>OY747720.1:16035909-16083409 GCA_963556495.2 Valencia hispanica | reverse complement strand
ATAATTGTATTGAAATGACTTCTTGTTAAGTGCCTTGAGATGACATCTGTTGTGAATTGGCGCTATATAAATAAACTGAATTGAAAACTGAATTGAATATATATATATATATATATATACATATACACATTATATATATATATATATATATATATATATATATATATATATATATATATAATATATATACATATATATGTATATATACACATATATATACATATATATACATATATGATTACTTATTTATATATATAAATAAGTAATCGATTTTTAAAGTTATGAAAATTAGAACACAAAGTCTATTTTGTGACTAACGTTATACAGAGTTAAGGTCTAAATACTAAATTCCTTTGCAAATGTTATTGTTGTCTGCCACTTATGTACCCTCTAGACTACGATGTCTTCTCCGTTGCTGGTTTACACACAAATACATGAGTTTTGGGCTTTGAGGCCTTTCGAAATTTGGAAATTACCTTAAGAACGGAACCATGAAAGATCAAGACTTTTTGGTGTATGAGCTTTATTTTTAAAAGGCCAACAGAACTTACCTTTTCATGTCTAATATAGCTCCCTTTCTAATCTAGATTGTAGGAATGTAAAATATGAAATATTTAAGATTTATTTTGAAGAGTATCTAAACCTTTTTTTAAATCTAAATTACTAGGCCTATATCTGCTGATCGTGGGTTTATGTCCTTCCTTAGTAATAATCTAACTTACATAGGGTAAATCTTTTTTTTTTTGAAGAGTATCTGGCAGCTTTATTTTTAATACCAAATTAACTCCTGGTTGATCTAAGGTGTAGCACCAATTGGAGTATGAAACTTAACTTCTGCAGATACTCCCTAGGAACAAAAAAATGACATCTTGGCCTTAAAGTAGAAAGTACAAAGTTGTTCCGGGCGAGCATATTTCATACTTCACAGAAATTAGAGTAGCCGATCTATTAAAACTTTGAGTATGCACAGCAGCATGCAATTTCCGCTTTCTAAATCATACTCTCCCTATAAACGTGCTCAGGTGACTTTGGATCATATCCCGCCTCCTACACACCCAGTTTCTGCCATAAATGGTCAATACAAAGTGCCTAGAAACCATGCTCACTTTACCTTTCTGCAACAAAGTTTTAAGTACTCGAAACTATTCTGAATTAAAGAAAATATATTTTTTTAAATGAGAGAATGTTATACATGTTTGTTTTAAAATGTGGTGTAAATGCCATGATAAGCTATAGCCTACTGCGCGTGGTGTTTTTACGTATAATTCCTATAGCATAAGAAGCTCCATAGGGTCACGCCTTGTTTAAATACAGAGCAAGTAGATCAGGGAATGAGGTGTCAGTTGTCATTTATTTATTGATTGATCAGTTTGCAGTTACATTGTCTTAGAAATGATTGAACTAACAAAACTGCTAACATAGCTACAAAAGTAGGAATATTTTCCTCTGTATGAATACAACTAGAACAGTAGTTAATTCTTTGAAGCCAAATTTAGAATTTCTTAATTTCAAGGATTTTAAAATTATTGTACCTTTTCTTTTAAACATAACAAAAGAATTGAGGTTTTAAAATGTATATTCTGTGTACAATGTCACTTTCAGGTGCCCACAGCAAGCCTGGTGGCTCCAAGAAGCAGCTTAGTTTGCTGGCAGCTGTTGTCAAGGATTTTCTTCATAGTTTGTCTGTTGTGAAAGTCAATAAAACACACTAATAATAAAAAAAAAATTTTAAGCTACTTGATACTTGATACTGTCGAGGCAGACATAAGCCTCGACTGCATTTTTGTGTTTTGCTAGGATATAATTGCAGCTAAGATTGAAATTCTTTTTCAGTAAAGAAAAAAAAATATCACAAGGTGCATATTTTTAACCTTTAGAAATATCACTGTGCTTTGTTTCTCTATAATTTCTGTTTAAAGGTAGTTCTAAAAAACAAAAACAAAAAAGAAAGAAACCCTGATGCGCTGAACAAAAAATTCGAAGATGTCATTCTTATAGCTGGAGCTGATCTGCTGAAGTTGTCTACTGAAATCTGTTTTAGGTCAGGCTGAAATCTGGCATTAATGTTTGACTTTTTGCAAATGCTAACTTATGATTACACCGTAAGGAGGTCTAAAAGCTATGATGAAGCCACATCCAAGCTTATTAAGCAAATAACTGACTCATAAATTGTTTCTTTTAAAGTCTAACAGCTGAATCAAACTGTATATTATATAGTATATCCAAATATTGTACAGTCAAAGAAGCAGTACTGGATAAAACATATAGACATGTATGAGGAACTACCATAACAGTTACCTAAACCATCAGTTATTTAAAAAACAAAAACAAAAAAACAAATGATATGATAATGAGGATGCTAATACTGCCAATGAAACAATACAAAGTTACAGCTAATATGGTAATGTTGCAATGAAAGCAAAATAAATTATTTATAGCTTGATAAGAACTGTAGTCATCTTTTTGATAGTGCACAGTCTGGGTTGTGTCCAAGATCCCCAAGGTGAACAGCAAATTCTGAGAGCCAGTCTCTGTTGAATACAGTCTTCAGCTGGTGATGCAGGGTCTTGTGGTTCAATGCAGAGTGAGGAGTGCTCTGAGAAATCACCAGACTCACTCCAGCTGTGGTCAGAAAGTAGTCGCCTACCCAGTTGGAGGTACCTGGGTTGGAAAACCATGTTATCTGGTCCAAGATTAACTCAGTTTATCTAAAAAAAACAACAACAACCAACTATTACTTTAAACCGTTCAGTTGAGATTAATATTAACTCACCTATGTATGCAACTTTGTCAGTCACCATGTATTTATTATGGTTGACTCTGGTGTATGGAATATTAGACTGATTTCCCACTGGGGCGATGTACAGTTTCTGGAAGAAAAAAAGAAAAAAAAAGAGAGAGAGAGTTTTCCAGCACTGTGAAAAAGTGTCTTCTCCCTTAAAGATTTCTTCTGTTTTTGCTTTTTTGAAAACACGAAATGCAGTTTTCAACAATGATTTCATTTATTCAGGGGAAAAAGCTATCCAAACCAACCTGTTTCTACATAAAAAAAATTTTTTCTCTTAATTCAGAAGTAATGATGGATTCTCCATCGTGAACATGTTTAAGGTAATGCCACGGCATCTCAATTTTAGTAAAGTATTTTGCTCTTACTAGGCCCCTCCAAAACCTTAATTTATTAGGCCTTCAGAGGTGGACTTTCTAGTGTGCTTTGCATCATTGTCCTGCTGCAGAAATCGAATGTGCTGCAACGTAAGGTCATGAACTGATGATTAGAAAGTGTCCTGAAGTAGCAAAGTAACCCCAGACCATCACACTACCACCGCCATGTTTGATGCTTGTTTTCTGAAATAGTGTTAGTTTTACACTAGATATCAAAGGAGACACGCCTTTTGAACAGTTCCACCTCTGTCTAATTGTCAAATTATGTTGTGCTTTGAAATTTGTGTTGTTTTTGGTCAGCTGTGGGTTTGCCTTAGAAACTCTCCCATAATGCCATTTTGCCATAATAGAGAAATTCAAGATATTCATGATTTAACTAGGGGGCTGAACATGTCACAAAGCCAGATTGGTTTGGGTAGCTTTTCCTCCTTTAAATATTGAGATCATAATTTTAGAACAAACTTTTGTGTGTACTCTGGTTGTCTTTGTCTGGTGTTAAAATGTCTTTGATGATCTTAAAGATGCAAGCATGGGGGAAAAAGCAATGACTGAATAAATTTTTTTAGGGCAAATACAACTTAACAGTAAAGTATCACAGAGCTGTGAAGCAGGTACATTGTCTCACTATTTGGATGCTGATGTGATGGAGAGGGTAGTCCATTGAAGCCAAAGACTGAAGAAAGGGCAACATGGCCGGATCAGAGTCGCGCCCGCAGCTGATCAGCATCCTGATCTTCACCTTCCTTTCAAAAGCAGCCATCTTGATAGCATCGTCGATGAACGGCCAGTATCTGGAAGGACTCCAGAGTGAGGAAATCAAATAACAGCACATTTAATGGTGAAACAAAAAATGTTGGGCTCACTTCTGAGACTTTTCAAATCGAGTGGTGGGGAAGTACTCCATGACAGCGATATCGACAAATTTGTCAGCCTCTGAAATAGAGGACAGAATCGCCTCCAGGTCCTGAGTCCTTGATTGAGGACAAAAGGATGGTGGAGAACCCTGGGATAGTAAACAGATATTAAACAAAAATAAAACTTGAGTCACCTGACCTTCTCTTTGGCATTAGAGTCTGAAACCAAACTCCATCACATTGTTCTTGAAAATGCACAGCTTAAAAAAAAGAACGAAAAAGAGATGAAACCTAGGCAACTCACAGCAATATAAAGGCTGTTAGAGATATTATCCTCTTTCACCAGTAGAGGGTGCTGTTTATTGATGTTGGTGGAATATTTTGCAGGCCAGGGCTGTGGCAGGGAGCTGTTGGGTTGCCCCATCACCCAGTAGGACTGGAAAATCTTATGAAGGTCCATTGCAAGACTGGAACAGTTATAGACCACCACTCCCAGTTCCTTTACCTGTGGGGAACGTGGGGATTTATTTTGAAAGTAATTTAAATATTAAAAATATAAATTTAGAAAACTACTGTTGTATGTAGTTTCACCTGTGTCAGAGCCCTCCAGTCCATGTTGGCACTTCCAATAAACACATGCTTCATGTCAACAATCCAGAACTTGGTGTGGAGTACGCCTGCCGTCAGGCGACCAAACTCTACACTCCTCGCCTGAACACCTGCAGAAAAAAAGCCATGAAATCAGTTCCTCTTTAAGTACTTACTCTAAACGCTGATTATATTGTGGTGAAGAGTAACTATCTAACCTTTCTGTGTCAGGATCTTTAGATCTGTGGAGTTTGTTTTGACTGTGGGAACACTGGTCACCACTCGGACAGACACGTTCCTGGAGGGCAGCTCTCCTAGTGCTTCTAGGATGTCCCTTCCCTTTTTTCCACAAAGCAACATTCAACAAAGACTGACATTTTTGACAAATGTAAGCAATTTCTGAGTTAAGAACTCACAGGGATGTCAGTGGAGGAGTTAACATTGATATCTTCCCCTGTTAATGTCCAGTAGAATGAGACCACTTCCACTCTGTGCGATGCTATGGTGATAAGGTAATTCCAGGCTTGCTCCAGAGGGATTCCAAAAGTTGCATTTTCTTTATATTTTAGATATAGAGGAATGCTTTCCACAAGGGCCATGCTGCAGGATAAAGCAGACTAAATCAATTTTAAAAAATCATTGCAACCACTAATGCATATCAGAAAACCCCCTCAAACACTCTTTGTGAGGAGTTCGCAGGCCACTTTGGAGGGAAGGTAGACACGATCAGATGTAATATTTTATCTTCTCAAAGTAACATGGTTTTAGACTGAATCTGTGCGTGTATGTTTACCAGAGGAAACGCTGGTCAGTTTTGTCCTGGTAGAAGCTGGGACTCTTGATAAAGTTTTCTCCTCAGTGAAGCCCACCACTAGTGTTTTGGACCTGATTCCCACCTTGTTTTTTAAGGAATTTTATGGATCTTTAAGAGATGAGATTTTAACCATGATGAATTACTCCCTTCAGATGTGGGTCTTTCCTGCCGCCTTTAAAGGTGCGGTAGTGAGGTCCCTCCTGAAGAAGAGGAAGCCGAAGTACCCAGAGAGAACCCACTTATGCACAGGGAGAACATGCAAACTCCATTCAGAAAGACCCCTGGCTGGGATTTGAACCCAGCACCTTCTTGTTGCAAGGCATCAGTGCTACCAACTGTGCCACTGTGCACCCCTCATTTGATACCCCTAAATAAAATTGAGTGCAGCCAGTTATGGTAACCTAATCAGTAAAGTCTGTCTGTGTATAAATCCACTCAAAAAAGAAAGAGTTCCCATTTATAGTTTTAAACAAACATGTTGAAGGTGCTCTGATCAGATGAGACCAGAAGTAAACTCTTGACCTACATACTAAACCCTGTGTGTGGCACACAACTAACACAGTGCATATCATTGGAAACACCATTCCAACAGTGAATGATGGTAGTGGCAGCATCATGTTGTTGAAACACTTCAGCGGGGACAGGAAAGCTGGTTGGGCCAAATACAGGGAGACAATGGAAGAAAACCTGCAACAGGTTGTAAAAGTTTGAGCCCTGGGGTAAGGGTTCATCTTCCAGCAAAACATCCCTAAACATGCAGCATGAGCTATCATTTAATTGTTTCAATCAAAGCATGTTTATGTGTTAGAATGACCCAATCAGCTTGAGCATCAAGTAGAAAATGGGCATTTATTTTAGTATCTAGATGTTCAAAGTGGTTCCACAAAGTATACTCTGGAGAGCTAAATATAAATTCATGCCACACTTTTCAGATTTAAAATGGCAAAACATTTGAAAATCATGTACCTTCCATTTAACAATTATGCTTTATTTTTTTACTTATGTTTCACATAAAATCCAAATAGATTCATAAAAGCCCATTACACTATGACAAAAAGAAAATTGTTCAAGAAAGGTTTTGCAAGATGCAGCATGCAATGGTAGAGTGTGAATGTTTTTAATAGTATTATTACCTGCACTGGTCAGTGAAGTTGATCCCACCTGTGTCCTCAGGAAGAGTCTCATGATTTTTAGAAGCTGGTGGTCTCTCCAACACAGCAATGGCAAGAATAACGCCGAGCACAGTCAGACAGCCCAAAATCCCAACCAATGTCACACAGCTGGTCCTCCTCTGACAAGGTTGGCGGGATACGATTTTCAGTTTAGAAAATGATCTCACGAAGCAAAATAAATACTTTGGAGCCAACCTACCCCTTTGTTAGAAACATAACGGTCATGAAGGCTTCTGTACATCGAGGTCATCTTTCCTCTTTTTGAACATCAGAAGAAGAAAAAAAAGAAATTTATATCTTTAAACTCAAAAAGCAACAGCTCAAACACGTTTTGTCTGTCGATGGGAAAAGCAGAACAAACTCATCGATTAACAGAGCCAGCTTGTTTTTGTCCCTCACTTGTTTCTTCCCCTTCAGCTCTCAGCTGCAGCCGAACTGAACATGTCTGCTATTTTTAATAACTGAGCACAGTTCCTGTTTTTACTTTCATTTCAGCTTTTCAGATAAGTGTTTGGCTCGGGGGCCACAGAGTCTTTTGAGAAAATAAAACAAAAAATAAAATCAAAAAGCCACAGACAAGTTTGCTGATTGAATTTATTTGGGGGGAAAAAAATAATTTAATAACTTATACAAACAATAACAAACAAAAAAAAAACACCAGTAAATTACAACCCAATCATCTGGGGTGGGAAAAGGAAACTGAATTTGACACATAGGATTCACTTTCTCTGAAACTCTTTAGGGAAACAAAAATACAATACAGGGATTATCCTCCATAAAAAAAGAAGCCCAGCAGACTTAGAAAGAAATACCAGCATTAAATGTTTTGGTTTCACTTTGTAAACAACTAACTGGCTGCATGAAACATCATCCCACACAGCTGTACAGCACTTTAGTTTCTCCCCAGTTACAATCAGTGACACAATCTGCATTGATAGGAGGAAAACAAAAATGTTCCTTGTTTTAAATTAACCCTCTTAAAATGCTTAAACTAATAAATGGAAGGGAAACATTGTACATTAGTGCAAAAGAGCCAAAAGATTGAGAGGTAATTTATGGGACGAACAAATATGTTCAGACATCTAAACACTCAGCTTAATCACGGTATATAGTTCTGTAGAAATGTGAATGCTAAAATTGCTCAACAATCGTGAAGTAAACAGACAAGGGGGACAATCGACCTCGTACCACTGTACTCTGATAAGAAAACAACAGCTTTTCATGATCATCTTTGGTCAAATCTTTCTTTGAACCATTTAAAGGAAAGATTATAAAAAGTTTCAACGCCACCTTTTTTTCCCCTAAAAGCAGGAATGTTTAATAACATGCTGTTTCTACAATCACCACTGTCTTTGTTCAGAAAGGTGATTTAACTGCAGTGGAGAACTCCTCTCCCATTCAGATCTGACATTCCTGAAGGATTTCCACCTTCAGTTGAAAGAATAACGGTAAGATAACAAAAGGGGGAAAAAACGAGTTGCCTTTAAGCAGCTGTGTAAAACAACATTCAACAGTCTGGCACAGGAGCCTACAAAGTTTCTCCTAAAATCCTGCCGTGTCATTCACAAAACACAGCTTATAAATAACTTTTATAATCCTTTGTAAATGTAGTCTAAGAAAAGGAATGTGGCACAAAAAACAGGAAAACTTATACATCTAAAAGAGAAATGTAATGCAGTTCTGAGAACAACGGTACACTAATATCTGAAAGTTTTATTCCAAAAATATGATTTACAGCTAAACATAAATGTATAGATTTCCCTGAGATGATCATACTCAGGCTGGTTCTCAATAAACTAGGTACAGGTTTTTAAAAATCAGATATATTAAGTTAGTTTATTGGCAAATAGCGAGAACAATCTGTAACATAGAATCAAGTATAACAATGAGGTGAGATTTACTGAAATGTCACGGTACTTCCTTAAATCACCACCTCATGTGGATGCCTCCAAAAAACTACGCTTCAAAACATTGTAAGCTCACCACAGCTTTGTAAATCCAGTGTCACTTCCTCTCAGCCTGGTTTCACTTGCACACAGCTGCTTCAGAGCAGACGCAGCAGAAGTTGGTAAACCTGTGTTTCTGTGCATGCCACACCTCAGACTAAATATCCCTCTCGGAGGTCGTCTGGCGTCACGGCAACCTTCCTGACGCCCTCACTGGGCCTCGGCCCACCGCCTCGTTTGGAGACTGAGTGGACCGTCCTCCAGTCTCGAGAAATTCTGGAAGGTTGAACGTCAGAGGAAGAAGAGGAGGTAGCAGCAGGGGGTGAAGTCCTAGTAGCTTCGCATGTACCACTGGGGTCCATGGCTGCATTAATAACTGATATGAAAAATAATTTTTTGTAAATTTTTGCATTAAAAATTCTTAAGATTTAGGAAATGGTATTAAGTTACTCACCCTCAAGTTGAACCTGAACCCTCCTAAGTTCTTTCAAAATAGAAGCCATTTCCTGAAATACAGACATCTGATTAAGATCGGGCGAATAATTTAAAACAACAAGAATAAGTCTGTCTGGAAATAAAAACAAAAAAGCAACCAACCTTGTTGGAAATTCTGCCAACAGTAATGTCACCATCAGAATTAATTCGGGCCTCAATGTCAGAGATATCCAACCTGTCCTGGAACAGAACCCTAAATTATAAAGAGTAAGAGTCAAAAGGTTGTTGGCCTGAGTCGTCATCTGTCTTTATGTGACCAAAATACTGTCGCAATAGTCCGGGCTGTGCTGTTTCAAAAATAAACGAGAGTAAAATAAAATTTACATTAAAGTTTTTTTATGTCATGAAAAATATTCAAAGCCAGGGAAAAATGTACATGCATTTCTTGGTATGATGGTGAATTTAAGCAATATTGAGGTAGTCTTCCTTCATTCAACCCACTAAATGCTCCAATACCTTTGACATTGAAACAAATCCTCAGCATGATGCGACATCCTCCATGCCTGACAGATGGTAACATTTTAATGTTTGGAAGCATCACCTTAACACCTCCCAGCCATCTTATGTCTGTTGTCGACAAAAGACTCAGCCTGTCTCATCTGAAAATAAAAACCCTTTTGGAGAATGCTTTGGGCTTGTCGATGTGGGCAAGTTAGAATCAAGCTTGGTGGTGTCAAGTTTCGGAGCAGGCCTCTTCTAATCAGCATCCTCTGAGTCCATGTTTATGTAAAACGTAGTAAGCTGTGGACATGGATGCTAGCCTCCACGTTATGACACAGGCTTAACAATTCATTTTTACCCAAGGGTGAGATTTTGGATCAGATGGTTGAAACGTGGACAGAGTTGGATTCTCCAAGCAGACAATGGACGGTGACACAGTTGGGTGACACATGGGTGAGTTAAATGCCTTCCAGGGGAAAATCTTATGGTCAAATGAAACAAATATTGAGCCCTTTTGCCAAAAAGAGTGCTTGGGAGCACCAAGGAGAGGTTTACAAGCCTAAAAGATCTGTACCAAATCAAATGGTGGTGGTAGCATCATGCTGTGGGTTTGTTTCACTGCTAGTGGTGCTGGTGCATTGCAAAAAATGCGGGGGGGGGGGGGGGATTAATCAAAACAACTCCTTTAAATTTTCCAATTTCACCACAAATCAGCTAAATTGTGGAAATTTGGACAAAACTGGGCGTTCCCAGACTACGATAACACCGGACACATCAAAACTGGTTTCAGAATGGATAAAGCTGGCTAAGATAGACAAGCTACGACTTCAACGCAATTAAAAGATTCATGGTCTATGCCTAAAATGAGGATTTTTCCCATGAAATATAAGTGGAGTATACTAATTCTGTTAAGAGTCTACAACTAATCTTGCCAGAATTATGCAAGAGGTTTGTTCATGGCTACAAAAAAAATGTAGTTTGTCTGTAACTTGTTAAGAGAGCTGGTGAAATCATTCTAGCCTGCAAAAAAATAATAATTCAAATACACCCTTGGAGTTCTAAAATGAATATGGTATTCATGCCCAATGAGTATGGAGATTTTTCACACTTGCTGTATACAAATTTAACAGGGAAACGGTTTCATTCACTTCACATCTACCCAGAAGATCAGGTCTCTCTGATCCAAGTCTCATACTGTCAGCCTGTAGGCCGAGTAACTTATGTTAATATAAAAAGATTAGATGCTCAATGCATCAAGTTCAAGTCAGATTAAGCATGCAGAGGGTCTGTTTTTTCTTCAGATCTTACTTAATCTTATGAGCAAGTTGCTCTGTGTTTTCTCTGATGGCTGCTGTGACTTGATACACAGGATTCAACTTCAAACTTTCCACATTAACCTACAGAGAAAGAAAAGTACAATGAAAACTACAGAACAAAGGGTTTTAAAAACAAAAAAACGTAAAGCCGCTTATGTCAAACCTCTGTTCTGTTTTGAGCTGAATGCCTGGAGCTGTGTTCATGGTCACCTGATCTCGGGTCAAAGTCTCTGTTTGGTGCAGGACTTTGTTGGTTTACCTCAGGCTCTGAGACATGAGGGACCTTCTGGAAAGCAATAAGAGTTTATAAGTCAGTCTCAGTGGTAAGACAAGTTTACATATTAGAACTACTACGCCCATTCAGCAACAGTGATTCTGATCATCTTAAATAGGAATTTTAATTTTAATGTAACTATACCAGATGTTATGATGTACTCATAAATCAATTAATCGATATTGCCCAATTTTACCATGACTGACTTGGAAAACTGAAAACTCCAAGTTGTCCTCATCTTTAAAACTGATAGCGAGTGATAATTAAAAGCATTTTCCACTGCATCATATTAAAGACTGGAATAAAACTAGAGCTGTTAATAATGCAAAATGATGATTGTCATTGTAGTCAGCTTGTTGCACATATTATGTACCTGTTTACTGCTCTCCGCTTCAGGTGTTTGTGGATCACCGTCACCTGCTACATCATGGATCTCTCTGGCTAGGATAGCCAAATCTTTGGCCAGGTCTTGACTTAACCTTCCAGATAGGGAGGCAGATAAAAAATAAAAGAAATCATGTCAATAAATAAATGGTAAGAAGTTCATTGAGTTTTGGAAGTCAAGGTGACTTTATAGTCAGTGGCAGAGATAAGATGTCTGAGATCAGGGCTGCTGACTGTACAGCAGCCAAAGCAAATACCATAAAGTGAAAAATAAAACTTTCCAAATGATTCATGTACAGTTCAGTGCCTAGGTCCATCTAGGTTAAGGCATGTAGTATGGACAAGCTACAGATTTCAAAGTATGCCTACAGTTTAATTACATTTTAACGAAATGCCAGTTAAAGTGTGAATCACTACAATTCTCTCCAGTTGTATGAAGCATGAGAATTGTTTAACTTAAAGAACATTTGTGTTTGGTTTGAAGATGCAAGTTTTGGGTTTGTTTCAAATATTTCCTACCGAGCAATCTGAGCACTGTGGGTGGACCAGTTGTGGAAAGCTTCTCCCTCACGGTTCTCCTCTTCAGAGTTTCTGCTGTCTGGTTTCGGGTGCTGGGCGACCACTGGTTGGGGCCGAGGCTGACTGCGTGGACTATGAGAAGCTGAGGAAGGTTGCGAGCGTTTGTGTTTAAGATTGCTCCAGTTTGATTCATACTCTTCATCTGAGGTAGAGGTATAGTCAGAGCCCTTGTGTCGCCTCCTAGAGCCTTGCCGTTGTGAGTTGGTTAGAGTTATTCAAAAACAAGGACAGAGAAGTGGGGAAAAGGAGAGAAACGAAAGTGCAATGAAAGAATACCTTTAGAAAACACACCAGCATGTACGTCAGAGTGGAGTCACCAAAATACTTCCCAGAGCAAGAGATAGAAAAGATGCTGAGGAAGTCCTCATCTCCACATCTATGAAGTGTGTTCTTTTAAGGTGCCCAAATTATCTATCACCAAAAATGAGCACAACTTCCACAGCTGCTAAAAACCAATGAGTGAAAACTCTTACATGTCCCAAGAAATCTTTAATTTAATTTAGTTCAGAACAAGAATGCCGACTTTTATCATGGGTGCATTGCTTGAACAATTGTACACAGTTTTAAACACCACTGTATGAGAACCCAGAGCAGATGAGAAACAGGTGTTTTATGAATACTTTGCAGTTAGTGTTTTAGATGTTAATAAAAATCCCCAAAACAGTTTCAATCATAAATGCTTTTTAACCAGCATAAATCATCAAAATAAATCACTAATGAACAGACTGGGTTGCTTCACATTTTTCATGTAATATTTTCCAAACTGGAAGTTGTGGAGTTCTTTTTTATATTTAGCCCAGGGTATGAAAATAACAATTAACAACCTGCATACTGATATAGATGGAAGGATGGATCTAATTTATTCACACAGTCATCCAATCACTCATTAGTTCTATTTAAAGTTTCACAATCAAAGACTGCTGTAGAAATATTTGTAAGTCAATCTTAAACCTTCCTGTTTATACTTTACAATTAGCCTAAAAATAGCATAACTAAAAGACAACTATGTAAACGCAGACTTTTGGGTAAATGAACACAGATGGATGGATGTTAAGGTAGGTGGAAGAACAGATCTATAGGTCGATGGAGGGACTATTGCATGAATGTATAAGTGGCTGGATTGATATCAAGGACGTGCAGAAAGATAGAGAAACAAATGAATGGATTGGTGTATAAATGGATGGATGTACGAAATGATGGATGACTGGACAAACGGACAGATTGGTGATGAATGGATGGACAGAGAAATGTGTTTACAGATGGATGGATCTTTTCAAAAATTAAACATCGTTTTTCCAAAACCCTGAAAGGATTCTGATTAATGTATCAAATTTCTCATTTCCTAAGTATAACTGAGATTTCGCTTTGAGTCAAGCCAAAATCATCGTACTTAACTTTACTTGTTAGTTCAGTTGAAAAGAACAGTATGAGTAGAATCTACGTACTTGCTGTGCTGCTGGTATATTTGGCGCTGCTCGAGCGTGTGCGAGTAACTGGGGTTTTGTTGAGCGCTGGCTTCTGTGGCCTTTCCGTAGGTTTTGTTCCTGGAGTAGAGATCCGCTGATTGGAGCAGCTGCTTGGATCTATGCTGCGGGTGGAAAAGCTTGTGCTCTTGCCCGTCCACTGAGGGGTGGAAGACGCTTCTGTGTCACTGGGTGTAGTGAATGAGCCGGCACGCCTACGAGGCATGGCCAGCATATCCAGTCTAGAGAGTTTCTTGGCTTCCTGGGGCTGCTTTGTGGAGGGGTTGTTCACCTCTTGGGCTAACCTATCAGTTTCTGTGCCTTCGTTGTCCGAGGACTCTCCCAGGCGAGCTCGTCGGAGCATGGAGGCTCTTGTGGGTCTTGGGGCTGACAAGCTGTTGGCACGGCTTAACATCTGAGATATTCTGGAGGACTTGCCGTCCTCCTTCTGAAGAGGCACGGTGTATTTTCTGTGGGTTTGGTTGTTGCTGCTTTCCTGATCAGAGTAAGGTAAGCTCTGAGGGTCATCACTCAGGTCTGTGGAGCCGGACTTACCCACACTACGTCTTAATCCAACATGCCTCCTGATGGGTTCTGCCTTGATCCCTTTGTTTGAACCATGAGAACGTAGCTTTTCAGTCTGATTATTTGTCTCTTTATTAGCAGTGTCCGTACTAATCCTGTCTCTGTGAAGGTTACCAGCAGATGCTTTTTTAATTAGAGTGTGTGTTTTGGTCTTATTGCTGTGCTGGCTGACAGTGCTGGAAGTATCCACGTCAGAGTCCCCAGACAGAGAGTCCATTATGGGGGACGGAGTAGTCACTGGTGGTCCTGATTGGAGTTTGGCCTCCAGAACAGCAAGAACATCTTCTGTCTGTTTGAGGTAAGAATGAGTGTCCTGACTGCTGCTCTCCTGGAACAACCCACAGTCTGGCTCTCTTTGCACAGGGAGACTAGAGATGTTCGGCAGTCTGGGATTGCTCGGCCTCTCCTTGGTGAAGCTCTCCTGTCTAAACAATGGCGGTGCTGCAGCTTCTTTACCTTCTGGACTCTCTGTCCTTTGCTCCAACATGGGAGCAGAAGCAGTTAGCTTAATGCCAGAGCTCTGAATGCCTTTCTGCTTGGTTAGGGTGGCTGATGAGAAGATTCTAGATACAGACTTTCTCTCAGCTGTAGGAGTGCTGACTTTAAAGTCTCCCCGCTGAGGTTTCGACTCCTCCTCTGACCCGATATAAAAAGATGTGGACTTAAAAGGAAGCCTGGGCTTGTCTTCATTTTGCTTCTCTTCTGCAACCGACAGCGGTCTACTTCTCTGCTCTATGATGGACCCATCATCTGATTTGCTGGCATCGCTCAGGCTGTCAGGCTCTACGTCATCCTGTACCGCTAACCTGTGAACACTGTCTTCAGGCGTTGGGGTTCTTGAGGTTTCCTCTATATTAAATGTTGTGTTTGGGTTATAATGGACATGGATGCTGGGAGTCAGACTTTCACTCTTGTCCCCGTGCGGTACAAGGATGCGTCGAGCCCTTGAACTTTCCGCATCCGAGTTGTCCTGATGTTCCCCGACTGTCTCCTTGTGGAGGACGGTACCCCGTGCTGTAGCAAACACAAATATTAAGTATCATTCATGTTATCATTTCAAATAGACTAATATCTCTATAGGTGGCTTACATCCTCCTGATGGCTCCTTTTGGGAAGGCATGTCAAAGAGGCCAGACGAAGGCCCAGATTCTGTGTAGCTGTCTGCCAAGCTGGCCCAGCAAGACATCCACTTAGGAGCCCCCTGTACCATTGTACCTGCTGGCTGAACCTATGTAAAACACACAACCTAGTCAATCTTTAAAAATTTAAAAAACCCACAGTTAACACAACAGACACCAAGAGAATTAATCTGTTAGGTTACATATTAGAGCTGCTACAAATAAAGTTACAATTTGGTTAAATAGAAGGAAGCCAAAACAGAAAAGTACCCATAGCCTCCAAGCAAAGACGAGCAATCAAAGGAATCAAAAGAGAGCATCGAAGAAGAAGATAAATCAAGCCCTTATTGAGCATTGAATTTTAGAATTAGAGATGCACCGAGATTTCACACTTTCTGTTATGGGTTGAAAAATCCGACTTAAAAATAAAAAAAAATTAATCAGGGATTCATAAACAAAAATGCTGTTTTATCATTTTAAGTGGTCCAAAGCTACCTGACAGAGAAAATGAAGGGTAAGGACATGTTAGCAGTCCTGAATGTCTCATAGTAAAGCAAAGGGTCTACTAACTCTACATAGAATACACACATAAATATTATTTTATTATCAGTAATGCTTGATATCCTAATTACACTTACTATGCTAAATGCCAACATAAAATTATTAAATTATCGATTTGATAATTTATTTATATTAGGAAAATCCTATCTAAGTACAGAGGTGCATAACACCGACTGGTGTCTCTCTCACAATGTGAGATGTGACGCTCTCTGTTGACATATTAGACATGAGTCAATTTGAGACAGAGTAAAAATACCACTGGTTTATTGTAATACTATACAGAAACAAACATTATAAACAAACATCTACAAGACTATATAATTGCTTTTAAATTAATTTATAAACTAATTTATATTTGTAAGCGAGGGAGGTAGCTGACCAGCAGAGTGCAGTAACACGTGTGGAGGGGCATCGCTGCTCCAGTCAGAGGAAATGCCAGTCTTTAAAATGACTTTAAACACACGCACGCACGCACGCACGCACGTCTTGCTATCCTTGTGTTGACATTGTATTGACTTCCATTGATTTTACAATGCCTAACCCAGACACTTTCCCTAAACCTACCATTACTGATACATGCCTAACCCTGACCTTAACCTAAAGCTAATTCACACCATACCTCTAAACCTAACTAGTAAAGTTTAATAGCTAGTTAAACATTGTGGGAACCAGGCAAAATGTCCTCACAACTACAAATGTCCACACAATGCTGGTGGCCTGTCAAAGGTTGGTCCTCACAAGTATAGCTATACATGTACACACACACACACACACACACACACAAAAGAGGTGTGTCGATTTTGTTTGGATGGTTTTGTAACCATAACTTTTTAAAACCTTGACACCATTTTATAGAAATATTAATCTTTCACACAACAATGCCGCCTAAAACTTCTAAATAGTTACATTAAAGAGCTTAAAAATAATAATAAATTATTTATAATAAAATTTCATAAATCAGAGCATTTTCTTTCTCAAACATTAGGCTGGACTCGGCTGTTATTTACTTGAAATTAATGGTTAAGAAAATAAAGCGTAGTATCTAGTGATATGATCGGATATGACACACAGACATTTAGCCGTATGAAAATATATGATATGATCTATAATCTGTCTTGTAAAAGGAGTAAATACTGTAATTCTTTTCAGATGGGTCATTTAAAAAAAGTTTCTCTGTCCCATAACCTGGATGATTTCATTGTATTTGTAGATTCTACATAATGCACAATAGGCATATCTATAACATTGGCAGGTTTTTGAGAAATTTATTTTCTTCTAATTATACAGATTTTTGCCTTTAAGAAAGCTAAAAGTTTCTATTTAGGTCAAATTTATTTAACCTTTTTGTAGTACTCAAACAGTAATCAGCATGTCAGAGCTTTACAAAAACTGTTATATGAAAATTGGCCACAAAATCTTTAACCAGTGCATCTCGATTCAAAATATTGATTAGCTGTCATTAGATCAAAAATGTCCCAATCCCAATTCCAGCCAAAGCACAAGGAGTTACCTTTACCAGACTATGTCCCTGCTCTGGAGCTGGAATACCCTCACCACAGCTATTCTGCCTACATTCCTCCCTGCCCTGATCAGTAACAGGCCTAAATGCAGAGGATGCTTTTGCTTCAGCTTGGTTCATTTGCTCTGGGCTCTCAACAACACCAAACACCTGTCAGGAAGAAAGCATTGCAAGTATGAAGAAGGTGAAGCTGCAAACATTTCAAGCTCACACATGACGGGACAAGAAGATGCTGGCAAACAATAAAGAGTATATTTTAGTTCAAGCAACATGCGTGGAACTTTGCCCGTGAAGATTTCTGTGCCATGAAAATAAATATGAGGGAGACACTTGCCTGGTCAATCTTGCTCCGTGCCTCTTCAAGCTCCTTATCTTGAACATCTGCTTCAATAGTGTAAGTTCCTGCATCGCTTAGACTGTCGTCCTCCTCGTTTCTGGGACTCCTGACTTCCACATTCTGAGCAGGCATGACTGGGGTTTTTAGGGGAACAGGTGGGTGGGCAGGGGAGGAAGTCAGAGGGTAGGGATGTCCATCAAATGGAGGGGGGCTTGACTGGCTCTGTACAGACTCCAAAACAACCGTTGTCCCTCTTTGAGCTGCTTTAGGGGAATTGGAAGCATTTTTCTCACAGCTGGAAGAAGAAGAAGAAGACTTTTCTTTCTGTTTGAGTAATTCAACATTAAATTCCTTCGCAAGTTTGGACCTCCGACCGACGCTACTAAAAGGTCTTACAGACACAGATGAAGAAGAGCGAGAGGAAAAGCTGGTGCTGATTCGCTCGTCTGTCTTTTCCCTTCGCAGAGAGCCAGCTCGTTGGAACCCTGAAGATTCAGGCCCTTTCAGTGAAATAGTGTAGCGCTGGGTTGGGGGAGTGGTGAAGGACGAAGATGAGACATGTCTCTCTGTATTAGGACTTGAGCTCTTTTTCTCCTGCTGGACTCGAAGGCTAGAGGGCTCAGGTGGGGCTGCGGTATGTGTGAAGGACTGAGAGCGCTTCTTTCTTGAATTATCGTCTAAGAACTCGATGACAAAGGCTTGGTTAGGTTCTGCCTTGCCGTGACTGGAAAGGGACTGAGATTCCGGTGGAGAGGAAGACAAAGGCTCCTCTGAGCCTGGAGATGTTATAGAAGTTTTCGGAGATCTGTGCAACACATCTTGAGGTTCAGATTGTCGAGACTCGTTTGCATTGACTACAGGATGCCCAGATTCACCATGAGAGCCGTTCTCGTAGTAGTTGGCTGAAGACAGACAGAAATGTTTAAGCAAGACAGCTATCACACAAAGTCAACTTAAACAGAAGTTTATAAAGGACTTACCATTCCTTATTTTCAGATCTGATGAGTGACTGTTTGTGGTGCATATATTTTCACCCTGCAACTTTCTCCTTATCATGCTTGCGTTGCTTTGGACCAGCCAATCAGCTACTTTGCTTTCTGCTGACATCACCTCTGTGGGAGTGGAAGGGGTCTCGGGGGAAGTTTGCTTACGCTGCTGGCGAAGAGAAAACTTGGTCACATGGTCTTTGATCTTCAATTTACCTGGAGTGCATTCATCAAATTCGATGGTGAAAGAGGCATGGCTTTGGACCACCGGAGGAGTGGGTGTGGAGGGGACAAACTGAGTGGGACCTGAGGTGTCCTTTGTTGGCACCTCATGAATCTGTGAGTCTGGGCTTTTTTCAGGTCTCTGCAGGAATTCCTTGGTTGGGATCTCAAAGTAGCTGGGCTCTCGACGGTAGGAGAACATGGACTTGGCCTGAGTGTCTGACTGAGAATGGTTCACCTCATGTCTTGGTACGTCTTTGGCAGGCTCTGTTATAGTAAAAAGAAAATAACCAAGATTAGATATGTCAGGAGTGATAATGTGATATGTTACTGCGACAAATTGACAAGAAAATAACTTAAAATTAAGTGCAGAAATGCACACAGAAAACCATGGTAGACTCAGATCAGTGTTTGGCTGGTCGAAGCTTAAAAATCCCAGATTTTTGCTCGTAAGCGAATACACTATATCTTAGTGGGAACAGATTGTGCTAACAACACTCTTCAGGGTGGAAGTTGTTTCTAAAGAAAGCTTACTTAAAGTATCCGTAAGATATTTTAAAATGAAGTCAAACAGATCAAAAAAACTATAAGAAGCTGTTCAAAAGTAAATTATATTTTCTATGTAAGCATTTTAATATAACAAATATAAATATAAATAATCAAAGTCATTCATGACAGGAAGGGTTACAATCTATATTTTCAATGCTTTTAATTATATTATTGAACTATAGCATTTTAAGAGAAATGTAAATTGACTGGATTTAGCAGACCAAAGCTTTACAAAAACCAGACACTAATGTCTGGTTTGCACATCTCTAAAGTAACTTTTAACTTAATTCAATCTAAACCAAACAATTAAACTACCATTGAACTGTTAATCAATGAATCACATACTAAATTATCCCACTGTTAATATGAGAAAACAAAATTAAGCAGTTTGGTCTTAGTTCCCAGTTGGACATTGCCAAATTTCACTTCAGGAGCTCAGAGTCCACAGCAGGTTAGCTGAGTGGTACTAATCCGTTTCACTCTGGGCAACACGAGGGTAACAATGACCCTTCCTCCCCCCTTCACCAGCTTAAAGGGTCATAATCCATCACGAGGCGAGCAGGCAGTCAGCGCCCATTGGCATGGCAAACACTTCCCAACTGTCAGCCAGCAACCTGCCCGAGGCTTAAAACCATCCATCTCTCAGTGACAGGCACCGAGCTTAAAACCCTCCCATTACAGGTTAGGATCTAACTCATAGCTGTGAGAAAATTATACACCATGCATCTCAAAAACTCTACAAAAATTGTTAAAATCAGGTTATGGTGATGTTAAATTTTTTCTACCTTTAATGACAAATTTATCTTTCACAATTCAACTGGAAAATAAACAAATCCCTGCTGTCGCCAAAACCTTATATCTCTATTTTTATTCAATTCTGTTTTCTTGTGAGAATCAACCTTATTAATCATGTCTCACTGTCGTCTGATTAATAAATCTAGTCCAGGGCGTCAAACTCATTTCCATTTTTGGGCCACATCAAGATTATGAATGGCTGATTGAAGCAGAAAGTATTGATAAAACTATCTTTAACAAACCATTAAAATATTAAATATGTGTCTTTGCATTCAACAAGTACTTCTTAAAATTAAATAATAATGAAACTCTTTTCACAATGATGTGATTTAGGACCATTCAAATAAACACTGATTTGACTAATAAAATAGTACGTAGGCGCACACAAATAGAACTTAAATGTTTGATTTATATAGTCCGCTAGAGTTTAGAGGGCCACCAAATGGCTATGGCGGGCCGGATTTGGCTACAGAGCCTCGAGTTTGACACGCCATCTAGTCAAATGCATCTATAAGAGGTCATCACTTTGTCCAAAAAGCATGAACTTTTATTTAAACAATTGCTGAAAAGTTACTTTCTGGAGATAAAAGGTTATGTCCCAAAGCAAAGAAATGTTAAAAATTAAAAAAGCTGCATTCAGCATTTAGTGTTCTTGAATTTATACATGCCCTTTAGAGAGTAGGATTAAACTTAAAAGTTCAAATGTTCGAATAAGATTTTACTAATATTTGCACAACTCCGTAGCTAATTATAATACGTTATTAATCATTATATATTATTACCTAAATATACTGAACAAAAATATAAATCGCAACACTTGTTTTTGCTCCCATTTTCAATGAGCTGAACTCACAGATCTGAAACATTTTCTATATATACAAAAGACCCATTACTCTCAAATATTGTCTGTCTAAATTTGCGTTAGTGAGCACTTCTCCTTTGCCAAGATAATCCATCCCACCTTACAGGTGTGGCATATCATGGTGCTGATTAGACAGCATGAATATTGCACAGGTGTGCCTTAGACTGGCAACAATAAAAGGCCATTCTGAAATGTATAGTTCTGGTTTACTAGGAGAGTCGGGGGGGGGGGGGTTAGTCAGTGTCTGGTGTGGCCACCTTTTGCCTCACGTAGTGCAACACGTCTCCATTGCATATAGTTGATATAGTTGTCACGGTGTCTCTGTGGATTCAAAATGCCATCAATAAAATCCACCAGTGTTCGTTGTCCATAACATACGCCTGCCGATACCATAATTCCACCGCCACAATGGGCCACTCAAATCCATAATGTTGACGTCAGCAAACCGCTCACCCACGTGACGTCACAACATGCTGTTTGCCATCTGCCCTGAACAGTGAAAAACCGGGATTAATCTGTGAACAGAATTCCTCTCCAACGTGCAAGACATCATTGAATGGGAGCATTTGCCCACTTAAGTCGGTTAAGACGATGAACTTAAGTCAGGTCTAGACCTCGATGAGCATGCAGATGAGCTTCCCTGATATGGTTTCTGACAGTTTGTGCAGAAATTCTTTGGTTATGCAAACCAATTCTTGCAGCAGCTGTCTGGGTGCCTGGTCTCAGATGATCATGGAGGGGAACATGCTGGATGTGGAGGTCCTGGGCTTTTGTGGTTACACGTGGTCTGCGGTTGTGTACTGCCAAATTCTCTGAAACTCCTTTGGAGACGACTTATGGTAGAGTAATGCACATTCATTTCACAGGCAACAGCTCTGGTAGACATTCCTGCAGTCAAGCTTCCTAATTGCACACTCCCACTAAAGTAGCAGCATTGTGCTGTGTGATCAAACAGCGCATTTTTAGAGTGGCCTTTTATTGTGGCCAATGAAAGGCAGACCTGTGCAATATTCATCCTGTCTAATCAGCACCTTGATATGCCACACGTAAGGTGGGATGGATTATCTTGGCAAAGGAAGAGTGCTGCGTTTATATTTTTGTACAGTGTATATATATTACTAATAATTTGAATAAACACTACAGTATATAGAGAGGTTATAAAGGATCAAAAGATCACACTGTAGAAAAGGTACCAGCAATCAGGAGAAGAGATATAAAAATAATATATAAATAGTTAGAATTATATACGCACACAGATATAGACATGTAATATCCACATCACTGAAGTAATGACAGCAATCAATAATTGAAGAAACTGTGGATATTTCTCCTTAAATTAATAAAAAGAGCAGAAAAAAACTGGACAGCAACAGTACTGAAGGAGTTGTTGGTACTTCTAGTCAGTATTGGTTATGCTCCAAATGGTATGTTTACTATAAAACCCTGGATTTTTCTAAAAGAAAACAATACTAACAGTAAAACATGGTGGCTTTTGTCAAGGTGGAGGAAATTATCAATAATGCTTAAAAAACAGCTAGTTTTGGCCCAAAACCTTCAGATGTATGCTGGAGAGATGAGTTCAGAGCTGGGTCGAAGAAAAAAAATCATCTGAAGGTTGCCGTGGACAACACTTTTTCAAAGCATGGTGGGCAAATTTGCTATTGCTAATTGACTCCTACCAAAGAAGACAAATGGAATCAGATTTTGTTTCAACAATATATTAGTTAAAGAGTGTCAACACTTACGGAGGCACGTTGTTGCAATTTTTAATCTTTTATGTTTTCTTTCTAATACATTTGTTTATTTTTCAATTGAATTTGATCAAAAATATGCTACATCATAGCTACAGGTTTGTTTTACATCACTAAAGTTGTATGTCAATGGTACAAACATAAAATGCATTCTCTGACCTGAAGTCTCATCTTCAGGCAGTTTACCACCTCTGCCCTGCTTTGCGTTGGCTTGGTGGTCATCTTCCCCCCACCAGGATGGCTGGCCATATAGAGGAGTAGGCCTGGACATTGGAGAATCTGTGGGAGCTAGAAGACAAATGCACGAAAATGAAAACAAATGAAAACACCAGGCACATCATAAGGTCAAAGGAAGGTCGGACAGAAGAACGAGAATATAATTACCTATTTTTTTAATGAGAAGAAATATTTATAACTAAAAAGTTAAATCTGTTTGTATTTAGAGATGCAACAAAAACCTGTTGAACCACACTGAGAATTGTAGTACTACAGTTCCTGCAGCATTTCGTTTTGTTACACATTCCCATGACTTAGAGGGGTTAAACTGCTGTGCTGGCTGTATCATGTAAACCACCAAATCCAATCCGTCTCAGGAGAGGACAAAGTAGTTAATCCTAATCTCCCATGCAAAAAAAAGTATTTATTATGCAGGATTTCTTTTAAACATAGTAAATTAACATTTCTTGTAGACACAGACACTCTAATCTTTGCAGTTTAAACTCGTCTTCCGACTGCAGCACAAATAGTTTTCCTGCTCTGGCGTTTATTCAGACTTGCCATGTAACCTGGCACGGTACCACTCACATTCCTGCAAGCCCATAATGGATAAATCAGATAATCTAGGTGCTGCGTTTTTGGCTTCATAGATAGGACAAAATAGGCTGGCTGAGGGTTTATTATGTCTGTACAAACACAGACATCAGAAACACTTTACCACTGTTGCCTGGGACACATACAATAAGACGTAAACACGGTGACAAAAGAACAGGGGCATGTTACCAATACCTTTCCACTTACTCAATCCTCTCGCTTTAGCTCAAGAAAACATGCCAGAGCACAGCAAAGTTCCTTCTGCTGAGTTATGTTATGATTGTTAACAAAGAACAAAATTAATGAAAGAAGAGAATAAAATTATAAGCCAAATGTTTAAACAAAAACACTTATCGGACATAAAGCAAAAGGTATTTTTCATGTCAAAATTCCATACTTTTCTAGATTCACATTTCCAGAGTTCTCAGTCCTTTTCAGACCCCTTTTGGAAAAGTAAAGTTTTTTTGTATAGCACACTTCAGCAACAAGGCAGTTCAAAGTGTTTTACATTAATCTAAAACTTCTCTATGTATTCTTGGCAAAACCTTTCTACAGTGCCCAAGCTTTAAAAAAGGAACCTACAAAATTTAGAAAGAGGACGAAGGAAAGACAAACAGACATAAGGCTAGACAGACCGATGGCTGGGCAGATTAATGAGCGACCAGACAATAGATGGATGGGTGGAAAAATAGACAAAGGGTCGATTGGACAGATGGATGGAGGAACGAATGGATAAAATGATGGATGGAAAAAGGGAGACGAAGACAGATGAACAGACAGACTGACTGATGGACAAACAGTTGGCCAGAGAAATAAATGTATGGATGTACAGACGGATGGTCAGATGGGTTGGTGCAAGCATAAACTGTTAGATAATAGGACAGGGAATAAAGTCTGAAAAGAACATTTCTATACTATAAATATTAGTATAAATATTCTCTGCGCTTATCTAGACCTGGAAAATACTTAAGTTACGCAATTGTTCCAGAGAGCATTCATATCCTGATAAACTCAGCTAGTGCTAAAAAGATGTTTAAAAAAAAAGATGGTTTTCTAAAATGAAAGATTATTGTATCAGAGCATGCTTTGGAAATGTGCCGGTCTTTCTCTTGAACCCTAAACTGCCCCAAGCCATTATGAGGTAAAGTAGGCCTGATTGAACCACAGCTCTGTACAGCTGGAGCGTCCTGCCCTGCAGCAGCTGGAGGTTTGGATTCCCTCCACATCCTGCAAGGAAAAAGGAGTACTAACACGCTACAGAGAAAATACAATAGCTCTTTCAGTCGTTAGAAAGCCTGATTAACACATTCAATCCACAGTAGCGAAAGAAATGTTGTAGGGTAACTTTATCTGAAGGGAATGAGTTTGCATAAAGTCAATAGAGATATGAAAAGCAGGTTTCATGCTTAAGAAGCTTTTCTACATATGCTCCCACACAAACACACTGCTAATTAACAAAGGTAGCTGCTGCAACTTTAGCCTTAGTTTCTCAGGCGAGCCTTGAAACGGCATCCTTATCTTGTTGTGGCAGTACACAGAGAAAGACAGGCGAAGGTTAGTTTGGTCATCTCTCATTGGAGAGCTAGCTCACAACAGCAAAGTACACGGCTGCTTTGACTGCAGTCTGTAACTGCATAGAGACCAACAAACATGGCAATCGTGAAAACATTCAGATAGTTTGCAATGACTGGTTTTCAACCCACAAAAAGTCCTACCGTCCCACTGAGGAGCATGAGGCTGCAGTAGAAAAAGTGCTATTTTAAGCATAAGTGAAAGTTTTTCCCACCAAATTCCAAGGGTGTATTATGGAGCAGAAAGCGCTGCACTGCAAAGCAAACCACAACTGCAATAGTCGAGTCAGTGCGAATGAGTCTCATTCACAAAGTGCTTTCACTGAACAGACAGTCGTTTCCCTGTTTCCCTGATGCCAATACTGTAAAACGGGATAAAATGAGTAAATCTAGGAGCAGAACGTGGGAGAGTTTAAATATAGATATAAACCTCCAGGTCAAATAACCGGTCATCTCTTCTGGCACCCCACCTCCTGTTAACAGACAGGCATGTCTGAGAGAGATAAGGCTGCTTGTGTCAAGATCGATTCCTTTGCAGACACCGCAGGATTGTCGTTCCAGCTCCTATATCCACACGCCGTCATAATCTCACACCAGGGAAGATCCTAATAAAAAAAAGCCTCCAATGCTCCATCAGGGGATCTACAACCAAAGCTGACCGGCACATGGAGCCTCACCTAGACTTCCTCTTTCCTTGTGTGAGAACAGGATATTCAAATCCAAATAAGAGAGAACTGTTCTACTCAAGCGATAGTACACGGGTTTAAATGCTCTTATCTTGAAGCAAACCGCTTTTCCATACAAACATGTTTCTACTGTGTTATCGTCTACCTGTGAGGGACTGGGCCTTACGCTCAGCCCTTTCCCGCAGCTTGACATCGGAAACAGCGTCTTTGCCCTTCTCGGAGCTCTGAAGCTGCTGTTTTTCCTTCAACTTGGCTTCCAGGGATTTTATGCTGAGCTGCAGCTGGCTGGTGTACTTCTCATGCTACGAAGACAGACAGCAGGGCACGCAGGATATGAGGAACCTCTTGCGAACAATCAGCACAGATGTGATTTGTTCTTATACATATAGGGCTGGATATCCAGCAGGAACAAACTCAGTTTAAATTTCAACATATTTTTAGAACCAAGTGAATAAGTTAAGCATTTTCACCAGACCACTCAAAGATAGAAAAGGGACAGGATGTCAGTATTACTTACTTTCAGAGCTTCCTCTGGGACCTTATGTTGACTCTTTTCCAGGATGTACACATGGACATGTGCAGAACAAGTTAACGTACTCAAACTTATAGCAGTGCAACAGTCTATGAACTAAAAATGCCATTCCAGATACAAATCAACAAGCATGCACATGTAAGCTATTTCTGGTCTTCACATCTTCTCAACTTGTCATCTTCATGGTCGTCCTTAGTAAACCAAATCTTGCCATTAATCTACCCCCTTTCCATATTCCATAAATATTGCTGATAAACTGGAATATTCAGTCTCTGAGGTTTACACTGAATGGCCGAAAGACAGAAAGTATCCAATGAGCAGAACATGCAGCCCACTGGCAAACAGCAGACAGTGATTTGTAGGAAAACTGTTTTGTTTTCTCGAATTAACTAAAAAAAAAGACAATATGGACATATCCGTGCTGATGGATTATTGTAGTCGATGTTATTGACTGGATGTGGCAGCCTTGACTGTATGAAATTATCTAACTGGATCAGTTTATTCTAGTTTGCCTATTGAGAAACACGTGAATCATGAGAGATCGTATACTGAGTCTTCAACCTCATTGACAAACATATCTAAATCTGTCTTCTCTTTCCGCTATCTTAACTAAATTTACCCACTCATGAGTTTCTTGCTCTGAGGGTCAAAGGCCGCTTCAACTTTTAGTCATAATCTAAAAGAATGGGGGGGGGGGGAACCCAGAGGGTTAATGTATAGGAAGAAGGACAAACAAAAAATAAATTTGCTCATACCAGTGTGTGCAGTGGACTCAAACTGTGGTACTTAAGAGGAGAAAGACTGTCTAATAATTACGAGACACACCCAGTCAGGATTAACCCAACAACAGCAGAGTCTGAGCCAACTATGAATGAAACAGGATATCATAACCAAAGCGAATGATGTCCGACAGCTTCAGGGTGATGTATGTCTGGTCCGGGATCCTCAAGTCATTCACAAATGTCTGCAAAACAAAATCAAACCCTTTTATAGCTCTTTGCAAAAAAAAAATCCATGAAAAATAACCCCTTGAACTTTTTCACATTTTATCCTGTTAAAACAAACAACTTAAAAGAATTTTGTTGGAAGGAAAAAGTTACAAAAGTGTGTGTGTGTGTGTGCGTGTGGGTGTGTGGGTGTGTGTGTGTGTGTGTGTGTGTGCGTGCGTGCGTGTATATATATTCAGCCCCCTTAATTCAGACATAAATAAAACCCAAACGCAAACAACTGCCCCAAGCAATTCACCTAAATGGAGTCCACTTGTGAGGTTCACATGCAGAAACGATGGGTGTGGCAAAAGACTAACAATACATCACCACCCTCCGTACAATGAAACATGGTGGTGGGAGCGTCATGCTGGGGTGAGGATAGAGCGGATGGAAAGATAGGATGAACAAAAAAGCTGTTTGTTAGAGGCTTCAAAAGACTTGAGACGGGGGTGGAGTTTCACCTTCCAGTATGATAACAACCCAAAACAAAGATTTAATAGAATGGTTTAGATCAAAGCATATACACGCGTTAAAATGGCCCAGTCAAAGTACAGACCTAGATCTATTAAGGATCTGTGGCAAAACTTTGACAATTGATGTGAGATACTCTCCATCAAACCTGAGCGAACATGAGGAAATAAGAGGGGAAAACTTTATCTATAAATGTGCAAAGCTGGTAGAGACATAGCGCTAAATGGTTGTAGCTGCAACCCCAGTAAAAAGTCGTCCTATGCAGCATGGGCGCCTGATCATGTCAGACATTATAAAATAGCGGAGCAAAGTGGGGAAAAAATACAAATAATGATCTCTTGTCAGTGGTTTAGAAGGATAGAACGCTGTCTCTTTTGCAGGACATTCTGAGTATGATTCCTAATCAAATATTTTTTTGCCAGTTTATGCCGTGTTGGATTTATGGTTATTTAAAGAGTTTACAGTTAGGATTAGACAGAAAACAGTCACTAGGATGCCATTACCGTAAATGAGAGCATCATTACACAGGAACACCTGTGTGTGCTCTCGTGCTGCTACAGCCCCGTAGGTCCAGCCCTAACCTGATCAGAGCAAGTCCGTGCACCGTTTTTGCTGCTTAGATCCAGCTACGCTTCAACACTTAAAAATCCAATTCAGGATCAGATTTGTTTACTTTTCCCTCCCATGGCCGTCTGACTGGACAGATTATGTCAAGATGAACCAAATTTTATTTCCAAATCAGACTCTGGTGGATGGGGTGCATTGGACTGAACCAATTCCGATGGTGAGAGAGGGCGGGACTAAATGTGAGCAATTATTTAGCTTATTTGTTTTGGTGTGGTAGCTTAACAAGCAAGACATAAATTAACCGAGACTTTATATTTTCAGACTGCATGTAGAGATCAGAATAAAAAAATTTTAAAAAGAGATTATTAACTATTCAGGCGGCTACGCAACAGTATAAAGTATTGACACAGGGTCAATGTCACACCAGCAAAAAAACAGTTTAATTGCTCGTTCCATGCATTCTAGTCCTAAAAGTGTTTTTTTTCCTCACTAAAATTAACCCACCATCTACTGGGATTATTTTACACAACAGCAGCCCTCTATACATTTTCCACACTGCTAAGGTGGAAATAGAGACATAGCTGATTGTTCACCTTGTTGGTTTTCTTCTGTCTCTAGTAAGAACTGGTGAGAAGGATTCCAGTGTTTCTGTTCAGGTCCTAAAATTTAGAGGAACAACTAGAACCTGGCACACAAAGAGTTGATCTTGTTCCATGACTAAATGAAGCTCAGTGGATTTCAGTTACAGGTCTGCACACTGCTACGCTCTGATTCGTTTTGGCTACAGTTACCAGGATCACAAGAAACACTCAGTGACAACAATGACCAGTTTCTCCCAGTGCCCAACTCTGGATTGCAGTGGGATAATGGTGCAGTGAAGTGGCAACACAGCAGTAATGGGAGAAGGCCCCAGAGTAACAAACAATGAAGTCCCGGCTCCAAGAGATTTCAGTTTTCTGCTTTTCACTTTTCTAACAACAGTCTGTGGAGTCTGTGGAGCCAATAGGATGGAGTAACTCACCCCATTCAAGCTGCCCAGGTCCTTCACCATGTGCTCATCTCTGTTTGAGTCATAGTTGATCACAGCATGCTGTTTGTCTACGCTACGAGACTGCAAAAAAAAACAAACAGTGAGAAACAATTAGCATTTCAATGGAATAAAAGTTAATAGTTTAAAACTCATATCCAAATTAAAAACGACCCAAACACTACCAAAACTGAGAAATGTGTTATCCAACTGATGATTTGGGAACTTCAAAAAAGAAATCGATCCACAAGGTAGGCCTGGACAATATCTCGAGTTTAAAAAAATAAAATATCATATTTTAATATAAGTCACAAGATGACCCAATATCGTTTATATCGATGTAAATATACCAGCATGTCTTCTTGCCCCCCCCACCCCCATCTATCTCTTGGGTTACTTCACCTTGCTCCGCCTCCCTTCCTCGCTGAAAACATCTCACACTAACTGCACTCGGTCTGGAAGGCAGCGACAGCATGGTGACAGATGAAGGCACGAGGAAAAGCATTGAAGAGAAGCCGCTGGTCAGTAAAAAATAAAACTACAGGCTAAATTATATGGAGATTGTTCGGATTAAAAGTGCCAGATGTGAAAAAGATTAATGCGGCCTGTAGAGAATGTCGAAAACACGTGTTAAAGGACTCCAGCACTAAGAAATCTTTATCACCGTTTATAACAGCAACACAAGGAACAATGAAAAGAATGTGTAAAACTTAGTTCTGCAGGCCATCATGATCCTGCTGTGTGTATGTCTGTGTACGTGAGTGAGGCATCTTCCTTTATAGAAGATCGTTATACGCCCTGCTGCTGCCTGCACCTGCAGCTGATTAGTACCTCTCTGCTGCACATGATTCTGGAACGTTTGTAAATAATCCACAATGTTTTTATGTCAAATATGTTTATATTGTTTGCTAGCTGCTACCTGATGTCAGCATTTCTCTTCTGCTTTGAAAGGAAGGCCACCCAAGCTCTAAATAACACCCAAGTGCCACGGCACCTGATAGTTTGAGATATTCATTAAAATAATAATTTTCTCATCCAAGACCCACCCAAATTAAAGAAACTTCCGTCCGCACCCGTAAAATTTTAATTATGTATTTTTCACCCATTGCAGGACTCTGATTTCAGCAGTTGCTATTGAAATGTAATTGGCTCAGCTGCCCAATCAGTCAACAATTAAACTGTTGTTTTCCTGTTACAAAAAATAAATTAAAAAGAAAAGAAGAAGAAAGAGGAGCAGACTTGTCTAAAATAAACGATGCACATGAAAAGTCAAGGTTATGCATGGGGGAAACTGAGCCAGGAAAACAGCCAGATGAAGATGAGGGTTTTGATTTTTAAGCACATCCAGCCTCCAAAGATTTAGATCTGTTTTTCACTGTCCTCAACAACTGATTTTTATTTTTTATTTTGCTCATATCATTTAACAAACACTCATATGTTAGATGTTATATCTTATGGTAAATGGCCTGCATTTGTATAGCGCTTTTTCAGTCAGAGGACCACAAAGCGCTTTACACTACATTCAGTCATTCACGCACACATTCACACGCTGATGGTGGCAAGCTACTACATTGTAGCCACAGCTGCCCTGGGGCACACTGGCAGAGGCGAGGCTGCCGGACACAGGCGCCACCGGGCCCTCTGACCACCACCAGCAGGAAACACGGTTAAGTGTCTTGCCCAAGGACACAACGACTGAGACGAACAGAGTGGCGATTTGAACCAGCAACCCACCGATTACGGAGCGAATTCCTACCACCTGAGCAACAGTTGTCCCCTTATGTTGTCATACAACTAATAAAAGCATTTTTATTCAAATTATGGTTCTGCTTGCATCCTTAGTGCGATCAGATAAAAGGCCTCTAAGAACCAAGCTCCCGGGCTTAATTTCAACACCAGCCCACCCCTGACCCAAAACAGTACTTTAAAATAGCAAAGCTATAACTATTTTGGTTCAGGAGGATGGAAAAATATTTTATTCAAGAATGTAACATTAATAATATATGCCAACACTTTATTTTTGACACCGTTTCTAATATATATCTACAGCTGTATGTCAATAAAAGTGCTTGGGTAACATTTGAGACATGGAGCTTAAATTCTCAATTGCTTTTTTGTCAGTAATTTTTAGGAAGAAAAATATATTGAAAATCAAGATATAACTTTTGGTCCATGTTGTCCATCTCTACAACAATGAAATAAGTTGAAAACCAACACTGGTTGCTGTGACCTCTGGCACTCAGCAGTGCATTAAGACAAATAAAATTGTTATTAAAGTAGGTCCCAATATGGGCTCGGGAGCCCAGTTTGTGAGCAAAGTTTGTCAATGCATTACTTAAAGTAAAGAAACAGGATAAACACAATCAAGAAACCCAGCAGCCCTGTAGACTTACATTTGTTTAAAACTGACTCACACGAAGTGGAAACCTGTGTTTTGCTCTAGAATTATGGATAGTCCTGGAAAGACAGCAAATGCATTTTACACAATAGGCCCTACATGTTCTTTAAATGGCATTCTAAACTGTTTTGAAGTTGTTCTGTTGCAATGTATCTGGAGGGTGAGAATGTTCATAAACTTTCATTTTGACATATATAAAGAAAAGAGTATATCGCAATAGATAATCCACGCACATGCTTTAGATTATATTGCAATTTAGATTTGAGATCATATCGCCCAGCCTTAAAGGAAAGTCAGCATAAACTATGGTATATTTGCCTTATTGGCCAACTTGAGACAAACCACTTTGCAGGATAATAAAACACATTGACTTCGGCAGGTTTAAGTCAAACAGCTGCTGTCATACAGATGAAACAGCTTTAGGTGTGTTAGTTATTTCAGTAAGATTGATTTAAAACTAATTGTGGATATACAACATTAAATGTTGGAGCGCTAAATTAACTCAGCATCCCAGAAAATAGATCCACATCTCAAGAGACAGAATCTGTCAAAGGACAGCTGTTGCAGTTTAGAATTCTAACTTTTATGGAAGAGGCAGGAAGAAATGAAAACCATAACTGATCCGGTTTATAGTTTTCCACAAATAGTGTAAAATGTTATGTGAGGTGGAAAACTAACACTGCACCTCACCCTGAACACACCATACCCGCAGCGAAACGTGGTAGTGGCAACATCATGCTGTGGGGATACTATTCTTTAGCTGAAATCAGGGCTTTCCTGAAAGGAAAACCTGAGACTTTCGAACATTACATCTAAAGTCGGTGATGATGTATCAAACTCTACTTTTACATATTGAGCAAATAGCTGCCACTCCACAGGGTGAAGGCCTGCGTCCTTTCATTGTACACAGACTGAGCACATTATTGGTCTGACTCACTGACTCTCTTGTCTGCTCATTAGCATCCTGGGCCTATCTGGCACGGAAAAAGGTAAAAACGTCGACTTTAATTTGCTAAATTAACACTGTTGTCAAATGGACTATTGGGACTTGGGTTGTAAACCATTTCATAACAAGGTACAGGCTGTTCAGATGCTTCACGTTAGTATCTGAAAGCTTTTAGGTGGCTTGTAAATACTGCCCTGCTCACAGTGGTGGGTTTATCTATCAGCTGCTGTACACCCCTGATTAGTTTACCTGTGAAGGATAATGGGAATAATACAGTCGTAACTCAATGGCTCAAAGCTTCACTTTGCCCTCATTATCAGAATGAGAAAGTCTGAACTCTGACACTGAGAAATAATAAACGCATCATTAAACTTGAGACAAAGTGGTGTCAGGGTTATTGTTAGAAAGGAATGCCCATCCAGATAGAGATCAAACAGCCAGGCCCTTAATAATGCAATTCTGAAAAGACTTCACTGAAGGGGAATCTCTGTTTTTCACGCTAAGCAGGAATCTCGTGTTTCAGAAAATCCACACAAAAAAAACTTAATAGATTTTAAACTATTTGGGCCACAAACTGGTTGTCCCAAGTTAGTTTCAAATGAGAAATAGAAAAGGCATGCATCAATGGAAACTGTAAGAGGCTGGGGTCTAAGAAACTAGCCTAAAACTTGCGGTTTAGCGAGGCATTTCTGAGCTCACCACACTAAATAATTGTACAAACAACTGCTTCAGAGACTGCATTCCCCTTTTCCTGCTCTAAATACAGATCGAGGGGGAAATTATCGTGCAAAGACCACAGCGTAAGTGTGGAGAAAAAAGAAACTACACAGAGGAATGACATAGCTGCATTTCAAATGGGAGCCTAGAGGAGCTTAGTGCCAGACATTACTAAAGAGGACAAGCAGCTCTTAAACTTATTTTACAGATTTAAGATGCGTGAAGGTAAATGTTTTACTTCACAGCAGCATCTTGGCTCACCTGCAACATCAGCTCACATTCTTCTCGGCCAACAAAGATCATTTCCCGGGGCAGCCGGTGGCGCGTCCCCGAGCTGCTGACCAGGAACCATGATGTGACACTCATGTTGGGGCCACGTGTCAGGATCTTCTTGGCATCCTGGGAACAGAAAATGCAACAGTTTTAATATCCATAAATTTCTATACTTACTTCAGTTGATTTACATTAAAAAGAAATAAAGTCAGTTGTTTGGAAAACTTACCAGTCACCTATCACTCGTTATGATAACTCTGTTTTGAAAACTTAGTTACAAGCTGTTAACTTCCCCAATGCAGGCTGGCTACTTGAGCAGATAACCTGATTAATAAACTAGCTAATACATGCTTAGTATACCGGTCTAACTATATAAAGCGCAGAATAGCAAAAAAATAGATAATATTCTGCACAATAACTATAGCATTTCTAAGCTACAATGAGATTTAGTTGGTATTTGTTACATATATTTGCATGAGTCTATATATCAAACTAAAAAACTAATATATATTATAGATAACATTCTTATAATTGACATGTTGCATTTAGCAGGTGTGCTGCAGGTTCTCTGGTAGAGGTAGTAGTTTTGAATGCAGCAAAAAATAAAAGCCATTAAGAAACTGTCCTCACGCATCTGTCAAAAAGGCCTTTATAGATCATTTATTTATAGACCATAAATGGTTTTCAAGTAAACAGAACATCCATAAGCCCAGAATTTGAGAAATCCTTTAGCCATCTTCTTTTTTTAACTCCACAAACATGGTATTGTTCTCATTTGAAGGGTATTTTAACACTGTTTCAAACGAACCTGTTCGTTTCGCCATAAAGCTTGAAAATCTTGCAAACATACCAACTACAACTGCAAGACTTAATGTTATTTTAGCAGGATTAGGAACATTTGTTTCTTTTATTTTGCTATTAAACAAAAGCTATTACATCATGCTGTCAATACTGGTTTGAGATTTGTGGTTAAATAATGGCTTATGTCTGCCACTGTTTTTTATGTTTGTTTGTTTGTTTTTTTGTAAAAACGAGAAAGCTATGGTTAAGAGATTAATATCAGTTTAACATGCTTTTTCCAACCATTTCTTGCGTGAGGGTGTTACCATATGAGATAATGTAATGTTTTTAAGGACCCTGCATTAAATAGAACACGTGTATTTTTTCTGAAAATGTGTTTTTGCATATAGTCACATGACCTCGTCTATTTAACATAAGGGAGCATCAGTACAGAATTAGAGCACTTAACCTCACGCCTTAGCTTAAGCAATCAATCCAATAAAGGCGACTAGTACTGGTGTGTAAAAATGTGAGCATCCAAGGTACATTATTTGATAAACTGGCAACATTTTAAAGTTAACACAATTCAGTGTAGGATCTAATAAACTAAGAGACATAAATCCATATAAACTTCCAGCAAACATGTTGAATGTCAGTCTATGAACGTTAGCTAACAGCTTAAACCTTCCAGTGGAGACTTTACTTCCTTTAACATTACTAAGCAAAATATTACTGACAAAATTACACGTAGATATTTATTATATTTATAAGTTTGAACATGTGTATTTTCTCACAAAAGACAACCCAGCTCTTTGAAATGCCTCTGGCTAGTGTTGGTTGCGGGCAGTGTTTAGCTAACCCTTGTCAGTCCCTTTAGACCGAAACAAGCTTTTCTCTCCAATGATTTGTTCCCAACAGGAATACAGACTTACCTTAAACGCCTTTTCTGTTTTACGCCTTAGTGAAGCCAGTGTTTCAACGTCCTAGCGTCAGAGAAACTCGACGACCGTCATGAACCCAACAGGTGACTCTGGCCAGGTAAATGTCTAACACACCTTCTTCCTCCTTTTGGGAATGACAACCGCACGAAACTCTCCTCCAAACGCCTCCAACCTGTAGTCCCGACACGGTGACGACAAAGTCCCTCAAACGGGTTTAAACTGAGAGAAGAGAAAAGAAAGAGGTCTCACTCTGCCTGAATTCCGAGCGCAACTAAGCGAGTAGCCACGCCCCCTGTGGTGCGACTTGTTATCCGTGCTGTATTTTTCCACTTCTGTAATAAAAATGTATAAAAGAACAGTTCTGCCACAAGAAAGAGGTAAACTGGTACATCGTATGTTATGCAAATCACGAAGATCTGATAATCTCTTATGTCAAAGTCAGAATTTGATTTTCAGCATTATATGACACTCAGTCAAAATTATTATTCAAGTTAATTATGAGTTATGAAGTCTTAGTTTGGAGATCTAGTCCTGATTCAGACATCAAGTCATAATGATATTTGAAATTAGAAATTCAACTTTTAAAGCTACAGTATTACGATTTAATGTAATTTTTTGAAATTTAGTCATAAATTTGAGATTCAAAGTCATAATTGAATGAATTCCAATTATGAATCCGGAATTTCCCCTCGGGAATTAATAAAGTTTCTGATTCTGATTATGACATTTAAAGAAATAAATGAAAATCTAGATTTTCAACTTTCAACTTATTAAAACGAGAGTCATAAGACTGGTATTAAAATTCATCAGTTCATCTTTTAAAGTAATAGTTTTGAAATTCAAAGTAACATTTAAGGGGTTAAAAGTGACATTTATGAACTACACATTGGGGCAGAAGCAGCTAGGCTTCCATACAAACATTTGCCATTGAGCCAGTGAGTCTATTGTATTGCATCATTATTAACATACATTCAATAAAATGCCCAATTCCCCCCCCCCCCAAACAAATTGAAATACCATCGGGTGGTAGAAGAAACTCTGAAATCTCGTTTGGTGAAGCATAACTACCATAGACGATCTACGGAATTGTCAAGCGCACATTTTTGCGTTTTAAAACGCAAATATGTGCGCTTTTCTTCCAGTTTAAGGTAAGGGGAAATCTTCAATAATCTTAAAAACAACCTAAATAAAATATTATTAGATGCAATTTGTTTTACGTGGCTGTAGGCCTAAATGCAGAATCCAAAATTTATTTCGTTGAGCTGAAAATTCGGTCTTCAAATCATGGTTTAAAATAAAGTGACACCACTTTGTATTAAAAATCATTTGCTCTCTCACCTATAACAACACCTTCGTTTTGTGTATCTCTCGATAAGACGTTGTTTTTCTCAAGAAGCTTAATGGGCGCTAGATGGCGCTGTAGTCCCAATTAATAAAGTTGTAGATTTGCCAATAGGTCACAACTGGATGTGTTTTTGTTGTTTATAACTGTTACAGATCATAATTCTCGTTGAAATAAAATTTCAGAGCCACCTTTAACCAATGTACACAAGAGTGTGCATAAGTAGGCTACATCTTCGTTTTGTTGGATTGTTTTGTGTATTTAGCTTTAAAGTATGAGTGTAGATTTTTTTTATTGTGTTCTGTGGGTTAAAGATTTACATAATTCTGGCTTTTGAGAAGAAGGGGTTTATATATTGAATTTGTCAGACCTGCGTTCTAATGCCTTATCTTGAACAAATAACTCCCCACCCCCAGATAGTAAAACCTACTGTTTCTCTATTTCATCAGCTTCCCCTTGAGCAGGTCTTCTTTTTATAATCCATACATTTAGGGGTAATATCTTTTCTTCAAAGTGCATTTTATTTTGTTATCAAGTGCACTGCTTAGCCTCGTGAAGCAGCAGCCATCCTGCTGAGGTGTTCATGACAGACACTGAACCAGCTCCTGGCCAGCAGCTGATCATGCACCTTCAATGCTGCAACATCAGGAATTTAATTGCAAAACTGTCTATTAGCAAACGCAGGACTTAAAACACTAAGTGAGTTAAATAGCAGCAGTATAATGCTTTTTTTTGTTGCTATTTCTGTTTTTAAATCTACAAATTATTTATTTTGCCTTTCTGCAACTTCCCAGCTGCTAATGTAAAACATGTAGGTGCGTAATAGAGTTTATTGACTGTAGCACTTTTCACAAATGATCATTTTAAAGTGCTTCAAGAGGAAACAACAAAAGAAAATGATCAAAAACATATAAAATTGTTTTAATTATTTAAAAAGGAGGAATAAAGTCAACATGTCAGATCAACATGAACACTTTTAGACACAAGGAATGGAGGCAAAATCAAACTATGAGGTGTAAACATCTAAATGAAGGTTTATCTAGTAAAAAGAGTCGGTACAAGCAATGGAGTTCACAGTCTGAGGAAGAGATCCCCAAGTCTCTATGAGGCTATCGACTCATTCAGTTATCATCATTGGTATAACAAGTGACACCAGTAACCCCTGAGCTTAGGATGAAAGTTTTCAGGAGGTAGTTTACGGATATCCAGCAGTTTTCCAAAAATATTTTTACCACTTGAATTTCTTTTGCAATTTGCCATTTTAAAGCCACAAATTTTAACGGAATATATTTGAATTTTTATGAGACCAAAGCAAAGTGGCTCGTAATTGAGAAGTGGAAGAAAAGTGATAAATGGAATTTTATATTTGTTTTTACAATCAAAACTCCCTGAAAAACACATCACAGGGCTTGATTGATAAAATCTGAAAAAGAAATCAAAGGGGCATAAATACTTTTGCATCAGAACTGGGGGAGTAATTTGGACTGTTATGTTTGTACCTGTTAAAATTTTTTTATTGTACACAATCTAAAGTCATAAAGCAGATGTGTTAAAACAGGTAGAGTGTAATTGTTCAGGTGAGTCTAGATAAAATTATGAAGTCATCCCCAGTTCAGCTCTTGACACAAGCAGCCTGAGCATAGAAATCTTTAAATGGTAAAAATAATTTTCGAAACAACTGTTAGGAATGTTGCTGAATTGACACTGAGCAGTCAGAAACAACAACCCGATTTTGGAGACTCAAATAGGAACTGATAAGACCACCACACACAGATATAGTCAGACACCAAAAGTTCAAAACTTTTCAACAGATTATTCTATAACATCTAAAAGTACAAGAGTCGTCCTGGCTTCCACAATGTGTGTAAATGGCATCACAGTCCAGCTGAGGCCTGTGCCAGAGCAACATCACAGCTTTAGTGCTGTGTTCAGGACCAGTCCAGCTGAAGCAGCCGGGAAAGGTGAGTGCCTCGCTGGGTCCAAACCTTTTGCTCAGCTTGTAATGTTGCTGTGCATTACAGTCAGCCAAAACAGCAGACTGTGAGCTCTGGCTGTCAACATCTGCTCCAGAGACTTTACCATCTGCCCAACGGCCCCCTGAGGGGAATGGAGCAGCTCTCCTCCTCTCAGACCAGCTGCAAAGCCCTGGACGTGGACACGAGCTGCCTCACAGACACACACTGTGGGTTGGTTACACTTGCTTCACACTTGGTCATCATTCATGTTCACAGGAAGGTTTAGACAAACTAAACTCCTGCATAAGTTACTTTTTAGGTTAAGTGGCAGAGCTCAGCCTCTCAATCCAGCTGCAACTTAGCCTTACAACTCATTTCAATACATTTGACTATTCAGTTATTTCATTTTTGTTAGTCTATTCAAATCAAAAAGTGAAACTCATATAGATCAACATTTCAGGCATTTATCTCTGCTAATTTGGATGATTATAGCTTACAGTTGATACAAACAAAATTCAGTATCTCAGAAAATTTAAATACTACCCAGCATCCTTTAAAAACATATTTATAATACAGAAATATCATTTTACAACAACATTATGTATGTGTACTACACAATGTCTGCAGTCAATACTTGGCCGGTGCTCATTTAGCATGAATTACTACACCCATGCAGTGCGGCATGGAGGTAATCAGCCTGTAGCTTTTTGGCAAAAGTAAATGAGCATTACCAGTGCTTGCCAACAATTGATGGTGTAGTTCAGGACATGTTACTGTGAAATATTATTTCTGAAATTGAGCTGAGAGTGTGTCATCACATTCACGAGACTGTCATACAGCAACAGTCTTCAGTCAAGAGGCTTTAGATTGCAAGACTGTTACTGGATTTCCTTCCTGGCCATGGCATCATCCTCCACGTTTTAGAAAGATATTCGCTACAGTAAAAAATCAGTAAAACGACATGAAAATGTTTACAGTACAAATAACCTTCAAAACCTGAAAGCATGCACTGAAAAGATGTTTTCTTTCTAATGGCCCAAAGTTTAATTAACATTTCTGTGAATGTAATCTTAAGAAAAAATAGACAATCAGTTGATAAGACCTTTTATTTCATCAATTGAGAAGAAAACATGTAAAAACAGTGTACAAAGTTTATATTATTTGTTTACTAAAGCTGGTGTCCTCGGTCTCAGGAATACAGGTGGGGCAGATACCCAAAAAAAAGTACGTAAAAAATATAAAATGAAAAATTTTCCCCCCATTTTCAGAAGGTTACAGCCAAAAGAGGATTGTGCATAGGAATAAGTAACAAACAGACTCAACGAGTGAACAAAGGTTTGCAAACGACTGAAAATATTTTAAAAAACCCATTACATTCAATGAAAATCTGCACTTTTGAAAATGATTATCCGTCGTTTCTTAAAATACTGAAGTGCTTCTGGAAACTTCAGAAAGACGAGCATCAGTTTTAGCCTCAGCGGAAGAAATGATTCAAACCAACACGTCTTGTTTCAATCGTATCCACAACACATGAATTCATCTTACAAAAACGAATCTAATTTAGTCTTTGCCAACCATAAGTTACATAAAAGGGGTGGTCCTAATACAATCATTTTTGGGCAACAAAGTGCATATCATTGGCACAGTGAAACTCCTTTTCATCCACATTGGTCTCATAAATAACTGAGAAGATCATGAGCGGGGTAGAAGTCCCCTTCAGAAGCAAATCAAAAGGATGACCGTTTTCCCCTGAAGCCTAGTTTGGTTGCCAAGTATTCCTAAAGAAGTGTATTATGTTGAAGTGACCTCACTGAGGCTGCAGCATATGCACCAGGTGGAATATAACACCTAATAGTGTACTGTATACAGAGGAAAAACCTAAAGGAGAGGAGAAGAGTTTGGAGCATCCACATGAAAAGGCACCAGGAAGTATGAGCACTTCAGTAATGGAGGTGGAGATGCTTTTTATTAGTCTGAACAGAAAAACAGCAGGTCTAAGTGACATGCAAACAGAATTTAAAAGAAATTGTCTAAATGATCACTCACGTTCGAGACATTTGGATCAAATTAGGCTGTATTGCAGTGCTGTTTTATCACACACATCATGGTGTGGAATGAAAATGCAACAGATCGATTTCAGTTTTGCAACAAGGGAAGATTAAAGCGAAGATGGCTTTTCAGTCGTAGGAGAATTAGACATGTGTTACAACACATCAGTACGCAGGAAGATTAACTTTATTTGATACGCTACATTCACTCTATGAGGCCAAAAATGTCTAAAAAGACTCGAGAAACATGGCTAAATCACCCACTCAACAAACAACACACTCTCTGCTTTACATGATGTTTTTGGTCCACAGCATGCCTAAAACCTATTTGAAATGGTTGATGTTTTATTGAATATAAACAACCCTTAAAAAAAAAAAATTGAGTTATGGGAGCAGCCCAATTTGTGCATAGCTACATTTCCCCATTTATTATGGTATATGGATGCCTGCTCTGTATACAGCATAACAACCAGGAAATGCAGGGTAGTGTTATCTCCATGGTCAGTCTTCAAAGGCCACCAAGAAGAAGCACGTTTATCTTTGTTTTTGTCTCGCACTTCCTCCATCCTGTAAGACAACAACAACAAAAACGGCTCGCAGACTGAGACATCCGACTGGGGGCTTGTGCAGACAATGCGGGGGGAGGACGAGGCTGAGAAGGCTGGGGCCTTTTGAGAGTGCAGTCGGATGGAGAGAGGGAATGACGGTGGGACCGGAGGAATGTTTGAGATTTGCATATTAGGCGGTCCCACTGGCGGAGTAGGAGAACTGTGGGAAGTGGGGTCGTCGCTCGCTGTCGAAAGACTCCATGCTGTCATCTGGGGATAATACAGAAAACAAATCTGTTACAGATACAATCTGATAATCTGACAAATCATTAGGGAACACATTTTTCATCTTTAAACATTTTAACATTTCATGGTAATTATGAGATGTTACCAAAATGTCAACATATATTATTGGGATTTTATGTAATGGATCAACATAAAGTAGTGCACCCTTTACTCTAATGTGTCTAAATAAAATCCAGCACAACTTTTACTTTCAGAAGCCACATAATTAGTAAGCCAATTCCACTTGGGTGTACCAGCTCTTCTAGTAAGACACTTTTCAGCTTTGTATTTGTGCAACACGTCTAAAAACAAAATTTATGCTTTCAGTTCCACTTCACAATTACGTGCTACTTTCTCTTGTTTTTTTTAGCTATCCCAACACATTGAAGTTTGGGTTTGTAATGTGACAAAAATCCTAAGGTTCAGAGTATGAATACTACTGCAAGCTACAGAAGGAACACTCCCCAACTCCTGTGTCTTTTAACACAGACACTCAAATCTGCACCGAAAATTATTATGCAACACTTATCAACTTTGTCTATAGCTAGCTATTTATCAATCTTTTATAATAATATTTTGAATCAAACTTTTTTTTAACACTGGACTGGGAAAAAAAGTTTAAATGAATCCAAACTAAATTTTCTCCAAATGTTCCTCGTCATTCTTTAAGCCATTGTGTCTCAATGTAATCAGCTCACTGCTGGCTAAAATGTTTTTGTGAGGTTTGTTTTAATAGTGCTGCATGTCCAGAACAGGGCACAGTGTCCCTAATGAAGCTCTCACTCATCTTTAGCAAAGGCAATCATCACTAACACAAGTCATCTTTAAAAGAGCAAAAAACTAGAAAAGCACTTGGAGAGTGGAAACTTCTGCCAAGAAAGCTCGTTCTCAATGAGTGGAACTGTTGTGAGCAGGGTTGTTTACATGTGGAAGTGATGCTACCTTGTCCGGGTGGCGTAATGGTGATGGTTTGTCCTGTGAACTCTTCGTCAAAATATCTCGTGTCCGTCTCTGAGGTAACTTGGGGTTTAAACGGCGGGACAAGCTGTTGGAGAGGAGACATGCTTACATCTGCAGAGCAACAGCTATCTGACTGTGTGTCATTTCTAGGCGATTCTGCTTAATAGAAATCACAGCCAAAATAAATATTTTACAGCCCCACCTTCTTTTCATAAACATCTTGCCAATTTATTCCAGCAAAGAATTTGTGCTGCATGATTTCCTTGGCATCATCAGGCCCTCCACCTAACCTGGTAACACAAGAACGACAAGTTTAAAACCACATTTTAACAGAAAGAAACCGTAAAGATACATAAAACCTAGAAATGAGGTTTGACGCAAGGCAGAGGACACACTGACCTTTGCATTGGATCCTTCTTAAGAAGACCAGAGAGCAGCGAGCGCGCCTCGGGGCCGAGAGTCCGGGGAAAACGGATGTCCTCCATGAGGATGAGCTCAAACAGCCTCTCATGATCCTGGTTGTAAAAGGGCAGCCTGCCGCACATCATCTCGTACATCACCACCCCCAGACCCCACCAGTCCACAGCGCGGCCATAGTCATTGTCCTCTAGGACCTTGGAGAGAGGAAAGATTTAAAATGCAGTTGTTGAGATCAGATCTACAATGGACACTTCAGCTATTAAGTCAAAAGAGTTTTACTTCTTGTTTTTTTGTTATCTTTAAATTAGAATATTTCTCAGCCAAAATATCGTTAAATATGCAAAGTATGAAACATAAATCTGCCTTTCTATTACATTTTAATGCAGGTAAGGAGATTTAAAAGCAGTTTTTGTCAGCAAAAGTCTTTGTAGCCACTCCTCTTGGGAAAAAACAAAACAAAAAAAGAGCACCATTTATAGATGACAAGAGGACATCTGGATCCATAGTGTCAATTAATTTTATACAAAAAAAATCTTTCTGAAGGCTGAAATAGTGCTGAATAGTTGCATGGCTTATTGACAACAAAGAAAAAGGTGGAAAAGAGAGCACTTTTTGTGACATACATGATCTTATCTGGAAATGTGGCTGAGCTTCATGAAGTAAACTGGTGATGAAGATGGATTTTATCTCACCTTCCAAAAACTGTTGCTCTGTTTGCCTCTTTTGCTTTTCAGCACAGGATTACAAAACAACGGCAATCTTAGATTAAAAGAAACAGTCTTAAGCTGAGGGTGGAGGATACAACAGTTGTCCACAGCTACGACGGACAGCTTGAGCAGGTAGTCAACAGCCAGACCACTGAGGTGACCACAGCTCTCATTTTGGAGAATAAAGGTCATCAAGGAAAGTCTTTCTTTTAACATATTTACATTTATGAATCCTCTGTCAGTAAAAAATGTCTGCTGATGTCTACATAACGCGTTAAATCAATTATTGCTTTCTCTTATAAATCATCCTGCATGTTTAGCCCTGATAATCAGACTAAGTTGTTTTTTTCCTATGCCAAATGAACAACAGATTTTGACTATAGCTGCATATTAGTTGTTTAACCTGTATATTACCGGTAGTTTTTTTACCCTCTCTTCCATCCACCATTTGTAGCATTTGCCTGAAGTGACTTTTTAGCCCGAAACAACAAATGGCCCTTTTCAGCAACTTGGGGATGCCGTCAGTGCTGCCCTGATCTCCCTTTCATGCTTTTTTAAATAAACATATTTCTGCATTTTTTTAAATTGAAGTTAATATATCTAACACAAGCTGCAATCCTGAATCCAATTAAAAAGGAAAAGTTGTGAAAATGTTGATTATATGCCCTGAACTGAATGTACATAAAAGTAGATGAAACACTTCTGCAATGACAGTTCCTGATTCAAGCAAAAAGTCTGCGTTTGGACATCCTAAGCAACCCCCAACAAAATGACCTGCTCCCCCCTCTGGTCAGGAGTTTTGAGGCGGCTCCGGCCAACACTGACTCACATCTCGCATTAGGAGCAAGTATAGAGTTTCCCCTGGAGCCTTGCATATTTAATCGCATCAAGCCCTTCAACATGTACACAAACTGATAGAAATCAACAAGCAGCAGAGGTATTAATTTCTCACATGAACAAATTATCACAAACAGTTCAATTACAACAACTGGACTCACCGATAGGGAAATATTTAATCATATTCTTTCCATAAGATGACTTTCTGTGATATTTCCTAATGATAAACTCCTCTGGCGTTGTGCTTAGCGAACTGTGCAACCTGTTGCATGACTAATGCGCTGCAGAGTGGAGTTGTTCCAGGGTGTCTGGGGACATGTACTGGATTCTACCTCACCAGGCGGATGTTGAAGGTTAAATCAAGACAACGAGAACAGTGTGTTCTCACACACCCTCAGCAGCATGATGCTACAAAACTCGGACCTAATATTAGAAACTTAGGTAAAAAGATGAGGATGGATTAACAGAATTAGACATGGACACAGAGGTGCACCGGCCCAGAGAGAGGAGGGATTGTCCTGGAGAAACAGATTGAAGTGTCCGTAAAAGGAACAAGACTGGTGGTAAGTGTTAATGCATGCAGCTTGCATGTCTGTGTGGGCCCTGAGTCTGGTCCTGCGGTGAGTGCTGAGCATCGACGAGAAGGGCCGGGAGGGCAGGGGAGGAGGGTAACGTGAAGCCGGTGCGGGGCTAAGATTACTGGGCCGTCTCTATTTCCAGCGCTGCTGTCGTGTGATTCACACCGTGCGACAGCTGGGCCCGCAGCTGCCCCATATATGTAGAAGAGCGCCACAGCTGTGAAGCTGCCAGGAGCGCAGGAGCCAAGATCATCCCTCATATACGTAACCAGGGCTGCCTGCTTGCTTGCCTGCCTGCCTATTTGGGCCCCGGCCTTAAGCTAATACTGTTACACTGCCCCAAAGGGGGGGGGAAGAGAGAGAGAGAGAGAGAGAGAGAGAGAGAGAGAGAGAGAGAGAGAGAGAGAGAGAGAGAGAGCGAGAGAGAGAGAGAGAGAGCGAGAGAGAGAGAGCGAGAGAGAGAGAGCGAGAGGGATAAAAAAAAAAAAACACTTGCTGCCGATTCTTGGGAGCTACACTCTTCATACTGCTGTTTTTCAGCTCACGATGTTCTTCACTGACAGCCATTAATCTTTCAAGACGCCGAACACAGATCGGTGTTGGGGGCTAGATTAAACACGTCCGCATTTTTCTTTGTAGACCTTCCCTAAACAGCCAATTCCCTCAGCCAATAATGGTTTTCTTTCTGTAAGTGTTTAATAAATGTAACTTAGTGAATTTGTCCAACGCTGTACTCCAGAGACAACCTGGTCAGGCTGTTGCAGACTAAGTCTTTTCTCCCTACCTCTCCCTCTCTTTCTCTGCAGCTCTGGGTGGAATATTCCCAGACATTACAGCATTCCTGTGCAGCACACACAACAAGGTCATTGTTTATTGCAGAAAAACCTGTAACACTGCCTGGCCCGCACTCCATTGAGACGCTCAGCAGCGACCCCGTTACCATGGTAATGCACCCTGATGTCTACCAGCGCGCCACTGGTGAGTTTGAAGCCGTCATTAGAGTGGGCTGATATGAGGATAGAAAACACGAAGCAACTGCACAACATTGAAGTTGTTTTTTCTTTAAAAAGGTTTATTCCGGTGAGAATAAAAATCTAAGAGAGACAGATACTTGCAAAACTATACATGCCTCCAACTTTTCTACATATATTGCAATTTTGAAAGTATTTTGAAGCAACCACTAACTCAAAGCCCTTAACTAGCAGAACATCACAGAAGTTGAAAGAAAAAGTCACAGGACATTAACATTTTCTTTGGGAAACAAAATTTGAAAAAGCGTGGCAAGAGCTTGTATTCTGCAAGTCCTTTGGGATAAATCTCTACCAACTTAGCACATCTGCAGACTAACATTTTGCTCATTCTTTTCAGAATAACTCAAGCTTAGTCAAACTGAATAGAGAACTTCTTGGAACAGAGATTTTCAAGCCTCATCACATGCTCATTTAGATGTAATTATGGACTTTGACTGGGCCACTCTAACATAAATGTTTGAAAGCTCATTCCATTTTCTAATGAATCCATCTCCCAGCTAAAGAAAACATCCAATGGCATGAAGCTGCAACAACCATATTGGTTTTCAGGGAGTTGTTGTTAGTTAGTTTTCTTTAAAAAGTGTTTTGTTGTATATGTATATGTATTATGTGTTTGTCACACACACAAAAGCACAAAAGTTTATGCCGGTAACATCTAACCAGAGGAACAAGTTTGAGGTGTTTGAAAAATGGCTTATAACAACTACAAATTGGACCAGTTTCTGCTTTCTGTCAAGAATGGCTTTCATCTGGCCACTCTTCTGTTCAGTGAGGGAGGCCTTCACAGAACAGTTGTATTTATACTGAAATTAAACTGTGTAAACAGGCTGACTCCTGAACGACATTGGTTTGACTGGGTTTTATTCAGTGGTATCAAGAGGAATGGAGCTGAACACAAATGCCTGATGCACAATTCTTTTTTTTATAAAACATTCTCTATCATGTACTGTTTTCCTTCCACTTCAGCGATCCACTACTTTGTGTAGTCCATTTAAAAAAAAAGCCCAATTAAGACATAAAGTTTGTCGTTTTAACATAATGAAATGTGAGAAACTTTAATGGGTATGTGTATTTTTACAAGGCACTTGACGTGTTCCTGAGGAGTTTGTGCTCAGGTCAGGTGAAGCATCCCAAGCAGTGCATCTCCTGGTGCCACCTAACAGCTGTAGCCCATGTGTCCCCCCCCCCTGCTTTCCAAGACAGAAGTTCGCATTTCTTCAGGTCCTGCCAGCCAAACAGCTTCTCCTCCTCCAAACGCAAAATTCCAAGCGCAGTCTAAAAACAACGATACGGCAACTGTGTCAACAC
>OY747720.1:14363409-14755909 GCA_963556495.2 Valencia hispanica | reverse complement strand
CTTTCTTCTTTTTCTCTTCCAAAACTGCTAGATTTGTGGATTTCATGACATGATTGTCTTATCAACAGATTCTCCTAACTGCGCTGTGGATCTCTTTGGCTCCCGAAGACTTACTATGCTCCTCTGGCTGCTTTGCTTATTAATGTTTCCTTGACCAACATGTGAGTTTAGGTGGAATATGTTTAATCTAAGATTAAATTACACACAGACTACCTCAATTTACTAATTTGGTGTCTTCTGAGGCCAGTTGGTGGCTCTCGATTTTATTTAGGAGTGTCAGAGTAAAGGGGACTATATATTTTCAGTTTCTTTTGTAAAAACGCTATAAAATCATTTTATCTATAAGCCGGTGTAACTCACTAGAAAAAATTGTTATCTTTTCTATATTATTTAAACAAGTTATCTTTATTGTCACATTAATTGCTAAAATATAGTATTTGCCTTGGTTAAAATTGTGCCACTTAAAGTCACTTTGGTACAGAATTGTTTGTAACGACCTCCTATTGGGTTTAACAACTGTCAATCAAGGCTATTTAACACACTAGTTCATGATTGGCTTAATCAGGAAATGCCAAATTGTGATTGGCTGAGCAGAGTAAGTTCTGCCCATGAAAGTAACGCACAAGGCTGAGCGGATCGCTGATGAAAACGATGATGCAGTCTGGATCGTCGGAGTGTCGAAAAAACACGGAGCTTTGACTTTTTGACATCTTAGCTAGGTTTTTGAGAGTCCTGAAAAAATAAAAAACAGAACTTCTCCTTGACGAGGGAGTGGCGAGGCGGACCAGAACAAATAATCTCCTTTTATAAACATTGGGAAAGACACAGGAAAAAAAAACTGGAATTTTAGTTGTTTTATTTTCTAAACGGATGGACTCAACTTTGTTTTCTCTGAGCCAGTGCCAGAGTTGGTTGTTCAGTTTGCGGATTGTTATTCACTCAAACCATTCTCTGAGGAATACTCAAATGTTCTAAATAGAGTACATTTCAGTCTATTTGGTAAACTCTTTTATTTTTTTGTCACAAAAAATATATTCTAACCTTAAAACTTTGTCTCCTTTCTCTTTTGTGTGTGCCCTGTAAATAATTTCTCATTATCTCACTATCCCTTTAATACAACCTAGACACTTTCCCAACATAGTCACCTTTAACCTTTAGCTGGGTTACAACACCAATTCACAAAATATACTGCTTCAAAGCACTTAATAAAACAAAAGGATGCAATTGTATATACAGAAATAGTCCATTCAATTCTGATATACTGACTGAGTCTAGGTCAGTTTAATCCTAGTGTAGCAGTGTAGTCGGGCTTAGTTTATTATGAAAATTTGTATAATAATTTCTATTTAAGGACACCCAGTTGTTTGCATCTAGTTACTGACTTTAGAGCAATCTCCTCTCCCAAACTAGGATGTGACGACGAGGGACACTCTATCGCATTGAGTCATTGACTTTCCAGCAATCCCTCCCTCTGAGCATACATGTAGTAAAAAAGGATTTTTCCTTTCCACTGTCACTGCAAGATGCCTCCAGCAAAATCATGTATCATTTTCCTTTAACTTCCAAAAATTCAGTTGATGTGCAACAAGAAAATCTTTCTTTGTTGGATTCATCCAGCAAATTAAAAGATGCCATCAGAAAATAGTCATATGTGCTCCTCCTCCTGCTGGTAAACCATGTGAAGAAGTTTGTGATTGTAATGTGACTAAAGGGGAAAAGAAGGAATTGCACCAACAAGCAGCTTGACGCCTGTTCTTCTGCTCGAGCTGTTTTCATCTGTGTCACATGGTTTCCTAAATGTTGGATCATTGTAGTTAAATACCCAAAGTTTTACCGTGGATATTTGTAATTCATTAGCTTTTCTTTTGTACACTTCACTCATTTTATGTTTATTACTATAATTATATATTTTTCTAAGCAGTAAATTTTATTGCTTAAGGCGATTTATTTATTGTTATTTTTTTATTTCGTGCAGAAATTCAGTCTTCTCTTTTTCTACCTCTGCAGCGTGGCCGTCACCCGTTCCCAGGACGTTCCCTCCTTTGGTCCACCGATCCCAAAGGGAGTTACTTTTCCTAAGTCCACTGTCTTCCGGGATTTCTTGCTGGCCAAAGTCATCAACGCGGAGAACGCTGCGCACAAGTCGGAAAAATTCGGTGCAATGGCGACGCGAACGCGGCAGGAGTACCTGCGCGATTTGGCGGAGCGCCATGTAACAAGCACGCCAGTGGAGCCTGTCGGGAAGTTCCCCTTCATCTCGCTGGCGCACAAGCGTCGGGAGAAGATGCGTCCGTACAGCGGGGCAGAGCTGCGTAGTCTCGGGGCCATTACCTGGCAGGTTCACGCTGAAGATCAAGTGGCGGGTGCTGAACGGGAATGTCTATTGGCCATTTCAAATGACTTCATGATCCTGCTGGATCAGGAGGCCAAAGCAGTCGTGTTTAATTGCGCCACACGTGACATCATTGGTTGGTCGACTGGGAGCCCCGCCTCTCTCAAGATCTACTACGAGCATGGAGAGAGCGTATCACTTCGATCCATCAACAACAACACAGAGGACTTCGGAGAGGTTGTGAAAAGACTGGAGGTCAGTGAGTAATGACACAATTATTCTAATGTGGCCTGTAAATAAGGTGTGACCACAAAATGTAACTTATAGTTATCTGAAAGTGTAAAAGAATAACCAGTAGTAAAACTAAAATATATTTCTAAATGAGGTATTCTGTCTGTATGAGCAGGTTAGGGTGTTTCGGAGTGACTTAGTGCTCAGTGAAGAAGTTCTAAGTCAGGCATTTCAGAGGATTAATTGATTGTAAAGCTGAGTCCCATTTCCTAGATAAGGCAAATTCATTTGTATAGCACACTTTCAGCAACAAGGCTTTGGGTGATTAATGGAAAATTTCCTAGGGCTACCACTTCCCTCCCCCTATACCTTGGTGCTTAATTGAGATAGCTTTTAAAATGTTTTGAGAAATTGGAAACTCATTAAAAAAGGTTAAAAAAATCAACAATTTTCTCTGATTTCTTGTATGTAAACCACTCACTCCTTAGTTGGACCACGTGTCGTCGAACAGTTATAAAACCTTCAGCAGCTATCACCATCCACCCAAGAGAAAAATAAATCTACCACAATGTTTTAAAATGCATTTAGAGCCTTACTAATGTGTTGGCAATATACTAAGAAATAATATACATTATGGTGTTGTCACAACCTGGGTCATGAGGTCATGGCAAAAAAGCAGGGACACCGATTTCAGAAGCCAGTTTCATATTTATCATTTAAATCAGCTTAAATTTATCCCCAAAAAATTTGTTTTGCATGCAAGTATCGGCAGTAAAATGTTGTTTATGAAGTAATTTTTTTTCTAGCAGTATCTCTATAGAAAGGAATAACACCAATGGTGCAACCAGTAATTTTTTTTAAGTATTGTAATTTCACTGCAAACTATGCATTTGTTTTCATGTTTATTTTTCAAGAATGTGGATTTTCATACATGAAAATGTATGCATTGTCTTTTTCTTACAAGTTTGAAACTTATATTTGTAAAAAACACCTAAAAATTGGGATTTTGTAACCATAAAACAAATTTTATCTAGTAGGTCTTTATAAAACGTGTAGATTTTTACAAGGCACAAGAACAAAAATAACTCTTTGGGTTGGAAAGGGTGCTGCTGACCCCTGCTCTAGACACTACTGTGTTTTCTATATTTTTGTGACTAATAAATGTCATGTTTGCCTTGCTTTTCCTTTTTACTTGTTTAAAAGAATTGAAGAGGATATTCAAAAATACATTAGTATGCATCTACCACCATAGAGAGTTGGTCATAAAATATAAAAAATTGAGAAATATTTAATCCTTGCTATTTTTGTTAAAAAATAAGTTAATTAGTTATAATTAAAAGTGATACCAAACTTAATATATTGCACTTCCATCTACACATCATAATTATTTGTGCTTTTAAAATGTAGCAGATAAAATATTTACATTAATTAATTTAATTTGTCTGAGGTGTAGACATTTTCTTCTTTTGTCCTCACCTCTTACAGCTGTTAAAAAGAGACTGATTATAATCTTATTGTACTGTTGATGCTATTATAGCTACATATAATCATAGCTTTCAGTTATGCAATCTCCAAATGCCACTGCTGTTGTCTTTAAGTCCTGCAATGTAAGATTTCATCACTGTTTTTGCAATATTCTTACTGTCTTGCATTTTTTTACCTTTGCGCTAATTGCCTCATTTTAAAGGTCTTGTTCACTAAGAAACTGAGTAATACTTGTTCTATTTGAAATACAATCGGTCACTCTGAGTTGCACATGCATGCTACACATTAACATTTTCTCCAACCCTCATTGCCTGCAAGCGAGTCAGAAAAAGACAGTCCTTTCTACGTCACAGGTAAAATTAGTATTTATGGACTTAACCCTTAGCAACTCTACTAGTAGAAGCTAACCGTTAGCAACTTGGCTAGTAGAAGCTAACCGATAGCAACATGGCTAGTAGTAGTTAACCGTTAGCAACATGCATCTCCTCAACATGGCTGGACACATGTGGGCTTGTGTTATTTGTGGACATAGCACATCAGCGTTGCTTTTTTACCCAAAAAAGGAGAACTCAGAAAGAAACGATTGGAATGTGTCTTGGAACATCACCAGTGAATTAAGTTACATTAGTTATTTGTTCAAAGCCAGCATAAAAGTCGCATTCTTGTTAGCCAATCAGAGGCGAGACATTTGTACATCAGGAAAATGAGTTAGACTTGTAATCCTGACTTTTGTCCCCACCCGCTCCTCCGACGAACTCCAACCTCCTGCAACAGGAGCGAGAGTCTTTTTTTTTTTTTTTTTACAGAAAACGACTCGCAATGCATTCATTTAAACTGGAGACCACAGCAAAAAAATGTTTTGTTTTTTTTAAACGAGTGAATGAGACCTTTTAAGCATTTAAAACTGCAGGTGCTTTGTCAACCTTCTGCAGTTACAAATGTGAGAGACTGGGTTACTGAAAGATATTACTTAACAGATTTTTGAAAAGTTTCCAGTCTAATTCTTCCATCTCTGTCCCTGTTATCTCTGTATGTCCAACACAACATACACACCTTCATTCTGTCTCTTCTGCAGCTGTTGACCAAAGGCAGTCAGACCACAGAGATGACTTTGCGTCGGAATGCCTTGGGCCAGCTGGGCTTTCATGTCAACTTTGAGGGCATCGTAGCCGAAGTGGAGCCCTACGGTTACGCCTGGCAGGCTGGCCTGAGGCAGGGCAGCCGACTGGTGGAGATCTGCAAGGTGTCAGTGGCATCACTGTCCCATGAGCAGATGATTGACCTGCTCAGAACCTCCGTCACCGTCAAAGTGGTCATTATTCCACCACATGAAGACTCCACCCCACGCAGGTAGAGTTGATACAGGAAACATTAATATTTAATTTAGCTTCAGACATGTATATGTTTTTATTTAGTGTCTTAATGTGGAGTGCTTTGTGTGCCAACAGAGGCTGCTCTGAAATCTACCATATGCCACTTGTGGACTACAAGAACCACAAAGAGGGCATGCCATACGAGTTAAAGTTCCCCTTCCGGCCAACAAACAACAACACCAAGTGGCCTCGCAGCTCATCCAGCCCCCGCACTGCTGCCTCAGGGGGAACCTTGATCAAGGCGCCACCCTCAGACTTCAGTGACCGCAACAGCGCTGCTATTCCTCGTAGCGTGTCGAGCGACGGTCGGCCTCTCAACCCGAAAAGGTCACAGGATGGATACAAATCTGTTATGCGATACATCAGACGTGCTGAAGTTTTATCTGTCTGGCTGCAGCATATGTCTTTAATGTCATTCATATTTCTTCTCGTAGATATTCCCCAGGGAATGACAACTACGCTCTGGCCTGCTCCATTGTGATGGGTCACACGCTGCACAGCACAAACTCGCCCTCAAACCTCTCCTACACTGACACAAATTCTTCAAACCATTGGAGGCAGAAGTCTGTGCCTGATGGGTAAGCCCATTTGCCTGCCTTAATGTAGATTACACTGTTTTCCTTTTGCTTTACATGTTGGCCTGGTGCATTATGTTAATTACTGTGAATTATATAATCCTCCTATTGTCTTGTGCAGGTTTAACAACAACTGCCAGTCGCCTGTTACGTCTGTGCGGCAGGTGGCCGGTGACGGTGTCAATGGAGTCAAAGTATCTTCTGCTGTTGGATGGTCCAGACCTGGGGATGGCGACATCGCAAACAGGCCTGGAGACAAAACCAGCTCAGGTTGGAAAAACCTCAGAGATAAATATTTTAAAAAAGTGAATCTTTATAGTTTTTCATTTGATGGTTTACTTGTTTAATGTGTTTTATAGATACTGTGGTTTCCAAAGTGGTGATTCCTCGGCTCCAGCCATCAGATAAGAGCAGCCACCTGTCACCGAACAAGAACTCTAAGGTAAGCGGCATTCAGCAACGTGAGAGTTTAAAGATGCCTTATACAGCGTGTTTCAAAAGCATTTACATCCCCTACGTTTATTTACATTTTGTCATGCTGCAAACACAAACCTCAATGTATTTTATAGGGATCATGGATGATGGACCACAAAAGCCACATGATTGTCAATGGGAAGGACAATGGTCTATATTATTCATATTTTCAGGAAAAAAAGCTTAAAATGTTAGTGTATTGTGAGAGACTACATCAGAAGAACCAGTGTTTGATTCCTTCTAATGCTCATGACCAACATTGCTCGTGCCTGCGGCTCGGAGGAACTGAGTATTTCAATTAAATGAGCATCCTTGTCTTTTTTCTCCTCTACATGAGCAGATGTAGACTATTCTTTTCCTCCTCTGTAAACAGGCCGATGCTCCGTATTCATCCAGCCAGTCGAGCAGCAACACGCTGTCCAGCAACGCCTCCAGCTCGGCGCACAGCGACGAGAAGTGGTACGAAGTTGGCTCCCGATCTGGAGCACGAAGCGACCTGGAGCTCAACGGCTATCTTCAGGGCACATCCACTGACAGTGGCATTGACGCCACCTCTTTTACCGCCACCCAGAGCAGCACAGCCTCCTCTATGGGTGCCAAGGAAAAAATCCCATGGCAGGATGAGGCGGAAGGCTGTGAGAGAGCCTCCAGCACATCACCTCCAACACCAGACTCGCTTGTTCCTGCTGGAGGCAGTGAGATATCAGTGAAGAGCCCAGCCGGCTTTACAGTGACTACTGATGGCGCTTCCTACAGTCTGAGTGATGCAGCGTCCCACTCCAGGTGGGCTGCTGTTCTTAAGTGGTGTACATTTCTAACTTTCTAAGTAAACTAAAACCTTGTGGCGCAGATATATCCTGCACAGTCCTCTTCTTGAAGGGTCCAAAGGCCCGGGGTTTGGCATTTACGCAGAGAGAGGAGAATAATGTATTTGTCGTGGTATTGGTCTTAGCTCAGCACTGCTTTCTCTCCTCTAAATCTTCTTCCTTTTGAATGAAGAAAAGCTATTTTTTCCCATTTTACTCAGACAGAAATAACTCTCCTACTACAGCAATCCATGCTGGAAGCTGTTTTATAACATACACACACAGAAATGTGTGTATATACCAAGAATAAAATGAAGACATGAGAGGAGGTGGTATCCTGCTCCTATCTGTGATTTGATCAGCCAATGCTGTCTATAGGTGAAGATGCAATAATAAAAATCACGTTTTTTGTAGCTACTTAGTAATTTAGCTGCTGCATCAACTGTCAACTGTCACTAAATTAGCCTGAATTAAATAATTTAATCAAACTTATTGATGGTATTTATCAATTAATTTACCCAAGCAACAGTTATAATTAATCTAAAATCTTGTCTTTATCGTTTCCATTTTATAAAACTATGAATCTTTCATGTCTGTGTCTTAATGCTCTAGCACAATCAGCTCTGGTCACTCAGGCAGTCCGACGGGACAGAGTTGCAGCGCCTCCCCACCGCAGAATGAAGCAGCCGCAGCTGACGTCTCACCCACATCCCAGAATGCCCAATCCCCGGGGACCAAGAGCTTCTATCCTCGTCAAGGAGCAACCTCAAAGTACCTGATTGGCTGGAAGAAGCCTGGAGGAACCGTGAACTCAGTAGATTTCAGCAGCACTCGCAAGTAAGACAGAAAATGACTTTTTTATTTATTTATCTATTTATTTATTTATCTATCTATTTATTTTATTTATTTATTTGCTGCTTCTGTAAATATTTATTTTATTTATTTATTTGCTGATTCTGTAAATAAAACTGCAGGTGTTTGTAACAGCTGATTCTGTGATAAAGCATTTTGGCTGAGCTACTTTTAAAACAAATTTTCTAAAGAGGATGAACAGCGCCCCCCTTAGATGTAACTGAGTTTTTACTTGGTTTTAAGCCATGGAAGTATCTTTAGCTTTGTTCTCCGCTATATAACCTTCAGTAATCTGTGTTTTGGTGGGGGGGGGGTGGTGTTATCAATTATTTTCTGTCATGCACCAGCATTTTGAATACAATCTGATTATCGAAATCGATTTAATAAAAAAGGGGCTGCAACAACTTCAATTTTAAGTTGTTGCAGCTCATTTTATTGTTTTAAGTCTTAACACCATTTCTGAGTTCAATTTCTTAACTCAAATTTAATCAAGACTGCTTAGTCTGTTATTATCAGCAGAGAAAAGGCACAAATAATTCACTAGGATGTGCCTATTTAGACTAAAGAGTAACATTCATAACTTTTTTAAACTATATAAACATTGGTTACTTGTCAGCTTCATCAGCTTATTCCTTATATTATTTATCATTATTATTAAATCCTTTTCATTTTTTGTTTTATTTTTTCCAAAAATCCACTTTTTCAATTTTTATTTTTCTGAATACTTTTTCAATTGTGACCATATTTATCAACCAAAAAGTGTATAATGATGTAGTGGATGAAAATAATTTAAGAAATCAATAGCCAAAGAGACCCACATTTACTGTTACTCACAAATATTTTCACAAATAACTGTGCTGGGGTTGTTCTTCTGAATCATAAACATCATTAGCCCTGACCCTTGCGCTAAGCTTCAAGATTTTGTATTTCTATTTGGAGGACGTTGGAGTTTTAGTGAGTTTTTCGCCATGGCTGGCGGGTTCATTTTCTCTGTGTGGAGAGGAGGCCCGACCTGACCCCCGCCTAACCAGGTACCAACCGGTACAGGGGTTGCAGCCGCCAAAACATTACAGGGACAGTGTTTAATTATGTATTCCATTTTGTTTGTTAAATTCCACGATTTCATCTGCCTTTCCCACATTGTGATCTTCATAGAGCCATGCTACTCCATCAGTCTGTATACCAGTGTCTGTGTAGACTACTTCTGCTGGGTTAAACAGGCAGCCTGTTGATTAGTTTGAGCACTGCTGCCACCTAGTAACTGGAGGCTTTTTTATTGTTCAAGCATCTATAAAGACAAAAGTTCTCCTGTCTCTGGGGCACGCCCCGCTATTTGAGAAGCACTGGCTTAAGGAAGAGTATCCACCATCATTGCTTGTTGACAATTTATGTTCTTTCTGCATTCTTCTTCTTAAACCTTTGTCTTCCTGTTTTTTGCCTGTTTACACAAGTTCATATGGTACAAGATGTTTTCTGACTGAAAGTGGGCTTTGTTTTTGTCTCCAGGCGACACCAGAGTGACTGTCTGGTCGGTGGTCAGCCCCAGCTCAGGGCCAATCTCCGCGGCTCCCAGTCTCCCCACCGCCAGACTGCCAAATCCAGCCTGGAAGAAGACCTGAAGAAGCTGATCACACTTGACAGCCCGCCACCTACAACAAATGAAGAGAAGGTAGCAGAAAAGCCAGTGTTTTACATTCTCATGCTAAAATATTTACCTCGTAGTATTGATTTAAAAATCACCTTGTCTTCTGTTGGTGTATCATTGGATGAAATGGTTGAATTACATGAATGCAATAGAAATTAAGCTACTGGATGCACAGTTTACATGCCTGCATACATAGAATAAGCAAATTGTAAATAAAAATAACTTTACATTAACGATAATGGGCCTCATTTATTTAAAACTAATGCAAATCTAGGTGCAGGAATGCCCATTGGACAAGTTGCATGTAAGATTTAATGAAATCATGTCTATGGTGGCTACTGACAATTGTTTTTGTAGTAATCTGACTCCTGTCATACTTTATCTCTTTCCATGTGTCTCTGAAGCCGTTATTCCCAGGCCCTCCTCCCAGCCGTCGTTCCCTTCAGAGAACGCTGTCAGATGAGAGTATTTACAGCGGACAAAGGGAGTCCACCTGCAGTGGACAGTGTGACACATCCGCTGACCTTCTCTTCACCTGCTCCACCATCCCACGCTCACCTACTGCCCGGCATGGTCCAAATCGACGGACATCACACAAATCACTCGGTGATTTTTTTTTTTTTTATTTAACTGCAACACTAAAACCACCTGAATATGTATTTTTTTCTGATGTAAATTTGACTTACTGAAGTTACATGTTAGGAATTTTACCATGCTTTATAGGATCACTTTATGTCATCAGTTTGTCATGAGAGTGCGGTTAAGTAGGGAGTCCAGACCGTTTTAATCTCCCGTTTTTGTTTTTTTTTTACCCTCAGGAGACTTGACTGCCCCAGAGAGCTCAGAGCTGGAGCAGGAGAGGAAGAGGAAGCAGCAGCTGCAGGATCCTGCTCTCATGCCCCTTCCTGACGCCGGAGCCGACGGCCCACTGGACTGGGCTCACCTGGTGGATGCTGCCAAGGCATTTGAGGGTAAGTCAGAAAGACTATATGTTAAATGATGTCCTAAACGGTAGGGATGTAAGAAAATATCGAAACACTGATATATCGCGATATTTTATTTCCCGATATTGTATCTAAAAGATTTAAAAAGGCTAAACAACCTCATAAAGAAGGCTGGTTCGGTTCTTGGGACAACTGTGGAACATCTGGAGATGATAATGCAAAGAAGGATTCTTCATAAAATCAAAAGAATTATGGAAAACCCTGAGCATCCTCTTCATGAGACTGTCATACAACAACAGAGCGTCTTCAGTCGGAGGCTTCTTCAGTTTCGCTGCAATACAGACCGCTACAGGAAATCCTTCCTGCTCATAGCTATCATCATCTACAACAACTCCTTAAAGAATTTATTATATGAGCTATACCAACACTTAATTTCCCTCTGGGATCAATAAAGTATTTTTGAATTGAATTGAATTGAATCAATATTCAAAACAAAGATATCAAATTTTTTTTTTTTTTTTTTTATGGATTTGAATGGAACCATTAATGATGACAGTAATTTTTGTAGTAAAATTAAAAGTATAACTGGTAGTTTGTGGCTGTTTTCACCTTCTTCATTCCAGTGGATCAACTAGATCTAGTAATAAAACTGAATGTGTTAAAGTATGAAACAGGTTGGAGTGTTTAGAATGCTGAGACAGTTCTACTGTTAAATTGAGTTTTAAAAAATCACAATATATATAGTCTTACAGTTAGCATCCCAATATATCGAGATATGTCGTATCGTATTACCAGATTTTTGCCAATACACATCCCTACTAAACGGTAGATTATTTGATGTTAGTTTCTACCAAGTTTTCATGGTTATAGAAAAGGAAACTAGAATATAGGAAATTACGTTTTTATATATACGTAATTGCTTATCCAAAAGTTGTTACTACTGTAATAATGTGTCCACTAAAATCAAAAAGTTAAAAACAAAAACAAAAAAAACTTAAACTGAGCCAAAAAAAAGGACTCGAGACTCTTGAAATTTAAATCTAGAAAATTATCAAGTGTTTCTAAACCCAGCAGTTATTTGTGCTTCTACCAGATGAGGGCGCCATTACTCAGCTTTTCTTCTTTGTTCACTAGCAACACATCGTTTGTGTTTTATAGAGCAGAGACTGGTTTTTCTAGCAGCCCAGGAGGAGAGCTCCACGGCTGAGAGCACGTCAGCTGCCACCCCCCAGCAGGCCGAGCCCCAGGCAGCTCCACAGAGACAGCCCTCGCCTGGGTAAGAGGTCTCGGGTCATGGCAAGACATTGACATTTGTTTTATTTCCCTCATTTTCAGCACCGTTGACACAGTGGAAGATCCAACACACTTTATTCTAGTCACAAACTGTTGTAGCTAATACCAATTAGTTTCTCTTTTCTGGCTGACTGCACAGTCATCTGTAAAGTCAACAGTTAGAGCATTGGGTTATCAATTTTCTGGTCGTCCTGTTTTACAGAGAGATTCCGGCGTGCTTGATGGGTAAGTTGAGCCAGTTAGAGTCCATGGTGAAAGTGCTACAGGATGACCTGAAGAAGGTGAGTTGTGGTTTGTTATGCTCTCTTTATTGATTGAGGAATCAGAAATAGTGGTATTTTTTGTATTAAAGAAGCAGAACATGTGACCCTGAATTTTATTTATTTTTTCGATGTTAGGAGAAGGATGCCAAGGCTTCATTACAAGTCCAGATCCAATGCCTGCGAGAGGACAACCAGCGTCTCCTGGAGGAGTCCTACAGCGCCTCAGCCAAGCTCAAGAAATTCACAGAGTGGGTCTTCAACACCATCGACATGAACTGATGCCCACAGATGTCAGCTACTCACCACTGGGATGTTAACCACTACTGAAGCGGATCTTTATTCTTGGTCTCCTTATCAAATCAGCTCCAACATTGCTTTACCTGCCATCCTACTTGAGCTTTGTGGATCTGTGAAAATAATCATGACAAAAACTTGAAAGGAGAACAGAGAAAATGAACAGTTTGAATTAGATTTTATCAGCATGCACTCTCCTCCTCGAGGGTACATACAATTATGTAATGCTTTGGTGGCATCCTTGCATGTTAGAGAAGGAAATGTTGAAACTAACCTAAAGGGATTTAAAGCTTCTGACCTCGTTAACAGTGCCGATCAGAAGTTTATGTTCCCTCATCAAAGAAATGTAAGTCATATTATTTATGGCTTTGAATGATGCCTTTGGGCATTTCTTTTTCCAGGGTGGAATATTTATACAACAAAAGTTTCCATCAATTGAAAAACCAGAATTTAGTGCACAACTTTGACCTTAATGCATGTTTGCCCTCACAGTGTGAAAGTCTATACACACAGATTTAAATATATACCTTTATTTATTTGACACCTTTTTGGCAAATTGTGGAGAAATTGCACACTTTTTATAGCCACCAACAAGCTTCTTGCATAAGTCTGGATATATATATAAACTATTTGGTATCCTTCCATGGGCCAAGCAGACCACATTCCTTACCTTTTCTTTTGCAGGGAACTTCATGTACGCCTTCCAAACCCAGTTTTTATGTGATCTTGTGATCAAGGTCATGTTTTAACCATCTGGGCAAAAGTCTCCCTATTTGATGATAGAAAAATGCTCAGAATGATCAAGAACAGTTTAGGAACCATCACACTCAAGCTTGCCATGAAAGAAGAAGCTCTGGATTACCAGGGTCACAGTTTAACATTGACATGGAATGAGAGGATGCCAAACAAAAATGAAGCCCCTGCACAAAAATCAACATTTTCATGACTGACTGAAATTTTTCTGCCCATATGGGCAAGGGTAACATTAAACTTCTGCAATTTCCTCAGCTTTTACCCTATTAAAAATATATGAATTATGCTTATAACTTGGTTCAATCCAAGAAGCCTTCGATCATTCTGATAAGAGTGGTCAATTATTCTCCCAGAATCATACAGGAAGCTTATTGATGGCTACAAACTGTGTGTGGTCTCTCTGCAACTTTCAAAATTTAACCAAATATTAGTTGGGGTGTATATGTATATGTTTCAGCCTGTTTGTATAACTTATAACCTTCTACTGACTGTAGAAAATCCACAGGAAATTCAAATTTTTGCTACCGGTTCTTGCTTTTAAAATTCTGTTGTCTGTTTTAAAGTTAATTAAATCTAGCAAAAAACATTTTAAATGCATCATAAAAAGTCTAAAATTAACAAACCATTTGTAGTGATGAGGCTTTTATAAACTTTTGACCGGCACTTCAGCTCTTCAGCTAACCTAAATAAAATTGAACAGATTGACAGCTATAAAGCTCAAATATATAAATAAAAAATCCTTTTAATATTGTTTGGATCCAGGTGGACACTTTTATAGAATCAAATGATATACTTTTTTTCTGTTTCCCAACACCCTTTATTTTTATACCACTAACCAAAATAAAAATCTAAATGTTATTTTTGATGGTAGCATGGATAGGTAGACACAGCCAGAGTCTTTACATTAGCACACGCTGTAAGCACTGTAGGGTGAAGGGCTTGTCTGTGCGTTAAATGACTGTGCAGGTAAAGTAATGGCCGTTCAAAGTGAAAACTGGTCACAACAGCAAAGAAATATATACTGTACAAACACAATGGGTGCCATAAAGATGCAAATATACAATCCATATGACTGTAAATATGTGAAGTTTATTTTTCTCATGCCCTTCTGTGATATAATATAAGCAGTATTTATGACAAAGGTGATGGCCAAGAAGAAGGAGCTGTTAGATATTTGGGAGTTTCCTATAAGGAAAAAATGCATCCTTTATGAAAAGTTCTTTAATCCAAATTATTTGATGCTTTTTGACATATAACATTTTGTTGCCTGCTGCTGTGGATTATTTGACAACATGTAAAGCACTACATGAAATTGACCCTTTGTCCTTTCATAGCATGTGAAATGGCCTCAATCTGACTCTTGGGGTAGATTAAATCGGTACTTGTTCTTGTATAAATTACATGGTAAGGTAATTGTGTAAATCCTGAAAATTCCAGCTACAAGTGTTTAAACCTGCTTGGAATCCGAATATAAAATTTGGTCCGTGGGTGGACCAAAGCCCTTATCTTATTTAAACCTCATGGTGTAACTGCTTCCTTTTGTACTCAGACACTGTGCAACAAACTGTATATAAGCAGAGTTTATTATTCATCAAAAACGTGCACCTTCAGGCTTATTTTATACATTTATTTTCATGTAATTTGGCTTAACAGTAGCAGAGAAAGAAACAAGGGTTATTCAAGAGGGAAGTAAGGGGTTAATATGACTGAACATTGCCCACGAGCTGGACTCAGAATAATCTGAGATCCCTGACAGAGCAGATCACCCCTTTGCCTTCATTCTTAACATGTGTGACAGCATGTGATTATGTTTCCATTGAGCTGTGATGTGTAAAAAAGAAAAAAAAAGTTTATATCTATTAAAGATATTTTGTTGGATTACACCCTGTGTGATGCATTGTCCTTTGAAGCAGCCGTTTGTTGAAGATTAATTAGAATTTCAACACATCATGTGTGCTCGAATAAGAGCCCATAATGGTGCTGCAGTTATTGAATGTGGCTTCACAAGTAAAGTGAAAGCTGTCAGGAGGTGGCTGTCTGCTGTTATGTTGTGATTAACGTAGAGCTGCTGTTTTTCCACTTATTTCTGATTGAACAAGGTGTTTGCCTTCACAGAGGCAAACCTGGATTGCACAGATTGATTAAATGCAAAAGATCCAACGTGAAAAAGGACCTCATTAATTATGGAACAAGTAATGTGATCCCTGCTTGGAGTCAGTTTGATGTGTTCTCAGATTTACACATATGGTAAGATCAATTTTATGTGGTCAATTTTCTACCCAGAATCATACAGGAAGCTTGTTGATGGCTATGAAATGGGAGGTTTATCTACAACTGGCTAAGTGACATTTAATCAAATATTCCTTATGTTAAAGATCAATGTAATCTTTTAAGTTTTAAGTACAAATGAACATCATAAAAAGTCACTAGAGCCTTAAGTGAAGTAGATTATGCTTGCAAATGTACTCAACCCTCTTTTTTGAACGTTTATTTTACATGAATAATTTTTTTCTTTTTCTATGAGGGTTTTTTAGATCTCAAATGACATTCCAGCCATAAATTGTGTATAATTGTGAATTTGAATGAAAACTTTCAGAAGTCACAACGTGTAACAAAGCTAGCTCAGGTAGGAGAATGTGTCAACATAACTATTAGTTTTGTATTTCCCAGCTATGTCCTTTTATTGAAGAGTGATGAAAGTAAAGCCATAAAAAGTCCTGTTTGCAGTTTGACTTAGTTGATAAACTTAGTAGAAACTACAAAAGGTTGAATCAACTTCTAGGAGGACAATTCGAAACATACAGTAAAAGCTACAGTTAAATGGTTTTTTGAAAAATGAAAATCATGAATCATTCCCCTTCCATTTCCATTGGGTACTTGTATTGATCTATTAAATACAAAGATTCTTTTGGCAAAAAGGGAAACATTTCAGAGGGTGTATATACTTCTGCAAGTCACTGCAGAAACTTTCACTAGATCATAGATTTGGGATGTGAATTTAGTTTTATTGCGTTAAAGTTGTATTCAATATGACAAAAGCTTAAAAAATAATGAATACATATTTTCAGCAAGTTATATAAATACTGAATATCTCAAGTGCAACTCAATCAGTCAACATTCCTGCTGTATCTGCTGTGCTCTGGGTGGCCTAAGGTGTTACCGTCCGGCACCGGTGAGGCTCTGAACATGCTGTTCAATATTTTCACAGTAATACAGATTATAGCAGGGCTGCCCCCCTTAAAGCAGATTAGAGAACTCGCTGTCCGTCTGCCTGTTCTACGTGTCTTTCTGAAGGCATGCATGTTGTGGATCAGTACGTTTAGTTGGTGCAATCAGTGCAGTGTGGGTGTCTTTTCGCTCTCTTTGCACTGATTGCACGGAGATGTAGCTGTAAAGTAGAATTTGTAGATCATTGTAAATGGATGCTCTTTTCTGCCATAAAAAGAGAAGTGCGAGGTAAGCACTAATCCTTTGGGCCAACAAATGCTTTCACACTCCACCAGGCACACCACATATGTGAATGTGTGACCTCACTTTCAGTGGGTTGCCAAATTTATAGAGAACAGCAGTTTGTGTTTCTTTTTTCCCTCAAAAAACAAAAGTGTGTTAAATAAATACAAATGGCCTTTTCACTGTGTGAGGTTCGACTGAAGCTGCACACAAGGTGCTTTTGGAGATTTTGAAATATTAATATAAGCATTGAAGAGAGGACATCGCAGAGGCAGGGATGGATAAGACAAACAATTGAAGACTAGCCATTGATGTGGGCCCATGATGACTGGTGAACGTGTTTTGCGTACGCGAACATCTGAGCCTGTGTTTTTTTTTCACTCTGCATGCATGCATTCACAAATTGGCCATTGCTTGTATTCTGTCGGATCTTCCCCGGGGCCTTCTAGGATCTCATTTACTGCAGAAAAAAAGGTCTGTTGGATTGGATTGTCATTTAAGCTTCAGTGATTCCAAAGTTTCCATGAAAAGGAGGAGGAAATGAAAGATTGGACAGACAGGGGAGAGAGAGATTTTTTCCCTTTATTGTTTTTTTGTTACATTTGTTTTTTTAATGATTATTAAACAAAATTAAACCAAAACATAAAAATGTGGTTACCTTATAATTGAACAACGGGGGTACCTATATATTTTCCACAGTCCCAGGTTGGTGTGATAGCTTTTTCAGAAAATAAATTAAATCAATATTTAAAAACAAATAATCGTATTTACTCAGGTTATTTTGTCTAATAACGAAATTAGTTCAATCATCTGAAACATTTACTATTGGCTCAACAAAAAGCAAAACGGAAGCAATATGTAACAGGGCAAATAAAACCTTGCTTTATGCAATTTATTACAAAACATTACATACATTACCAACACAAATTTACTTACAAGTAAAATAGTAATTTAAAGTATTAAAAACAGGTCAAATAAGATAAAAAATTAAATATAAAGTAGGAAGCATTAAAGATACTCTTGAAAAAATACAAAATACAATCTGAAAGCTATATTTATTTCCTCAAGAGTAAAACAAACTGAGAAAATGGATAAAACAGATTTAAAAAATGATGCAGTCATTTACAGTTAAATCCTTCAAACATGCAAAAAAAATGAGCATCTGTTTGCATGTTTCCACTTGTATTTCGATGAAGGTTCTTCAGCGATGAGCTCCATGTCTTTGACATCGGAAGGCCTACTTGCTATCACCCTTAACCTCTGGCTTCATCCACAGATTATCTATCCAATTCAAGTTCTGACTCTGACTGGGTCACATTAACATTACTTCAAATAAGAATAAACATGTTGCTAATATTAAAAGATTAATTTCAACCCAAATGTGCCTCGGGTGTGCATAGTTATAGACCTCTAGAAATTGTATGATTAGACCTATAAATTCTACTGATGAATAATAGGGCAAAAATATTTTATGCCAACATCAATCATCAACCTTGGTAAAAAGATAATTTTAAGTCTAAATTTAAACACAGAGGGTGTATTTGAACCGCCTGTCAAAATAGGAAGTTAGTTCTACATCAGAATTGGAAACTTGTTCTTCTTGGAAACTCTAAAAAACAATTTTTATTTATTTAGTTATTTATTTAGTTATTTGTTTTTGAGAACCGGCCCTGACCAAGCTTTTCAGCATCATCCTAAAAAATGTATTTCTGATTTTAACAATGTTGTGCCAATCAAAGCGACCAGACAATGAGCCTCACTTAGCATAACTGGATTAAAAAAAACAAAGCTCATTGAAGAGTCTAGCTATTTGAGTCAGTTAATACAAACAGTGAAAGTCGTGTTAATACTGCTGACTAGGCTGTTGTCCAGCAGACAGTCAATAACGTCCTCCACAAGTAGGGAAACCCATGAAATGTATTTGCTAAATGAGCTGACAGTTTACAGTAAGCTGTAGGCAGGAATATCAATGGAAAGTTGAGTGTAAGGAAAAACAATGGCAGAAAAAGAGTTTGGGATTCAGGGATAGCTAGTCTTGTGAAATTTGTAGAACAAAACTTATCCAAGTGTTTAGATGAGATTTACATGGTGAGGACTGCAGCAGGAGACAATGAAAGAAAAAATAAAGAAGAAACAAACTTTGCTTGTAGTCCAGCATGACGTTTCCACGGTTGGTGATTAATTTGGGAGTCTATATCATCTGCTACTGTTGGTCTAAAGTCGGCACAGCCACATTTTTAGAGCACTTCATACTTCAACAGTGTTGAAAGGTAACTGCTTCCATCTCACAATAGATGTGAGCAGCAATTCATGAAAATGTGACCCTGTTAACTTTATTTAATTTTTTTAATAAAGTGTTGTGGTCAACAGCGTTGAATGCTGGGTATGTTCTGCATTGTTAATCACTAGATTTTAATACCACCTCATTGTTACTTTTTTCCAGCATCAGTGGGCGCTGCTGCAGTGTGCATCTCTCTGTCCTCCTTTCCCTCTATTGCTTTCTCTCAAGCGTACACACCAAAACACTCACACACATAGACATACTCTCTCTGCCTGTCCTTCTCCTCCCTCTTTATTTTCTCTCTAATTCCTTCATCCCTCCCACTTTTGCAGCTTGATCTGCCCCTCTCCATTGCACGGTGTCTACTCTCTCTCAATTTCTCTCCCTCACACACTCACTCTTTTGCTGTCGCTCGCTCAGTCTCTGGCACATGCAGACCGAGGGAGAGGGAGGGATGAACGAGGTGCACACATGTGAGGATCTCCTCAATTGCCAGAGCAAGACAGGACTGGCTACGAGAAAAGAAGAAGAAGAAGAGGAGGAGGAGGAGGTCTAGAGGAATACTGCAGTGGCCATCCAGCTTCCTTTTCTTCAGAGTTCTCACTCTCCATCTCTCTTAGCTTTATTGCTTTCGTCCCGTTCCCCCTCACCGCTTTGTCTTCTTCATCCACTCTTCCCCACTGCAAGCTACACCATGAAGCCGCCTGCTGCTTGTTGCTAAGGGGGCAGCCAACCAGGGGAGCAGAGTGAACCAGGCGTTATTTTTGTTTTTTTTTAAGGTAATGAATGCCTCACTGATGCCAACTGTCAGGTGTCACAGATGTTGCATTGCCCTACAGAGAGAGATCAGTTCTTTGGGACCTTCAATCGCAGTACGGTTCTTAGTGAATTTGGAGCACGGTATGCATGCTCTGTGAACAAACTCTTTTGCAGTTTCTCCAGTTTGTTTCAGGATATTAGCCTTGTTTATTTGAGTCTTTGCAGGGGCTTCTATCCTGTGAATGTGCATAATGTCGTCTTGCATTATTTTGTTGCATTGTTTGACGCTCTGCATGTGTCTCCCTGAGACAGTCACCAGACTCCAGGGGCCTTGTGTGGACTTTGGCTTTGCATGCTTGAGCAGGTGAACTGGAAGGAAGGTTTGTTTTTCCTAAATTACATCTTCCTGTCCACAGGGGAACTATTTGCACACTTTTGTTTTCTGTGAGCAGGTGCTATGTAATCCATACTTGCCTGACGTTCTATATGGCCCTCGAGGCGGATGCAAAGATTAGCTGTCTAATGTGCTCAGACTCTAAAAGGAGCACAAACCTGTCAACCAAAAGGGGAATGCTGTGCACTGCGCTTCTGGTGGCAATAACAAACAGAGAGGCGAGAACAGGTGATTACCTATTCACTCATGCACAACACCATTCTCTGCGGTGTAATACATCTAAGTGTTCAGCAGCGGTTACAAAGCCTTCTTGTACGTTGCTGTTTAGCAGTCTGAAAATTGACAATTTCAGCTTTCTTCTCACTCAAATGAGTAATTTGTGGCTATAGTTGCATAATTCACTTACTCAAAATCCTCTTCCAGAAGATGAGCCCGTATATGAGTTACAGAAGGAAGTCTTCATATTTTTTGCCTTGAAAAAGTATTTACATTTCTTGAACGTTTCATAAACAAATGTATTTTACTGGAATCCCAATTAAATAGATCAACACAAAGCAGTGCAGAAAAGTGGAAGGAAATAAAAAATTAACAAATACTTTGCAATAACAGCTTCAACCTCAGTCAGATTGGAGAGACAGCAATTGTTACCAGAAAGGTTTAAGTCTTGCCATTGATTTTCAATGGAATATAGGTCTGGACTTCAACAACAAACATCTGACCCAGTCTTAAATCTCTTACAGGTTATGCTCCAGGATGCCACTCTATTTAGCTCCTTATATCTTTCTATTACTTTTCAACAGCTTCCAAATCTCTTCCAAACACAAATCCTTAAAGCATGAGGCTGGCACTACCATATTTCACTGAGGGATTGTGTGTACTGTTTTGCATGAAGGCCAAAAAAGTTCCACTTGGGTCTTATCTGAGCAAAGCTGCAAATTGGACTTTCAATGACTTTTCTTTTGCTACTCTTTAACAAAGGCCAGATTTGTAGACTACACTATTGGATCCTTCTCTGGTTGGCCTGTCGGTTCAAGTGAACAGTCACATCATGATAGGTTTGCAGTTCAGCCCTATTCTTTTAATTTCCAGGTGATTGATTGATTGATTGATTGATTGATTGAAGGTGCTCTATAAGATATTTAAAGCTTAAGATATTGTTTTATAACCTAACCCTGCTTACACTTCTCCACTTTGCACCTTAACTTTCTGTTGTGTTTGTGGTATTCATGATGCTGTTTGTTCACTGATGTATTTGCTCTCTTTCCTCCTATAGATTTCTAAACAGGTTCAGAGCTTATCTGTTTAGCTGTGCACTAAAGAAGCTATGACTATCATTAACTTTCTACATTTTTTTAAACATAGAAACTGCATCTGGATGAGTGTTACTGTGTTTTTTGTATGTGTGTCTGTTCAGTCTTCTCAAACCCCCAGTCAGTTGTGGCAGATGGCTTCCTTCGGAAGGGGAGTTTTTCCTCTCCACAGTAGCTCCATACATGCTTAGTATGAGGGATTGCTGCAAAGTCAACAACACAATGCAGTCAACTGTCTGAATACTAGAAGTCACTGACTCAATGCAATGTGCTGAGTTTCCTTTGGTAGATACCAGCATTAATAACAAACCGAATTTGACTGCAATGTTCGATAATCAGGATCAACTGGAATCTGACCGTATGACTGGACTGACTTGACTAATGTACATTAAAATGACAAATATTGTGAATTGGTGTGATATTCAGTAGATTTCTCTGACAAACCTCTGGGGCGTTCACAGAACAGCAGGATTTATATGGAAAATAACTTGAACACTGGTGGACTCTGGTTGCCCTGAATTTTATTTTGGGTGTGTTGGACTAATGAATATAAATATAGTATTCAGATTTTTATTCATAAAAACCTTTGAAAACCAGTTATTATTTTCCTTTGGCTTCCCAGCTTTGCATTAATTTGTCTTGGTCTATGATTTAAATTTCTTATAAAATACAATGAAGTGTCTTAACAAAATGTGAAAAAGTTCAAGGTGTGTGAATAATTTTACAAGGCAATGAATGCTTGTCATAAAACCCTTAATTTTGATGGCTTTTTAATAACTCACCACAAGTAGTTTTTAAGTACATTTATCTGTTACAATGAATAGTAAAGGGGTCATTGGGGATGTGATTTCGATTTCCACTGCAATGTTTTGCATATTTATTTTCAGCATCAAAAATCTGAGACTATTAGTAATGAGCTGCAAAAAATAACCTATGATGGACAAATGGTTTCAAAACTTAGATACACATAGTAACCTTCAGTGGCAAAAGGGGCTCTATAGGTTATGGAATTCCTGAATTAAGCAGAATTATTTTTTCTCAGTATGTGACAGTAAAGAGAAAGAGCCCAGGACTGTTTGAAAGCTGTGAATAAATCCCGTAACAACTTCTTTCAGACAGTAGGGTTGTGGCCGGCTAATGTGGGGAATGCAGTCAGGTCTAAGATAGCCATCATTAGATTAGAACTAATATAGTACCACAAAAAAAACATAAAAATATAGTTCATTCTCTTTAAAACTGTTAGTGTCTGCATTCTGGTCTGCATGGTGGTGCACTTATTAGCACTTAGCTTGCTTGGGTTCTCCCTGGTTGCTTCAGCTTCCTCCCACAATCTAAAAACATGCATGTTAGCAGTACTTGGCTCTCTAAATTGCCCTTAGGTCTGAGTGTGTGCATGTGTGGTTTACTGTTTGGGCCTGTGATTGACCACCCTTCCAGAAAAGCACCACCCCAATTATACAGCTTTTTGATGCTACTTTATATGGTCCACATATTCCTGTTTAATATTCACATACTCAACTGATAACGTCTTACAAGGTTATTTTATAGATCGGTAGCTGGACATTTTGGGAACCAATGTTCCTCAGCTGGAAACACACCCACTGGCCAATATATTAATAATACCTTAGTAGTATTGGGTTGGACCCTTTTTTGCCTTCAGAACCACCTTTGTTCTTCATAGTATTTATTCAGCAAAGTTTCAGGAACATTGATCACAGTTTTAAGTTCATTTTGAGATGACAGTAACACTCTTGGTTGCTGCAGATTTGTCAGCTGAACGTCAGTGATACAAATCTGCTATTCCACCTCATCTCAAAGGTGCTCTGTTTTATCTGATCAATGTGGAGGCCACTGGAGTACGTTGAACTCATTGATTTGTTCCAGCAACCAGTTTCAGATAATTTAAGCTTTGATACATGGTTTAATTATTCTGATGGAAGCAGCCATATGAAAATAGGTATACTGTGGTCCCAAATGGACGGACGAGGTCAACAACATTACTATGGTAGGTTGTAGAGCTTAAGAAGTGCTTAAATATTGTACCACCACTACTAGCAGCCTGAAGCACTGATACAACACAGGAACGATCCATGGTATCATGTATTTTACAACAATTTCTGACCCTGTTATATGTTGAAGCTGAAATCAGGCTCATTGCACAAGGCAAAATTTTTTTCTCGGCTGTCAATGTGCGGTTTTAGTGAGCCTGAGTGACTTGTAGCCTAAGTTTCCTCTACTAAGCTGATGGGAGGTGCACTTAGTGTGGTCTTCTGCTGTTGTTGTCCATAGAATTCATGGATTAATGTGTACATTCAGATGTTGTATTCCACACTCTTTGGCAGTAACTAGAGGTTATTTGCATTTGCCTTTGTATAATATCAAAGCAGTCTACCTATTCTCCTCTGTCTGCTGGCATTAACAAAGCATTTATGCTTAACTAAATGTCCTTTCCTCCTCATTCTGATGCTGAGTTCAATCTTCATGAAGTTGTCCATACCACTTTTAAATGCCTAAATGGATTAAGGCGCCATGTGATTTGCTGATTCACTATTTGTGTTAACAAGCAATTAAATAGATTTACGTAATAAATTGGCTTCTGAGTTTGTGTCTGTATTTTTAGGGGGGGGGGGGGTTGTATTTCAAGTTTTATGCATACAAACATTTCCATTGCCATTACAGCCTACTTGCTTATATCGTCATTGGTTAGATAATCTTTCAACTGGTTATAAATACGGTATTGCTTTAGAAAAACAGCCCCTTCCCCAGCTGCAGTTGAAATCTATTTAGTAAAAATGTAAAATGACAATAAGGAATTACAAAAAAAGATTTTCAGTTTTCCATGATTATGTGGCTTTTCTGTTTCTCTGCAGGCCTTAGTGAAATGGCGGAGGGGTCCAAAGATCTGGGAGGGTCTGGCACCACAGAACCAGAGGAGGACTCCCCCAATATGATTGTCTACAGAAAGGTAGGTCTATGCACAATTTTTGGTCTACATTATATGATGTGAAGCGACAATCACCTAACAGTACTCTCATTTGTATCAAAGTGTAGCAACAACACACTGCTCTCACTTTTAGGTATCAGGTCGTCTATGCTTTCTACCATTTTAACTCAAGTTCCATTCTTTCTTTCCCCCCTTTCTTAAAAGCCCTATTCCTTCTTCTGTGTCCGTTTCCAGGCTGCCCTCCAATGTTTTAATAATCTCCCAATCCCTTCATTGAAAGGTCTGGGCAGTGAGGAATCCTTTCATTGTCAGGGGTAATTACCTCGTCCCCGTGGCGCCTTTCCTTTCAATCAGTATGGTTTGATTGGAGAGGGTTAGTGGTATTGGAGGCTAATGACGTGCATATTCGGCTGGAGGAAAGTAGCTAAGTCTCCAGGGCTGGAATCTGTAACAGCCAATGAGGGAGTGGTATTTTCTTTCACACAACAGATAGCTTGTGATATTATTTGCCCTTTACGAGGACACTTGGACACTATTTATTACATTCCCCATGGAATCCACTGCAACCACTGAGAATTTTGTTTGGATTGTTGATGAATTGTCCCAAATGTACTGTTTCATTCTGAGCCTAATGGCTTTTTATTCATATGGTGAGGTAAACAGATTAGTGGAAAGAAAGACAGGATGAAAACAATTGTTGACAGCATCTGCATCAGTGGCTAAGCTATCTTTTTTCAGGTTGTAGCCATGTAGAGATTAGGATTTGCAACTGCTGAAGGAATTTTAGGCATATTTTCCCCAGTTAAAACAATGACAAAGGTCTCTTTGGTATTCTGAATCCTGATAAATCTCTGAATCTCCCAATAAAGAAGATGGGATTGTGTGAATAAACAGTGACACATCAGTTGTTAGCAGGATGATGGATAGTAAATGTGGGATAACAGCAACAACTGATATTGTTCTTTAAATCTTGGAAAGAATGTCAAATCCTCCTAAAGATCTACCCGGAATCCCTAGATGATAATCACAAATGAAATCTGAGGTGTGGGTGTCCTAAAAAGTATCTTATACCTTGTCCACACATAGCCGGGTATCTCACAAAACAAAGATATTTTTCTATGATTTGGCCTGTCATCCACACGAAAAAGCAGATTTAGAGCACCAAAAATTATTCTTTCAAAAAAATCCGACCAAAGTGAAGATTTGAATTTTCTCCGATTTAAGAATTTGCTTGTTGACAGAAATAACCGGAGTTTTAGGTTTTGCAACGTCACTGTCTGCGACAAAAATGCTCCAACATCACTTGTGTGACTTGTGTTTACACTCAAAAACAGCATTTTTACCCCCTCAGAGCTATGTTGGCGTTATTGATTGTACAAGCACTTTTTGCTTGCTTATTTTTACAAGCTCAATTACTGCTCCATGTAGAAGTTAGACAGTAGAAAGTCATTTTAAGTGGATGGGATTTGGAGAAACTACTGCCCCCTACAGGTTTGGCATGTCTTTGAATGTGCTTAACAATGCACTCTTGCGGTTAGATGTGGATGGAGTTTATTTTTTAAACATGAGGTGGTAAGATTTTTTTTTTAAAAACCTGGCAACGTGTGTACATGGCCTGAGTCTCTTGCTCAAACAGAGGTCAGATACCCTGGTGTCTTGTTCACGAGTCATTGTAGGATGGTGCAGGAGATGAATAGCTGGGCTGTGGCCTCGTCTGTAGTAATTGAGATGTTGGGGTGGTCTACTTTGATGAAGAAAGAGCTGAGCCAAAAAGCAAAGCTGGTGATTTTCTGGTCCATCTACATTCCGGCCTTCCCAAGGTTTGTGGACAAAATTTCCTATAATGTGTTTTCTCCCTAAAATGGCCTGGCTAAGCCTTAAGGATAATGTGAGGAACTCCATAACCTGGATATAGCTGGGAGTAGAGCCAATGCTCCACTGCATCCAAAGGAGTCAGCTAAAGGGCTTTTGGCATCTGAGTTGAATACCTCCTGGGCTCTTTCCTTTCAAATTCAAATTCAAATTCAAAATTACTTTATTAATCCAAAAGAGAAATTAAATGTTGTTGTAACTCATTATGCAAGTTTCTTCAAAGATTTTTTGTAGATGCTGATGGCTGTGGGTAGGGATGATCTCTTGTAGTGCTCTGCAGATCTGAAGAAGCCTCTGACTGAAGACGCTCTGTAGTTGTATGACAGTCTGATGTAGAGGATGCTCTGGATCTATGGCGTCTTCTTTTCAACTCATCAGGGTTTTGTGGCTGTAGTTGAGGTATTATTTGAGTTTTTGTGATGTTAATCAGCTGCTGCCAGTTGTAAACCACCGTGTTGCCATGGTTATGCATCATAACAAATGTCCAGAAATAAAAAGTATCAGCAAAAATCCTTCCAGCTGCACAGCATTCAAAACCAGAGAGAACACTTGTCCACAAAAACAATGTTTCTACCAGAAATGGAAGAATTAAAGTTTTTAAAAAGCAAAAAATCTGAACGAAAGTAACAGAGCTACTCCAACATGCTGCCACCTTGAGCGGCGCAATTCCGGAATTTAGAGGTTATCTGAGTATGTACCAATGGAGTAAGACCATGAGACAGACCCAAAAACTTCCTCAAGGAACTCCATATCCCTTCTGGCCTTGCAACACCTTGCGATCTCCCAGAATGAGTAGGAGAGTATAACTGAGGAGAAGGGTGCTTGAAATTATGTCCTGGAACCATTACTGCTGGTACCCAATCTCAGATAAGTGTAAGACAAGAAATGATTGGCTTGATGGATGGACTTCCCAACCCAACTCTTAGATCTCATAAGATTTCATGAGACCTAAACTTTGATCTCATAAATAAATTGTCATATTTCCTTCAAGAAATTCTGCAGCAACAAAACAACTGCAACTACACAGCCATTATCACCACTGGCTTGTGCCACAGCACAATGATTTACCACTGTGTCAAAGAAAGGGCAGCACACAGCACGGTGTGCTTGTGCACATGCTGTTTAGCTTGGTTGAACTTTGGCCACAGCACAGCGTGACAAATACCTGCGTGGGCACTAGAAACGAGTCATCCAGGCAGGCATGGAAGACAAAGATGGAGCTGATGTTTGTATGATAGGAAATACATTTGCAGCTGTTGACATCTTGTATCTGGAAAATGTTTTTCATTCAAGCACTTAGTCGAGCTTTATTAGATTATTTTGTCTTTTTTAATTTTTAATTTTTGTTAAGATTTTTTATGGATGAGGGTAATTTCAAATTTACAAACTTTAAATTGATGTCCTGTAAGTAGGGAGTTTGTGATCTCTTTCTTTTGTTGGAAAAGCTTTTTCTGACTCATTTCTGCATGATCTAAACAGGTAAAGCTTTCTCAGATGAAGACCTTAGCAGACAGATGTACTCATGTTCATGCAAACTCATGCTGTCTGAACAGCTCCTTTGCACAGAGGTACTAAACACATTTGTTCCTGTATTTCTAATGGAGGGCCAGATGAGCACTTTCCTAATTGGTGGTGTTGGTATGTGCAGTGCTATAAAAAAAGCTTCCTTCTGTTTTTGTTTTTTGTCACATTAAATGTTTTAGACCCTCATGGAAATCTTACTATCAGGCATAGATAACCTAAGAAAGTAGAAAAATCAGCTTTTAAATTATGTTATTTATATAGGGGAAAAGCTGTACAATCCAACCTAACCCTATGTAAAATTGATGAATTAACAATTATTAAACCAATTTTTTTGAAATATTTTACTGTCTTAAATCTAGTTTTTGCTGTCAAGGGTGGCATAACATTTTATAAGGTTTAGGGGGCTATTACTTTTTCACATAGAATAACTTTGGCTTGGATTTCTCTTTCTCTGTAATTTAAAAACCACACTTTGTATTTCCATATGACGAACATATTTTTATTCCCATCTGCATGGATAAAACCAACATAAAGACTGTGCCTCCATATGTTCTTCTATCTGAAGTCAAACATTCTGGTGTTCCTTGAATTTGATACTTATCAGTTGTCATTAACATTTGTGCATGTTTGAGTGCCTATTTTAGCATTGCAGCAAATTAAAAATTCATGCACCATTGTACATTCATGCATTCTGAGAAGACGTACAACTGAGAACACTGTAGTTTGCTGTAACACATGGATTTCACAGTGCAGCTTTCTTACGTAATGCAGCAAATGCCTGGAGGCGTCAAATTTAAGAGACGAGATTTTGCTCGTCAGGACGCTGTCTGGGGGAATATCAGTCATTTCATGTTTTAGTCATACGATGTGACAACAGACAGATTATTCTCAGATTGACAGGACTTTGTGCCCTTCCTGCTTTGGATTTTTATTTTTATTTGAAGCTTATAAAGAGGTAAATTCAGAATACAACACAGTGTTAAAATCTAAAAATAGGAAAATGGCATACATTTTTCAACACAATTCTGATCCAGTTCTGCAACTTTACCGGCAACTGAAATGTCCTTATATTTTCCTAAGTTTTGTCCCTTGGTAATTGTAGACTGTAAAGGGGCCACACAGAAGAGAGGTGCTGGATCTCTGGGGGCTATAGGCACCCACAGCCTCTGGACTCAGTAGGTGGGCAAGCTGGCACAGTGTGAAGGCTGAATGCTGCTCACAGAGAGCCAGATGGTCGCCAATATGCTCTGCCGCCTGGGAAAACACTGGCAGCCTCGTCCCGAAGGCTTCAGCCTCTGTCAGCTAGAAATCATCACAATCTTACCCACAGGAGTTGGGGCTAGTATGATTTCAAAGAAACAAAAAATTAACAAAGTGGATCTCCTTTGGTTGTGCTGCATAAAACTAATATACTGTCCAATCAGCCACATTTTCTGCAAAGAATATTTAGTTAAGTGCGTAGGCAGTTAGACAAAAGGTGACTGTGACGTATCTTGCCGTAAGAGATGTGGAGTACTCTGGAGGGGAGGAGGTTGTCTCTGTTCGTGCAGTGTAGGCGATACAGTGCTATCTTCCTATGCCTCTCTACCCATGAGGAAAAGAAAGTAGAACAAGACAAACCGATCAATGCAGCATATGTTATTGCCAAAGAAAAAGAAAGAATAGGTGCACAGACATAGGTTGCAGACATACTCAGCTTTGTCAAAATTTTCCTTTTCTCAGTTTGTAGGAGACTAGGACTGCCACCTCAACATGCAACAACGAAACAAAGAAGAGCATAACTGTGATGGGAAATTAAATTAAGCTGAGGATGAGGCCACTTTACAGCTCTGATGGGGTGAAGCTCGCTAACTATTAATAGCAAACATCCCTTGTCCCTGAGTGCTTTAGTGCATGTATTTTTCACTTTTTCCACCGGGCCATAGTTGAGGCTGAGACCCCTTTGTGGAGATAGCTGCAAAAACAAAACTGCTGCAGAAAGACACTATGTTGTCAGCAAGATGACATTTAAAGTTGTTCTTTTTTTATCAGCAGTTCCACCTATTTTCTGTTGTTGTTCAGAGCATTCTAGTGAACCGTGGGTGGGGAAAACATTAGAATTTAAACATTTGCCATAAATCCAGGGGTACAAATAGAAACTTTGGTAATTGACTATTTCAAAGTTTTGGTACATTTGTGATGCTTTTTCTTTATTATGCTAATTATTTTCTGTTGAGAATAGTTGGAATAAAACCACAGACATTACAATAACTATGCAATCAAACATTTATTGATTCTTGTGTGTCGCCATCTTTCCCCTTTTGTACAAATTTTCTTAACAGACACAAAAATCTACTATTGACATATAAACATTAGCCCAAAATCTGAAATCTAGAGCCACTAAAAGTGCTCAGTGCTATAAAGGTATTGACCTCATTACAGATTTCTGCTGGGGGGTGTTATTTGTCTCACCTCAATGTTTAAGATCATCAAATGATTCTAAGTGATGGTTTCTTTATTAACAGGAACTTTGTTTATCTAGATCAACTTGGTCCAATACGAAAATATTATTTTGTATTATTTTATTTAAAAATACTCTTTTACTTGAGTAATATTATTTAGTATCGCTACTCTTAATTGAGTAGAATTCCTGGATACTCTACCCACTCTGAGTAAATTCACTGAATGAAGAGGTAACATATTTTAACCAAATATACACCAGACACAGAGACACCCCTACAGTTTATTAAAGGAGACTTCCTGTTTCTACACAAGCTTTGCTTTTCTAATGAGATCTTCTATCTGTTGAGCTTGTTGTTGCATTGTGAGGCCAGGTGAATATATAGTAAACACCATAAATTGTCATTGGACATAGTTTTTACCTTGTTCTAAGATATACCATATTAATTACGCTCTGTGAGTATTGGTATTAAAAAAATTACTAAAAAGTTTTTCTTTTGCTTAAAATTTTTCTAAGTAATTTGTCATGCTGCCCTAATCACCCTCTTCTTATCATTGTCCTCACCTGTGTCTCTCCAATAATCCACACCTGATCCTCCTTACCTTCTGCCTTTAAGACCCGTCACTTCCCTTCACTCAGCGCCAGATCATTGTGTGGATTGTATTTGTCTCCATGGTGTGTCGTCCTACTGTTTCCTGTCCTGCCTCTCCGTTCCTGCTGTCGTCCTCATCACTAGCACTACTCCACCATCACTCCACTATTTAATAGCCTAAATATCCTGCACCTTTCTCGGCATCTCCGTTTGGGTCCATGCTTCACACCATAATTCCTGACATAATTATGTTATTTATTTGTATCTTTTTTTTTCATTTTAGTCTTTAAAATACCAGAATTTGCCAATAGCTTTATATTTTTGTCTGTCTGATGACATAATTTTAAAAATATTAGATCAGCTGTTACTGAGTACTCAAGTAGCCCTTTTACCAAATTGTTTTTTACTCTAACTCGATACATTTTTTGGATAGCAATTTTTTACTTTTACTTGAACAAAAATGTGTTAAAGTTGTGCTACTCTTACTTGAGTATAATTTTTGGGTACTCCACTCACCTCTGGTCCTGCCACATTTCATGTGTCTTTCCTCAGCGTGTTCTGATTCTAGTTGTGATTCTAGAGTGTCAAGATCTTTACCTCCGCTTGTTTTTGCCACGGTTTGTTTGTCTGTTAGTTAGCAACATAACTCAAAAAGTTATTGGTGTATTTAAATAAAATTATCAGGAAATGTCTGCTATGGGACCAGGATCAAGTGATTAGAATTTGTGAGTGATCTGAAAACCTGGAGGGGGGAAGGTTTGTGGTCTCCGAGTGCTTTTCTAGTTCTTGAATTGTCCGTATTCCCTTCCCACACACCCAAGACTTTGTATTTGATTGAAAAAAATAGCTGTAAGCAGACCATAATGCTGATTGCTAGTATAATAACAACAGCAATGCATCTTTCAGCTCTGCAGTGTCTACTGATGCCTGCAGAGAAGTGGACAGACATTTTTAACCATCTTTCCACTTTTCATCTTTCACTGCTTTTTGTGGCCTTTCTTCTGCTTCTTTCTAATTAATAATTGAAAACCATTTGGAGCGTTCCATATTCAGAAAAATATCTCCTCCTCTGAGACATCATATCCCTCTCTCCTCCCATTCATCTATTCATACAGGGTACTGTTTCTGTGATCACTTGAACTACCTTCTTCATACCAATAATATGGCTAAATATCGTATTTCATATATGGTTTGAGCATATCTTTTTACTTTTTTGAATATTAAAGAGAGATAATGATAGTGTTTGCTCCTGTAACAACAGCTGTGGGGTGACTAACACAGGTTATCACACCTGTGTCGTTCCACTTAGGTAGATGGATGTTGAATCTAATTTTCCCAGAGGGATGAAAAAAAGAAATTACTGTCAGTGTTAACCTGACCCTCGTTCACTATCCAAACGGATGATTGTCATCTCGTCGGTGTGAAGATCATTTAGAGACGCAACAAAGAGGGAGTTTCTTTGAGGGAGTACCCATTGAGCATGCAATGTAAATTATATAGAAATTAATAGAAAATTGTAGCCAGCACACCACCAGTTGGACATTGTCTCCCAATTGCTGGGTAGAGGGAGATAAAGTAACTGTAAATGGCAGCTTCCTGCACCACTGATTCTCCAGCTACAGCAGGGATGACAGCTGGGTGGATCTGAAGGGCTAACAGAATCACTTTGGTCAGAAGAAGGAAGCTGCACTCCTCATCTTCCTCCTGCTGCCAGTGAGTCACACTCCTTCTCGCCTCTCTCTAAAGAGGCCCATGGAGAGAATATCTCTTCTGTTTTCAGGCTAACCTCAGTCTGAAGTGTTTATGGACCACTGTTTTCTGTTCTTGTGTGCACTTAAGATAGCGTGTTGCAGCCAAACACTCCTGATATCACTTCTGCAACTGTAGGGACAAGTTCACCCAGCGCTTTATCATGCACGATCATTTCAACACTTGTACCATGGAAGTCTTTATCTGAGGCGCTGGTATGAGCTGAAGCCTATGTGCCTGTGCATGCTAAGTGTAAATATGGGTTGCTGGGCTGCTTCCCTGCTTGGGTCAATGAGATAAAAAAACCATGAGTGCAAGGCTCTATCTCTTACGTAACCAGCACTTGTCTGTGTCATGTGTTGCGTATCTTCAGGCCAATACAGGGAAATCTTGAAAGCAAAGTGTAGGTGGAGAATAATTTACAGTGGTTCAACAGTCTGCATGCAGAGAGTATGCCATGATTTAAAGCATCCACGAAGGATTGAAATGGGTGGAATAAGAACCCTCCTTCCTATCTGTTTGCACATTGTCAACAATGTGCCCTGAAGAATTTAATAATGCAGCCAGTGTTGTGCTTTTTTGCCGAGCAGTGTGTAATGCTGTGCATGCATGCAGAGGCTGACGATGAGAGGTGGCTGATGTGGGGGAATGGCTCTCACCATTCTGTTCCACTTTTTAGAGCACTCCAAACCCTTCCGAACCTTACACTTGATGCGGAATAAAAACGCTGCATGATGTCGCACAATAGATAAAACACTCCCCAAATACCTTTGACTGTACTGTTGATAAACTCAAAATCTCTGCAGGACACTGAAGGAGCAACCTGCCCTCCGGTTTCTCCTGCATGCAGTAGATAAAATAAATGTATTGCAAAGTACAGTTGAAACCTGATGTTCAAATGTACTGTATTAACAGAAAATATCCTTTTTTTAATCACTTACCTATTCTATTTGCTAAATGCCAAACTGGAAAAAAGAGAATTCTTCAGAGATGTTTTTCACTTTTGAAATTCAGTGTTTTTTATGAATTTTATTAGTATTTGGTAGATTTGCCTTCTACAATGTATGACTTCGGTCAAACTTTCTCTGTATTCTTCCTCAAACTAATCTCGATGGCTTGCTAAAGATTTGGCCTATTCCTCTGAACAGAACTGGTGTAACTGAATCAGGTTTGTAGTTCACAGCACACTTAGTCACACATGGGACTGAGATCAGGGGAATGTCATGGCCACTCCAAAACATTCACTTTGTTGTCCTTAAGGCTCTTTGTAACTAATGAGCCGCTAGGGTCATTATCCTTTTGGAAAACCCATTTGTGCCCATATTTTAGCTTCCTGGTTGATGTCTTGGGATATTGCATTAATATTTGCACATAATGTTTTTTTCCTCATGACCTATTTGATGAAGCACCCCCGCAGCTACCACCCTCATACTTCACAACTGGCATGCCATGCTTAAGCTCCCAGGTTTTCTCTTGTTTCCTCCAAATGTAATAATAGTAAAACCCTTTAAATTTAGTTTAATCAGACAACAGGGCATGTCTCCAAATTGTACATTTTTATCTGAGTACATTTGCAAACTATAATCTGGATTTTTATGTTACCTTTGAAGTAATGGCTTCCTCCTCGCCAAGTGGTCCTTCAGTCTAAGTTGGTACAGGACTTGTTTCACTCTAAATACTCTCTTAGCTTCTTCATAAGATCTGTTGTTTTTGTTCTGGAGTTAACAAGCACATCTCTGGGACACAGAACCCATCTCTTTTCTGATGGGCATGATTGCCTGACATTTCCATGGTATTTATACTTTATATAAGACAGTTTGAACAGATGAACAGCAGCTGTATCCATGGATGAAAAAGACTTGTGGATGTTTACAAATCTCCTTCTGGTATCCTGGCAAAAAAAAAAAAAGTAAGTTTTTCCCATAATGGCACTTAAGAAAGCAGTGTTTAATTGGATGCCTTGAAATAAATCATAAGGTGTGACTACATTTAACTTATATATTGTGAACTGATCAATCAGAAGCTTGCTAGGGCTGACGTCATCTTCTGGTCTTGATTTAGTTATACTCTAAATTATTTCATTATTCTGGCATTGAGCAAATATACATCTTTTTGGTAAAATAAAGTGACTTAAAAAAGTCTCATCTTATTTAGTTTCAGAAAGTGAAAAAAGGTTATGATCCCTTTATTTATAGTGTATATAAATATATAGGTTCAACTGTGTATCCAGGATCTGAATATGAGCTGTTGTGTGGTTGAAATGTGATACCATTATGGTGAAAAACCCTACCCAGTTTAGCTGATTTAAAATAACCTGACAAAGAAAAATTCCTGCTTCATCATGAGCCATGAATGCTAATAACTTCTTGGTGTCCAGCACTGGTTCTCTGAGCCTTGAGGCAACACACTGATGTGCTAGAGATCAGTGACAAACCCTGCGGTAGCGCTGACACACTGAATCAGTAACTAAATGAACCGTGAGAAGAGAACAAGCTGTTACTGCCCCCAGGCCAACCCCCCCCCACCACTACAAATTTAAAAAGCATTGAAAACATCAGCAATAATTTTAGATATGGTAATATTTATCAACAGTAATCAATGTGCCTTTTAGAAATGGGTACATAATGGCAAACCAAATAGTTATAAAGATTTAGTGAAAGCATTAGAAAGAAGCAAAAGATCTTTTTTCAACATAAATGATAAAAAACATGAAAGAAACACATGACAAGAGATGTTTGCTTTGTAAACTTTGCCAGTAAGCTTTTTGTGTTTTAACTGTTTTAGTTAAACTTTTAAAGAGCTCACTCAAAGGTTTTTAAACAAATTAAAAAAACTTTTTCTTGTAATTGTCAGACTCAGAATGCAGGAATGCAGAAAGATTTATCTACAATCCCATCATTCATATTTTTTGTAAATGTACCTCTTTTGTTGGAATTATCAGCTTTTGTAAAAGAAATTTCAAGCTTCAGGGACCAACACTCAACCTCTTTGCCGTGGTCCTGCACAGGTTAACACATTAGGTCTGCCAGCAGTCTTCAAGAGTTATGTTTGCAGATGACACTGTGATATTTCCTAAGACCAGTGAGGACAAAGAAAAGAGCTGGGTCAAGTAAATTTATACCCTGGAGAGAAGGGGAATGACAGTCAGAAAAAGAAAAAATAGGAACTGTAAAGCTGCAGGGAGTAAAGGCATAGAAGGTGGATATGTTAAAGCACCTGGGGTTAAATGGATGGTGTACAAGAGAGGTGAGGAGGAGATAAGAAGCAGGTTGGGTACACAAGACAAAAGATTTTAACATGGAAGTCCCTCATCATATCTTGATGATGAGAAGGGAATACTGAGTACCACAGAGTTTATTTAATAGAATAACACAAAGCAGTGTTTTATTTGGAAATGAAAAGAACAGTATCCATAGTTTTTACAAATAAAAATCTAGAAAAGTGTGCTGTGCATTTGTATTCACCTCCCTTTACCATGATGCTCCTAAATAAAATGTAGTCCAACCAATTACCTTCAGAAGTCCCCTGATGAATAAATAAAAATGTGTCCTTATGTGTGTGATTTTATGTTATTATAAACACTGCTGTTCTGTAAATTTCTGGTCAGATGACACCAAGATCGAGCTTTTTGACATACTCACAAAATGCAATATTTGGTGGAAAATTCCAAACAATACTGATCATGGCATTCCTATGGTGAAACATGGTGGTGGCAGCAGAGAAAGAGAAGCTAAAGACATGAGCTCGCTGGGATGGAGGTTCACCTTTGTCAGCCCTAAAACGTTACAATTCTTAACATTCAGCCAGAGCTACCATAGAATGGTTCAAATCGAAGCATTATTTATGTGTTGATAGTGGCCCAGTCAATATCCTGACCTAAATATATTTATAAATGTATTTTGAGTCAACACACTTTCAGGTATCTGATTGTTTTATAACCAAATAGCATCTGTAATGTGGTCAGTTTTTAACTTAATCTTGCTTTGCTGTCGTCTCTTCTTGTTTTCCTTTCTTTATTCTTTTTACAACTGGAGTCGCCTCATTAGACTGCAGTGATAGATTAACTTTGTAAAAGGGATCCTCTTTTCAAGGCGCCCACAGCTGACGAGCTTCAGTTATTAAAGTGCCAAAGCAAATCACTTGTGTGTGCAGACTACAGTGAGTTCAGCAGAAAGACTTTGTTTTACTCCGTTTGGCTGATGAAAATGTGACAACTGATTAGGCAATAAGAATGTAGGGTCAGCGGGTTCATCTGTCCTGTGGAGTAACATCTTTAAAGGAACATTAAAAAGCGATTCCCAAATGATCAGATGCAGAGACGCTCCGTGCTGTGTTTATCCATTAATCAAAAGGGAACCACGGTGAAGGAATACCACATCATGGCTTCATAAAAACATATTTCCCATGCCTTGCATTTAAACTTTAACTTGTTCTAACCTTTGGAGAGTTTTCCAACCCTTGTAGAGTTTTTCAACCCTGCTCTTCAAGGCACACTGCCATGCATGTTTCAGATGTTTCTCTGCTTCTGCACACCTGGTTTCAATTGATAGCTGATTAATGGGCTTTTGCTGAACTGCAATCATCTTAAGCCTGTTAAGGCAAGTAAACATCTGATTAACACAATAAATGACCTACATCTTGACCTCGTCATATTTCCTTATCTTCCCTGAACCCCTCTTAACAATTAGGAGTGATTATTATTATGATGATTATTATTATTATTACCATTATTATTATTATTATTATTATTATTATTATTATTATTAGTTGTAGTAGTAGTAGAAGTAGTAGTAGTAATAGTACTAGTAGTATTGGCAATAGTGGTATTTATAGCAATAGTATGAGCCTTTATTTATTGATGATGATGATGATGATGATGATGATGATGGTAATAGTGGCAATAGTGTTATCTTTTATTTATTATTGGCATATTTACTCGTTTTATGTTTACATTATAGTTTATTTGTTTATAAAGTAATTATTGATTATAATTATTATCATTTATACTACTACTACCAATAATAATAATAATAATAATCTGCGATGGACAAGTGACCTGTCCAGGTTGTAACCCCGCCACTCACCCCGTGACTGCTGGAAATATAGCACCACTAACACAAAACGGTTAAAATCATTAATTTATTTTTTCTTGTAGTTTTCCCACCACCTCCACATACTCACACCAACACTTTGTAATAAAAAAACAACCTTTCTTCATCATGATTTGTACATTTTTGAGCCAAATTCTCATAGTATTCTTCACTATGTCAGCAATAAGAGTGCCCTCAATATCTTGAATAGGACTGATGAAGTATGAGTCTCTGCTGAAAAAAGCAATGCGATGCTGCCGTGATTGCAAGATATTTCATAATTAATCTTTGAATGCTTCATTTAACTGTCCTCTGCTCAAACACTAAAAGAAGTGCTTAGATAATGACGAAACAGAAACAAAAGAACACATGACATTCAAATGGAAAATGATTACTGCTGACAAAGAGCGTTGTCAAACAATAAAGTCTGAATTAAATATTCTGATCAACAAATGTACTGTGATTGCAGATCCATCTGCCAGCACAGCCATTTGTATTGTTTAGAGACGCATCTGAAAGGTCGGCAGAGAGAGAAATGTGTTTTGATTGAAATAAACATCAGATTCATGTGAGGAGGACAGACAAAGACACAGAGGGACACAGCGTCATCTGTGTACCATGGAAACGCAGGTAGTAATGGACTGCCTGTGTCGGAGTGCTGAGACTCTTTGTAATTGTCACCGGGTTCAGGATGAAGCAGCAATGAGTCACCCGGGCCCGAATGTTAATCACCCTCACAGACTGGTCTGACTAAACATGGCTCAGAAGACCAACCATCTGGTTTTCTTCCGGCTCAGAGACGTGCATTCCCTCTGCTCTGGTTCACTTCGACTGACTCGGACTCCGTAACCCTGCCTGTTGGGACTTCATTGTTGACCACACTGTCAGCAACCCCACCCCCCAGCCTAACATTTAAACAATTAATCACACAAGCACCCCTGTGTGTATGTGTGTAGCTGCAGCCAGAGTCATAAAGGTCTGTGCAACCCATTTGTCAAAGATGACACTGTTATCCTGCGGAGCGCTGGGAGATTTTAAAATGAATTTGTGACGTGAGAGAGGCTGCGCTGTTTGTCACTATTTGCAGGAGTTACATAATAATCCTTTGCCGGTTTTTCCCTTTCTTCTGTGTCATGCTGAATGTTATAGCAATCGTGGCAGATCGTGCTGTGTTCCTGTTCCAGTTTCTACTCCAATTGTTATGTCAATAATTTGAGAGCAGAAGCCAAATACATAACTGAGATGTGATTGCTTTCATCAGGCAAAATAATAGTGGTTTATTTAAGTTTACTGCTGCCAAACTTATATTCAGCAGGACCTTGCAGAAGAATTCATACCCCTCAAGGTTGTTCACATTTACACACGTTTTTATGTGACAGACCAACACAAATTAGCACACAATTGTGAAGGGGATAAAAAAATCACTTTTTGCTGCAATTACAGATGCAAGTCTTTTGGGATATGTGGCCACCAGCCAATTTTCAAGTCTTGCCATAGATAGTGCAGTTGGAAGGGGAACCTATGCCCTAGTTGCTAATCTTTTGCCGAGCCTGGTGGGTTTTCTCCCTACATCCAGCTATTAACTATCCTAACATCCCCACAGTTTCAGCATAAAGATGGTGTTTTTGTTCTGATGTGTGATATTTTTACACATTGCAGTTAGCAAGTCGACCAAAAGGACGGTTTATTTTGATCTTATCTGAGCAGAGTGCCTTCTTGACACATTCTTGCTACTTGGCGTGTGGCAATCTGCAAATAAGACTTCTAATGGCTTATATTTTGCTACTCCTCAAAAAAAGCCAGACTTGTGGTGTGCATGAGTGCTAGTTTTTTGTAAACAGATGTTCCCACCTGAGCTTTTTTTCTCTGCAGCTTCTCAAAAGTGACCATGGCCCTCTTGGCTGCTTCTCTTACCAGATTTGGGAGTTAAGGTGTTCATCTAAATCCAACTCACAATGCTTTTAACATCTGTATAACTTTATCCTTTCGGATGTGTTCCTTGGTTTTCATGATGCTGTTTGTTCACTAATGTTCACTAAAATCATCTGAGGTCTTCACAGAACATGTGTATTTAGAATGAGATCAAATTATACACAGGTGGACTATATTTACATGACTTCTGAATATGACTGGTTGCATTGGATTTCATTTAGGGATATCAGAGTAAAGGGATGAATTCATATGGGTGCCACTCTTTTCAGATTTCGATTTGCAGAAATAAAAATAAATACCACAAACCTTTTCCTGTCACTTTGTAAATCACCAAAAATCCCAACAAATAAAACGTTCAAGTTTGTAGCTGTGACGAGAGAAAATCTGAAAAAGTTTAAAGACTATAAATACTTTTATAAGGCACTGTACATATAGCAAGATGTTCCCAACCATTACCAGTGTCTGAAACTGATAATAATCCCATCCTCCTTTGCAAACAGCTACTTAGAAGTGTCATGCAACTTGAGCTTAATTCATTTAGACACTCCAATACATCCAGGCTTTCATTTGACACCACCACCGTTTGCTTTAGTTGGAAATTGGTCTTCATTAGTGGAAAAGAAAGTAGGAAGAGAGTGCCAAATGCTTTTAAGCTTGTAATATTTATCAGAATTGATGGAGAACCAGAGAGATGGAGGTGCTGTTTGGGCGGCACCACCAGAAGAAGCTACAGGGGTTTCTCCCACACTTTTGTGACTGCACATGGCAGAAAGGGGCAAATAAAAATTCATGATTATGGGATTTGTTTTCCACAGTGAGGACATGTTGAATACTTCGTTGAATGAAGCAAGGGTCAGCAGCTGTTGGGTTTGATGTGGCCTTAATGTTCTCCTGAAAGTGTAACTCATTACATGTCATCCATTACACAGACGAGCTCCATTAAAGTGCTTTCACAGAAGAAGCCACCCTGTAGTATTTTAAGTGTTTCCTGACCATAAAACAGATTGTCATCGTTGGCTGCACAGAGGGTAAATATACACTACAACACCCAACAGGCGATTATCCAATAGGCTTAATGCCTTATGTGCTGCAAATGACTTGTGAGATTTAACAGCTTACCACAGAGGATGGCTACGTCTGAAAATCATATATAATGACTTAAAGAGACAGGCCAGCATTATACAATTTCTTGCTAAATGGATGAAAATAGGAACGGTATTCCACCAGAATAACACAATAATCACATTATTCATTGCAATGCCATGAAATATGCACAGGAGTGCTAGGAATTTTGAAACTAGGTGGGTTTGTTTGCCATGCCTTCAAGCTTAGCATGGCTATAATGTATTTGGCCAGACTCTTCCTGCCCTTGAACCTTACAGCTGATACAGAAGATAGTGACCAAGATGCTAAGGCTAATGGAGAGAGATGGGAACACTGTAATGATAAAAAGAAAGAGGAATATGTACAGAAGGTACAGTGCAGGTTAGAGTAAAATCTAATACTTCACTACAGTTCGATAGAATCCTGAGGAACATTTCATTTATTTCTTAAAGTATGGCTTAAAATATACATTTTCTTACATACAAACTAAAGTCTGTTGAACTCTAATGACATCCATCCATTATCTATACCCACTTATTCTTGGAAAGGTGTTAGTGCTTATCTCCAGAGGTCATTGGACAATGGTTGAAAGTTCCTCACAGGGCAACAAAGAGACACACAGCACAAGGCATCCATACATACTTACGGGAAATAAGTATACTTTAGGGAAATCCAGAGAATCAGTTAATCTAACAATAATGCTTTTAAACTGTGGGACCCAGCCAGATTACCAAGATAAAACCCATGGATGCATGGGGAGAACATGCAATCTACATGCAAAAATACCCTGGATTGGGATTTGAATCTTTCTGCTGCAAGGCAGCAGTGCAACCAATGGTGTCACCATGCAGCCCTAATGGTTTACAGGATGACAGAAAAGACATACAAGTTTTAATACATACCTTTAAACTTTTTATGATTTGATCACATTAATGTTAATTTGCATGGAAGAGGCTTTGGCCTTCTTGCAGACTCCGACTAAGGTTCCATTTTATGAATAAACATTTTTTTTTTTGTTAATGAGCTTCTTGGAGTCAGATTATTTTGAACTAAATAACATTTCAGCAAGCTTTGCATTGCAAAGATGACACAACCTCATTATATTTTACCTGCTTGCTTTAAGTCTTCCCTCTGTATGTCATCTGAGAAATATTTGTGAGCTCTTTCAAGAGAAGAAGGGCTTTAGGCAGCTGCTGTGTTGGGGGAAAATGATAAAACAACTAAGATGTCCTTGTAAATCAGGTGTGGATGAACAAATTGGCCTTGCAAGAATTGCTAAAATTACAGCCTGCTGTCATAGGCAGATAGCTTGTGGCTGGGTGGGAGACAGTAAAAGACACTTAATTTTAAAATACATTGAAAGGATATTAGATCAAAAAGCATGGCCAGTTCCTTTTTCTAGAAAGTCTTTTCAATCATTTAAAGTAGTGAGATGGTTAGGCTGCAAATTCTAGCTCGGCAGACATAGTAAATGGTTCATTTTTAGCTCCCTGAGGTGAAATGTTTCAAGATTTATCAGTACATTTAGTGGCCTCCAACAATTCATTAGATTTACACAGAAGGTGGTCGGTTGGACTCTGTAGATTAATAGCGCCATACAGCATCAGTTTGTGTTTTTGACTGTGATGCAACATAACCAGTGGTGGTTCTTGCATAATTTGTGCCCTGAGCATGCGCCTCACATGCAGATACACTTTGGCTGCAAAAAATAACCTTTTTTATATTATACCTTATTTCAACCATTAAAAATTAGAAATGCTCTTTTGATGTTATACTTTGAGCTTCAAAAAGAGAATTTTCAACATAAAGAAATTATTTAAGCCAAGTTTTACCCTTCTGTTTATTGCTTTTAAATGCTTCTTTCAATCTAATGTGGGATTAATGCCAAAAAAGCTCTTTTTGGTGTTTTCACAAGTGGAGTAGAGGTGACATAAATCGGAGACGGTTTAGTGTATGAGAATCCAGTACAGATTTGATCAGTTTAAGTAATATAAATGAAATCTAGTGTTATGGCAAAAAAAGTATCTCAGGGTTTCCATAATAAAGAAGACTTGAGTCCCAGGAGTTTAAGTATTTAATTCAAACATGTCTGGCCAGACCATGGAGGGGACAGAGTTACTCGTGCATCACCCTAACCAACCTTTCTAACTAACCTCTTAAATAGTATTCAGCAATCATTGTTTATCTCTGTAGATGTCTTCTCCAACCTTCATGCCCCGCCTCTAGAGTAACTGCTTCATGCGAGTCATAGCAACGCATAAAGCAGCTCATCCGAAGGCCAGACTGTTATCTTACTGCCCCGGTGTCTGTCTCTTTGGTGACCTGACACATATATATCATAAACATTAAGTTGGAGCAATAACCTTGTCATTTTACCCTAGATCCATTCACTAAACAGAGAATATACATTTAATTCCTAATTGCATAACAATTTTCCACCACAATTCCCTGCTTTTATTAACTTAATTAATATCATAAATATAAAGGGAAAATTCTAAAGTGCTTTCACAAATCTCCCTTAAAGGTTGGTAGGTTGATCCAAAAAAAAGACAATGTTCAAAACACAAATTACAATCAGACATGAGACATGTTTGGCCATGGAATTAGCTCACAGTGACAAATATTAGATCCTTCCAGATGACTTTGCTGAGACTCCTGTGCATTGAGACCGAAAACCCACGGGGTCTTCTTACGCCATTTTCTTGTGGGCAAAATGTCATCTCAACAGCCCCTCGCCCCAGAGGCGGCCATCCACAGGTCTCATCATCGGTCAGGATGCTCTAGATAAAAACACAGAATAAAGGAGAAATTATGTAGCATCTTCCAGTACACTTCAGAGGGTATTACATCAACACTAGATGTTGAAATGTGTACTCTTCCCTTGCACTGTTTGTTGTCTGTTGCTGTGAAGTCAGCCTCCGCCAGCACCCAGTGAACCGTAGCCACCGATCAGTCCTTCCTCAGAAAGGAGAGAGTGGTCACCCCTGAGAAGGTCCTCCAGTGAGAACTTCCCAATGCGACCCTTGGGAGCTGAGCTAATTAGGTATTAGAGCATTGATGTTCAAACACAAGTGAGCCAATTCACAAAAGATGAATAGGATGATTATGACAAGTGATTAAGTGGAACCCACACCCTCGGAGTATGGTTTCAGATCAACCTGATGCAACTGTGTGCAAAAGCAATTCTAAACAACTCACAACCTGGTTAATGAGCCGAACGTCATCAACTGAAGCTAGAAAACAATTAGGGTAATTGTCTCCAGATCACTCTTACTAAATCCATGCCAAGAAAAAGAAAACCAACCATTCCAACTTGTGAGAGCAAAAAATCCCAAGAATCAACTACTCCCAGGAAGAAGTAAAAAAGGTTTTCAGATCAAATTAAAACTTTGTAAAGTTCCCAGACACAATATGTACTACAACTCTACCCCTGAACCGAAATGGAATATGATGTCAGACGTCAAGTCCAGGTAGTAAAAACCCTCATTAATTTATGACAGTTATGATTCACAAGAAACCCTATTAGACCTGCAAGTTACAATTCTCTTCATAATCCCTTAAAAATCTGTTCCAATTACTATCAAATCCAATTCCCCCCCTTTTTTAAGGCATCGTCTTGCACATGCCTTAAAAAAATCAAGAAACAAGAAAACAATAACTTCAACTGCTTCTCCAGTGTCAAGAAAAGAAACATAGTAGGTTAAAGGTCATGCATAAGGCATAACCTCAGAACCTGTGTATCCTGCTGCTGCCGCTGAGGCATCTTCAACCCCCAGATGATCATATCTCAATCATTTAGGTTCGCTATTAGGTTCTTATATTTGAGTTACCTTGTTGTTGAAAGTGTGCTATACAAATAAAATTGCATTGCCTTGCAAAAACAAAATAATAATTTCACTACATAGTTACCTAATGTATTTAAAAATTTTAGTCCTACTTGCATTAGCTACAACAACACGTAATTTCCCTCTGGGATCACTAAAGTATTTTAAATCGAATTAGACAACTTCTTCAGACCCTGCTTTTCCAGAATCTAATTGATGTTACAGTAAGGATTATCTTTGCAACCACCTTAGTTAAAATTGTTTTACTCAGGACACAGTTTATTTACCTAATTAATATCTCTGCTGCTGTTATTTGCTCATCTGTTTCTTACAGTTTATTCTCTGTTAACTCCTTGAAAAAAAATTTTTATTCTAAATGCACAATTTTAAAACCTGTACAACTGTAAAACATCTCTAATTCAATTTATCTAACTCAGTTGCACATTCAGATTTGAGTATGCCACTTCTATTTTAATAACAACGATGTCAAGTAACCTTTTTACCTATACCTGACACTCTTACTTAAGAAAGAAACTTTTTCTTCATTGCAGTTTCTGTGTAGGACTTGAGTTATACTTTATACTTTACCGAAGTAATTATCTATTTGCCCACTTTTACCTCTACTCAGTACTTTAGACTGCTTATATTTTAAAATTAGCCTTGTTACTCCTGTTTCATTTAGTCTTTTATTAAAAGGAACACACAAAAAAAACCTCAAACATCTTTTTGGTCGAGGTATGGCTAAAGCTTTATTCTTTATCATTTAATGTTCTAATCCTAAATTTGTTTTATGCTTTGTACCTCCTTTGTGTTAATCTAAATTTATGTATGGTCTATGATCTAAATGCTTCTACTATCTGTCACTTTGCTGCCGGTACAGCAGAAATTCCCCTTCTTGGGAAAATAAAAGGATTATTCATGAAGTTAAGCATTACCGTATTTTAATTTGGAAAGCTCATGTTTGAAACAGGAAGCAGTTTTGCGCAAAAAACAAACAGTTTGACTAACCCGGACTCGTTAACATCCAGGAAGTAACTGAAAACTCAAGACTAAACTTTTCGTCAAACAGTTGTGGTGGAAAATTGTTATGCAATCAGGAATTAAGTGTATATTCTCTGTTTAGTGAATGCATCTAGGGTAAAATGACAAGGTTATTGCTCCAGCTTAATGTTATGAGAAAGATATATGTGTCAGGTCACCAGAGAGACAGACGCCGGGGCAGTAAGATAACAGTCTGGCCTTCGGATGAGCTGCTTTATGCGTTGCTATGACTCGCATGAAGCAGTTCTCTGGAGGCGGGGCGTGAACGTTGGAGAAGACATCTACAGAGATAAACAATGATTGCTAAATACTATTTAAGCGGTTAGTTAGAAAGGTTGGTTAGGGTGATGCACGAGTAACTCTGTCCCCTCCATGTTCTGGCCAGACATGTTTGAATTAAATACTTAAACGCCTTCTTGGACTCAAGTCTTCTTTATAATGGAAACCCTGAGATACTATTTTTTGCCATTACACAGTGTTTTAGTTTCTTTTTTTAGACTTCCAGCCACAGAGCGCCATTAACGCTTCATCAGTGTCGGGATCTGTGATTGTTTACAACCAGAGAATCGCAGCACATCGGTCGTAAGAAAGAAGCTTGTGGCTCAATTAGCTGATTAGCTACAAGAGAATCATATTAAATCCACAACGGACTGTATTTCAGATCATTTTTACCACATTATAGTTAATAACTCGCTGGCTAAGATTAACCCTAGAGTGATTGCCCGCGTTGTTTCTCATGCGTCTTCTGTAAATTACTCAAAAGACTGAAATACTTTCATACTGCCACTCGGATTTGTATTAGAGTTGGTTCTAATATGTAAATGTCTGATTCTAACCGTGGGTTTTCCGTGTTATTTGTATTTACTACCGAGTAGGCTACGTTTATCAAAAGTATTAGTTAAACATAGAAACTATCGTTCATCTAGTTTATAGCTGAATTGCATCATTTCACATAGGATTTTAAAAGAAAGTGTTCAAACTAAGGTTCCCGGGCCAAACGCGGCCGCTCCTTATCTCATGAACACAGAGTGTTATAGTTTTAGGTCGAACCAGTTTTAATCAGTTACAATAGTTAAAATTTTATATTACCATTTACCTTTGTGCATTATTTCCCCCCGAGGCTTTTATTGATTTGCGCAAATCTAACAGTTGTAACCCACTGAGTACAGCTCACCCATTTAATTGGCTATAAAATTAATATGGATTCAGGATAGAAAATACTCAAATATTAGATTGATAAGGTAAATGTCATTTCCATCTCTCACATTAATTTGAAGTAATGCTTTGAAAAACCAGCATAATAAATCAAATAGACTAAAGAATGTTTATTCATATTTTCAGAAAAATATCATTATTAACACAGTTGGAAATGTGTTACAGCAAATATGTTTTCAAAAATGATGTAGGAATTTATTCTCCAGTAAATCACTGAGTCACTTTTAGATTATTAATCATTATTATATTATCAACATTAAAACTATAGCAAGTTTTCAAGATAATATAGTTTATTTTAAACATTAAATCTGACTCATATGCACCAATCTAGATCATAATAATCATCCATCATTCATTATGCTTTAAATTGGAATATTCTCTGTTTTATTTGATCTATTTTTATCCAAGATCACTTGATGTTAAGATTGCAGTTTCCTAGATCTGTTGCATTTAGTTTTTCAGATAGAGCGATGACATATTTATAATCCTGAGATCCCAAGCAATCCACTGATACTAAATGCATGTCAAATGCATTAAAAAGCCTTTTATGGAAATATTATTAAACAAGGATGGAAAAAGATAATGGAGTGGTTCCCACGTCCCTCAGTCAGCATGCAGACATCTCACAAGTTGGTGACCCAAGACACAGAAAGTATCCTTGAGCTCTCACATGTTGGTTCAACATAACAATACATATCTCAGTTAACGCAGAGATTTAACCTTTAATTTAAAGAGACTTAACCTTTAACATGATCAATATATTTTTTTCCACATTAAGCCATTCAAATCTTCTTTTATAAAAAATGCTACGCAGAAAAATTCTTACAACAGGCCTCAAATAATTTAGGCTGTGATAAAAGCCAAGAGAGCTACAACAAAACTAACTGTGAAATCTATAGTTCAGGATTTGATTTTTACCCTTAAACACCAAGTGATTATATATTATTTGCTTTCTTAATTTGAAAAGTGATATGTCACTGTACACGAACAATTACGTTTTATTATTTATTACTATTTTAAAGAAAAGGCGGTCCCCAGAGTTTTTTTGCAGCAACAGGGGATCACACTTCTGAGCCACCCTTGTAAGGTCTAAGAGAAAATGTTAGAATTTGAATTCCCTTCATCATAGCCCCAAATGAGCCAAAATATATAAGCACCCCCCAAACTCAGGTACGCAGAGGTAACCTCCCAAGCCACTTGTCCACATCTTTTTGGGCCGAACCTCCTCCCCTGTGGACAAAGTGGTCAGTCCATTCTAGAAAAAAAAAAAAAAAAAAAAAAAAAAAGAGAAACAGCCTGATTTGCATTCTGGTTCAGTTGAAATTGAAAATTGCATTGGTTGTCATAAGCAAAATTCCAAACTCACAAGACCACTGTATTGTTATAATTGATGGCCCCTAAAAAGCATTTCAGACATGTTAATATTTACTTAACAGTGAGACGTCTTCCCTTTAATTACAAAGTCAGGTGCCTTATATTAAGACCCACTTATATAACTTCCTGTGTTTACCCACCAGTGTGACAAAACCATCAGATTTCTAGGATCAAACCTTTCCTGACCTCTTGCCCCTTATCCTGGAAGGAGACACAGAATACTTCACAGCTTGAGATCAATTCATTAATTTTCCAAGCAAAATTTCTAATAAGGCCCACTAACTGCTCTGACGCTTGAATGTTCCCCAGATAAGATTAGTATTTACCTTTTTTCCATTTATTTAAGACCTAAGTAGCCTAAGGACCAGTCATTTATATTTTAATTTTAACCCGCAGATACCTAAAGTTTTATTTTTTAGTTGTGTTCAAATTATAGCCTAAACAATGTTGTTTTACTGTTGCTGCTCACAGCAAAGTCTTGTTATTTTTTAGTCTCGGCATTTTCTGATGTCAATAAGAGATTGTTTACATTAGAGCCTTGCAAGCTGATAAAAAATTTGTCCTTCTCAGCTGTGGTGAAATCTAAGCAGTGTTACTGTAAAGGTCCAAATTACTTTAGTTAATGTTTACAGATCTAAGATTTATTACTTTCTTACAACATAAACCCCAAAATACAAGGAAAAATTTCAGCCCCAATTGTCCCAGAAAGAAAGGAAAATATGTTTTCACTGTCAGTCAGCTTAGTCAAAATCAAGTCAGTCAGGGTATAATTCGCAACCTACTCTAAATGCCCCAATCAACTTTGCTATTTGTTCTAGTCGTAAAATGGGAACGTTTCCATTTCTAAGTTAGTGCACACAAGCTGCGATAGCTAAGGAAACTTGTACTTGGTGTAATAACAATTCCATCAAATAACTTTCAACCAAAATGAAATAAATGTGGACTCTCCTGACAGAGAGCATTAGGAGAGAAGATTACTATCTTGCCCTAAAAAAAATAGATGTGCAACTCAGTCTTTAAGCTCTGATTAGACTAAACTCACCAGATGACGAATCATCACCTTTTCAGAGCAGTAACAGTTTCGTTGGCTGCTTTACCCCGTCCGTCTAAAACAAACAAATTAAGTTTAGTTGCACATCAACTTTCCCTTACAAATTACAACACAAAAACAAAACAAATTAGATCAACATAAAAAATAGAAAGAATCAGAAATTATGGCCTGCTTCCGTCGAGACCCCTTTCGCTCTAAGAGTCCTCTGGCAGAAACAACAAAACACGATTTACTTTCCTAAGGGAGTGTGTATGTGTGTGTGTCATAAGCAGGTGTCACAGAGATAAAATACAGCTACATCAGTCAACAAGCATTTCTTATTTGCATTTGAGCTGTGTGTATTTTTGTCCTGCCTGAATTTCGTTGGGTCATCTGCAGGCTGGCCGGCCCAGGGCCCCCCCCTCGATCCAGCTAATCGCCATGTTTCAGGGACCTCAGCCCCCAAAGAACTCATCTCACCTGAGCAAGAGTTTTCCCCTCTGCCCACTGGTCAGCCCGCATTCAGGCCGGAGTCCGGCCTCCACCTTTGTTATGGCTGCCAAACCCCTTATTCCAAGGGTGGGGGGGGCTAGGCTCTCTGTGGCCCTCGCCAGGCGCCGCTGGACCGATGGCAGGGGTCCCAACCAGCCTGAAGAAAAGCACAGGACAACTCAGTGAAACTCATCGCAGTTCTACAATGGAATGTGTAACAACAGTGTGTGTGTGTGTGTGTGTGGCATTCTGCATTATACCAAGCCATCTAACAAATGATCTTAATGCTCAAACACTCCAGTTCTGGAAGAAGCAAACAAGAGTAAATAAAAGAGAAATAAACAAAACCACATAAATAAACCACAAATTAATAACATAACTTTTAGATTTTCTTTCAGATTATCCAAATTCCTCCCCTGGGCCCATTAATTCTTTTATTTTTATTTTTCTGTCGACATATTGGACTGTCTGGAGGTGAAGTGTTGCTAGATTACAGACCCGATTGTCTGCCTGGGTACCCAGTATTGATGAAGGACGTCTCCCCCATTGCTTTCTAGTTTCCTTAAGTGAAACAAAAGCCTAAAAAAACCATCGTCGGAAAATAATCAATTTAATTAATTGACCACTTGTCCAACTGCCATGCTTCCAGGTAAAACCCGGAGCAAAAACCGTTACTTTCTTTAACATTGATTAAATAATTAACCATACAATTATAAGTATATATATTATATTAATTAATCAATCAATCAACCGCGTGTAAGTAAATAAACACGAAACCGCTAGCAAATATTTCACCTCCTGAGAGTGCAAATAAAATTCTGTTATCAATATTTATTTAAAGGACTCAGTCTTACCTGGTTCCGTCTCAGGCGATGGCAGGGCCGACAGAGACGCTTCAAGGCCTCCATCTCCCAAACAGCTACTGGAGGTAAGAGGCTGGGAGAAAATTTCCCTGGACGCTAGCAACTCCCTTGACCCTGTCCCTGTCGGTCCATTCCGTTCGCTGAGGCTACGTTGGGCGCCAAGTGTTATGGGAAAAAAAAGTATCTCAGGGTTTCCATAATAAAGAAGACTTGAGTCCCAGAAGGCGTTTAAGTATTTAATTCAAACATGTCTGGCCAGACCATGGAGGGGACATAGTTACTCGTGCATCACCCTAACCAACCTTTCTAACTAACCGCTTAAATAGTATTCAGCAATCATTGTTTATCTTTGTAGATGTCTTCTCCAACCTTCACGCCCCGCCTCCAGAGTAACTGCTTCATGCGAGTCATAGCAACTGTCGGCTTCGTACCGTAAGATGCTCTGCAACTCACTTTCTACTCAGAGAGGTGGGGGCGCCGAACTCCAAAACCCCGGCGGGAACTGTTTCAAAATAAGACCCAGAACTGAGAGACAGAGAGTAAAACAACACACGCAAACAGATATCTGTTTCACAAAGGACGCACCTGCAGATGGGAGCCAGAAAAGATCTGACTCGCTTCTCTACCAGGGTGTACCATTTTTATTACAGAAGAACAAAGAACATATCACATGACTCCTCTCTCCTCCTTCTACATCTTGACAGGTCATTTATTTTCTCCAGGTCTCCTGACCGTACCATGAACTCGGGTTGTAACATGAACTAGAGTTATAACCGATCCTCCCTGCTTTCAGTTCATATCTTTACGCAAGACTTTGTTTACTTAAAACCTTAAACCCATAAAAGACTGGTAAAGAGTCATGTTTTACTACCCTGAATAATATAAACAGGCCTATTACTTCTAAAGCTTACTAAGATATAGTTAAAACATATATACTGCATAATAAAAAATAGCCCCACAAAAGTAGAATACAACAAATCCCTCTTTCAATCTATTTTTCAAATAGATTGATCACTCCTCTGTACTTCTCCTTCAGGCTCCATGTGAGGGAGTAACAGATATTGACCTTGCATATTATCACCAACAGCTTTTTCAATACACTTTGTGAGCAATGAACGTATACAAGGAATACAGCAACATCCACATAACACCATAGTTGACACAAATACTGCTAAAGAAACCATTATAGACATTGCCAGAGTCTTCCATTTACCAAACATATTATTTAACAAATTGTCCCACATTGAGGTATCTACACCTGATTGTTCTTTTAGCCTATTTGAAAGTATTCTGAGTCCTTCTACTGCCCTAGTTAATTTACCGTCTGCATTAGTATTATTAGGGATAAAAACACAACATTGATTACCAAAAAGGGAACAGACGCCACCGGTCTGAGCCAAGATCATGTCGACTGCTATTCTATTTTGAAATGCCATTAAGGAGGTGGCTTTAAGTTGCTCATGAACAGCCTCAAACCCATCTCTAGTATTATTAGCTAATTTCTGTACATTATAGTGTATATAGTTTATTCTATCCACGTTCTTGTTCAGGGTACACCACCAACAAATACTTGATTCCCATCCTGCTGAGATCTGATTAACCAATTTATATTCGTCTGGAACACCTCTAGGAACTCCAATGGCATCAATATAAGTTGAATCATCTTCGTGGCTTAAGTCCCTCTTTCTAACATGATTATTCAAAGTGAGAAGAGTCTGGTCTCCTGTGGGATCATAAGTAAATATTGCTACTGGCATAATTAATGTAACAGGTGCACACAATCCTGTCCAATTACTAGGTAAAATGGAGCGGAGAATTTTTCCTCCACACCACCACCAGATGTCAGCACGAGCCTGAAAAGATTTAAGGAAAGTTTGGATTGAATTACAATATGTAATGTTGACTGAACCCATTAGTTTATGTCCAGGCTCACCATTTTTGAAACAAGTAAAATTATTTGGAGCTACATTACTATCAAAGAAGGGTGGGGTAGCTCTGTTATCAGCTATAGGGAATAAATTTTCCCAGTTACTACAATCTTTTACTGGATTTTCACTAGATAGCAGGGAAACCAGACAAGTTGTGCTGAGCTCAAAAGGTGCAGGGACCACCTTGAGAACAGGTCGGGCTCCCATGCACACAACACAGTCCTGTCTCGCTTCTCTTCCTGCATGTTCTACCATAAGCAACCAATTATTAGTGGAGCCCCCCACTCCTGTCATCATTTCAAAGTAATCGTCCACAGATGGTTCTTCTTTAATTATACTACCTCTTGCTGCTGAGGCCTGATTTTGACTTACTGAGGTGGAAACATTAAGAGAGTCTTGACATATTGTAATAGGAAATTGAACATCTTTTCCCCCTTTATAAACCCAAATTATAAAGAGAGTACAACCTTCCCACTTCTTGCGATATTTTAAGGGGAGGAGATCACTCTTAGTTAAATTAACCGTAAGAAGTAATTTATCTGCAGTCTTATCCAATTTAACCAAGGGACGCATGTGTTTTGCAAAAGAGGTAGTGGTATACCTTCTCCAGTCATATTCTAAAGGATCAGCAATTAAAGTGGACCAACTAGTATCTTTTTGATCATTTGTTATGTACCACAAGGGGTAGGTTTTATATTTACTTGCTTGTTGTCCCTTATAAACCAATGTATTTAAAGGAATAGTAATCACTGCAGATCGTCCTTTTGGTATACAAAATTGAGAAAATCCATGATGTGCCTCGGAAGTGCCACACCGTGAAGAGGGAGATGGTTTAGCCATTAAGTTTCTTCTCTGTCTAATTGAGTGAACTCCAACCTGCGTTTGATTTGTAGAACTATTATAGGGCCATTCATCACAACAGTAAAAGATAATATTGACCAATAACACCATGCAAAAACCTGTGGCGTACAGCACCTTCTTATTTTCCCAAAGATGCATATTTCTGTGTGTGGTGTGATCCTATGTTTATTTTATCCAAAAAAGAAGGGTGTCTGTTTTTGTTTTTTATCTTTACCTTTAAGCAATATTTTTTTTTTCTAATTTATTATTATTGTTTTTTATGTTTTAACCTAATTCTCAATATTCTTTTAGTAAAAGCAAACTCTAGCAATTGTCACCAACCCCAAAAACATCCTACAAAAACCACATCATAATGAAAAAAGAATAAGTAAAACAAAAATTAGTAGTCAGTCAACCTGATTATACTTTAAACATCCCTTAAAATATTTTAGCTTATTACTAAAAAGTTTTATAAAACCGTAAAAACTGGATATTAAGAAAAAATCCTACAAATCGACTACTTAAAAATTCTTTGACACCCTCTTAGGCAGTGTCTAGCAATCTGCACCTGTAAATAAAAATTGGTTAAACAACCTGTAAAATACAAGAAAAATGATTAATAAGTGTTCAGTCTTTATTATTTTGTTCTCTAGTCTTCGCTCTTGTTTATTTCTCTGGCAGCAGGCGGCTACCAGAGTGATGAAATGATTCAGTACAGTGGACTCTTTATTTTTCCCAATGTTACTGTCTTTTATGCAGATCGCCCTCACTGAAATGACAGTTACTTCATTAACTGAACATTTCCCCCAATAAACACAAATGCACAGACAGGCCCCGCCTCCAATAGCTTCCCCCACCGATTGTGAGGTGGTCAAAACCTGCTGTGAAATGTGTTTGATTTCTTGCGATCTTTTCTCTTCGGTACAATCCCTCTTCGAGAAAAGCAAGTCCAAATTGCTTATCTCGCCCAATTTTTTGCACATATAGATTACACTGGATGATTACAGCAACTTCAACCAATCTTCTGGGTGGGTCAGGCCCCGCCTCCTGGCTTCGGCAGTCGACACCGCCTAGTCAGAACCGACACCACCCGCTGCAAAGAGATTCTCCCAGGTCAGCAGAGAGCTGCTGCAGCATGAGGGACAGGAGGGCGGTCGGGGGCCGGAGCACACTGAGACCAGTGAAACCAAGTAGAACCCTTTCCCCGTAGCTGGACAGCATGGGTTGTACGAGCAGCAACCTGGAACGGGCCAGACCACCTTGGCTCCTTCCACTTTCTTTTATACACCCTTAGCCAAACATGCCCAGCCTCGGAAGGAGACACCGCAGGTCCCTGCACGTCACGGGGAGCCGGAAGGAAGGAGGAGACGAGGCCCTTCAGCTGCTGATGGTCACTACGAGGGTCCGGGTCAGGGTGCGGTGAAACCTGTGGTTCTCTGCCCGCCCACGGACCAGGAAAAATTCGGCCGGTTAACATCTCATAAGGAGTGAGACCTTTTGTTCTACAGACAGATGATCTCATGGACAACAACGCAATGGGGAGTGCATTTAGCCAATTAAGTCCCGTCTGAGCTGTAATCTTCGCCAGCTTTGACTTTAAAGTTGAATTAGACCGCTCGATGACGCCCTGAGATTGCGGATGGTAAACAGTGCCGAACTTGTGGGTTATTCCCATCTGTTCCTCAACCTGTCGGAGATGTTTATTTTTAAAATGTGTGCCATTGTCAGACCTGATCCTAGTCGGAAAGCCATGGCACGGAATCCAGTGGTTAATCAAAGATTTCACCACTGTCTGAGCATCCTCCCGTCTAGCAGGAAAAGCTGAAACCCACGAGGTCAGTGGATCAATCATCACTAACAGGTAACGGAAACCTCTAACAGGGGTCACCATATCTGTATAGTCGATAACGACCTCCTCGCCAGGCCTGCACAAGTCCTGGAAGGCGCCCATTTCTGGCTTGATAGTAGGCTTAGGATTAAATTGACCACACACCACACATTCACTCAAAAAACGCTTAATTAAATGTGGCAGGAAGGAATGCCACCAAAAACAAAGATTACGTTTCATCTGAGTGTATGACACATGTGCCGCACCATGAGCCTCCTGAAAAAGGGTGGGTTTTAACGCGGCAGGTAAAACCAAACGGCCATCAGGCCCACGCCAAAAGCCATCAGAAAAAATCGCACCTCTATCCTTCCACACAGTTATCTCCTGCGACGCAGCAGCCTGCTGTGCCAACTTTACTTCCTCAGCAAAACTGTCTGACATTTCCTGTGCTGACGTGACAATCAGCTGCGTGTGGACATGTGACAGGTAACCTGCTGCTCCCTTCGCCGCCAAGTCTGCTGCCCTATTTCCCCAAGCGTCAACGGTGTCAGCCTTGCTGTGACCCTTACACTTAAGAACAGCGAGGTTAGCTGGTAACTGTACAACATCCAAAAGCTCCATAATATCTGCATGATGGTGTACAGGTTTACCAGTAGCAGTAACAAAACCTGCTCTCTTCCACTGTGGTAATTCATAATGTATAACAGAAAACCCGTAGTTCGAATCAGTGTAAATCGTAACATCTTTATCTCTTCCCCATTTGCATGCTTCAATAAGAGCCCTTATCTCAGCACGCTGTGCGCTCTGCTTGCCGTCCAGCTTCCCTGAAACGACAGTCTGTAGTGAATCTCCATTTTGCTCAACAACTGCAAAACCTGATCTCAACTGGCCCTGACCATCTCTAAAACAACAACCATCTGTATAGAGCACAAAACCTGTAGGTAAGGGATCAGACCGTAAATCAGGACGTATTTTTTGAGCAACAGAATTCAGCCTGACACAGTCATGCTGCTCCCCAGAGGCGGTGATTTGGTCAGCCATGTTTATTCCTTCATGCGTAAAAATAATGTTTGGTGCCTCCAAAACTCTGCTAATCCTCTGCTGACGCAAAGTAGAAAGAGTAAACGTCTCAGAATTAACCAATGCCATGACTCCATGAGATGTCAGTGGATAACCCCTGACAATGTGTGATGTTTTTTCCACTAGATGTGCAATTCCTGCTGCATGTCTCGTGCAAGGCGGCTGTCTCATTTCAATAGCTTGCAGCTTTATGCTAAGATACATAAGAATGTGTCTCTGACCACCTTTTTTCTGAAACAAAATCCCATTAACCACCCCATCTGTTTCTGATGTGTTAAGAAAAAATGGACATGTATAGTCAGGAGTGGCTAAATCAGCTGCTTGTGCTAGAGCCTGTTTCAACTTAATAAATGCCTCCTCAGCTGGTATGTCCCATTCTAATTTAGCATGCAGATTTTTCATACCATGAGCATTTACAAGAGCCCTGAGTGGTGTGGTAAGGTTTGTGTAATTAGGCACATAATGTCTGGAAAAATTTGTCAGTCCAAGAAATGACAGCATTGATTTAACAGTGAGAGGTTTAGAATGGGCCAAAATAGCATTCTTGTGGGTGTCCGTCAGTCCAGCCCCTTGAGCGGTCACCCTTCGCCCCAGGAACTGGACTTCCTGTCTGACCAACTGAAGCTTATCGCGGGAGACTTTGAATCCCTCTTTTCCCAAATGTTGCAACACAACTAGAGTCGCTTCTATGCACGTTTCAACAGTAGGGGATGCTAAAAGTAAATCGTCCACATATTGGGTCAGTACACAGCCTGGAGGGAGCTGTACAGTGCTTAATGACTGCTTCAACACCTGATTAAAAATACCTGGAGATAAAGCAAAACCCTGCGGAAGCCTACTATAACGTAGCTTCCTGCCCCTGAATGTAAATGAAAAAATATCCCTGACAGAAGGATGGAGCGGTAAACAGAAAAATGCATTAGCCAAATCTATGCAGGTAAACCATTTTAAATCAGGAGTCAGTGATGCCAGAGCTGTATACGGATTCGGTGTAGAAATGGGAGGGGTTCTAAGGGCCTCATTAATAGCACGCAAATCATGTGCCATTCTGTATTTACCAGTACCTTTTTTTTCCACAGGAAGAATAGGGGTGTTATATGAAGAGTTTGATGGTTCTAAAACTCCAACTTCAAGTAAGCCTGCAAATAGTGTCTGCAATACCTTCCTCAGCCTGAGGTTTATGTGGATACTGCGAACGCCAGATTGGATCAGAATGTTTCATCTCAAATGTGATGGGTGTGGTTTGCACTAGACCGACATCAGTGGGACCATCTGACCACAAAGAGTCAGGCACGACCTTTAAGGCCTCCACTGCATCAGGATGATCTGTTTTTTCTCTGCCATGATTTCTAGAAAGCTGCAAATGTTCCAGAATGGTAGTATCAGAGAGCTGCGTGTCTATTTTGTACATCTGAGTAGAAGGAGAAAAAGAGACTGAAGGTATCTGGGTAGGAACCCAATCCTTTAATTCAACTCCCCTTTTAACCATTCCCCCCAAATCTTTAGCTTGATGTTTCGGATGCAACAAAAGCGATATGTGTGGAAGCGCTTCAGCTTCCATCACATACCATTTATGCTGCTCTGAAGTCAAATCAGCATACAGTGCAACACCCTCTTTCCCCACAAAGCATGGACCCGAAGCCACAGACCAACTTTGGCCTTCAAGTTCTGTTTCAAATTGTTCCTGATATAAAGTAGGATCGCCCCTCTCATAGAGGAAGGTCACATGGAACGGGTCAGGCGGTGGAACAAAAGGCTGGAGTTCAAGCAGCCAAGGCTTCCAGCATCTCAGAAATTCAGCCGCAGAAGATTCATGTGCAGACATCGTAGTCAATCTGGCCCAGAAAATATCAGCCACTTGTGAAGTGTCATCCTTCAGCAAAAATTGACCACTCATGGTATCACAGCAATGCGTATGTCCATTCGGAAAAGTCACCATAAGTCCATCAGGGGTACATAGGATCGAAGCACCCAGTTTGATAAGCAGATCTCTGCCTAACAAGTTGACAGGCGTGGTTTGAGCAATGACAAAAGGATGTGATAGTCTTTGATCTCCCACTGAAACAGGCAATGGTTGAGTGATAGGGAGAATCATTGGAGCCCCAGAGATTCCAATCACAGACACTGTGTTCCCAGAAAAATTGACGTCTGGTAAAACTCTGTCCAACGTGCTGAAAGTAGCACCAGTGTCAACAAGGAATGGCAATGAATGTCCATGTACGTCTATTGCGAGCATCGGATCCCCCTTTGTCCTGCTCACTAAGGTACTCTGTGGGCATTGTCAATACTGAGGCCCACTCTGTCCTCCTGGATAGGAGGGAGGAGCCATATGCTGATTCGGAGCCATATGTAGAGGTGGCTGACCGGGAGGTATAGCGCCCCCTTGTGGGTGTGGGCACTCCCTCACCCAGTGTTCATTGGAGCCACACCTGTGACAACCGTTAGCACCTGGCTGCCCTCTCCCCATGCCTCTAAAATCCCCAAACCTGGCCCTGCCACGCGACCTGCCACGGGGCTGCCATGTCCTATAAGGAGCAGTAAATGGCGGATTCGGCGCAGCTCCAGCATACATCACAGGAAAAGAAGGCAGCACTGTCGCTGATCCAACAGTAGGTGCTGCTTCAGCCACCATCTGCTTCACTTTTTTAGACTGATACAAGTCAGTCAATTTATTCTGAGCCTCTTTTAACTGTAGCTTTAACAAAGCAGTCTCCATTTTCTTATTCTCCTCAGCGTCCTTTAACGCAGAATCTTGCACGTCTTGTAAATAATATGTTACGTGTCTTTCCCATGTAGGCTGATCATAAATGTGTGAATCAGGATTCCGTTTCATTAATGTAGCAACAGACTCTGGCATGCCTGCTAAAACTGCTTCTCTAAACCAAATCCGATTATTTCCCGGATCTCGAGGGTGTTCCCCAGTAACGGCAACCCATTTATCTTTACATTTTGCCATATGTTCTGCGGGAGTAACATCAGTTGACCAGGGAAATTTCAAAATTTTAGACACGGGCGGAGTAGGATATTTTCTTCTGACCCACTCGGCAAGATCATGTGCATGATGCGTGAATGGGGCTTCATCAAGTACACGTGCTAACTGGCACTGGAGCATCATCTCATTATAATCTGTCAATGTCAACATTCTACCCATAATGGCTTTCCAATCTCCCACCGCTAGGGTTTGCCCTGAAGTCAGCTGATTTAATTTATTTATCCAACAGTTTCCTCCACCAGTCAAAGCAGGGAGTTGCAGAATGATGGCAGATATGTCAGCCATCTTCCATGGTTTGTAAATTACTGAACCATCTGATGCTCCCACTAAAGGAAGCATTAAATCAGGGCCCCCACATGCCCCCAGTGGCAACTTAGATCTGGTATTCTTAAATGGTCCCTCACTCCCCTTGTCCCCCAACGTCTGCATATTTTCGACCTGTACAACTGCTGCACATTCATCACGTTGACTGGGGCTGGCACTCCCTGAAAGGTCTGCAGCTTGACCCTTTACCACAGATGCTAATCTTTCCTGATCCTGCAGCACCTCATCCATCTGTCGCTGAACTTTAGTTAACCTGTGTTCGTGCTGCTCCATCTCATCCATCAATTTAGCATTATACGCCAAGAACAATTTATTGGTGTCCTGTTCTACTTTGTTGCTAACTAATTTTAGTAGCTGTCGCTTTTCCTCCCCAGTGTGTTCTACAATCCCTTTACCGGTGACTTCAAAACGCAATTTATAATCTTGTCCATCATCTTTTACCTTTAGATCACCCTGTGGTTTATTAGTCAATGGTTCATGGGCTACAGACCTCTGTGGGAGGCCACTCCAGTGCAACACTGCACTGCTTGAAGGAAGGGGGGGAGTAATGCCCACCGGGGGTGGCTCACAAGGAGATGGTGAACTCTGTGCGTCACCCTGCGTGTTTTGAAGTACAATCTGGCCATTGTCTGTCTCCAAGCCCCATGAAATATGTGTTTGACCAGAGGTCGTCAAAATGGGGTACATAGGTTGATATGGGGGAGGAGTATGGTCTGCCGAAAAACTATTTTCTGCAGTAACACACAAATGATCAATACCCTGTCCTGTTAAACCCCATGTTTTCCACATTTTCTCAGCTTTTAAGTGTCTCATTTTAGCACCAGTGATGCTCTTTGCTGTTTTAGCTTTATCTGCAAAACGTTTTCCTTCCTCAAAACACATTTGTGACAGACTCCTTTTATCCTCCCCTCGGGCACCATGACGAGCCCACATGGCCGTCATAAGGCCCTGGAACTGGTTTTTATCTTTTTTACCGGGCTTATCAACTAAAACAGAATATAATTTAGAAATGTATATTAACAATTGGGCATCTAAAGTGCGCCAGTTTTGTCCCTGTGGAGCAGGGAGTAATTTATATTCGGCTGCCATTGAATATTCGTAACAAAAATCCAAAATGGATTAAAATTTAACAAAGTAGGTTATTTGTATTAACTCTATAAATTATTTATTTTAATTGATAAACTATCAATTCGTAGGCCCAAATTTATCCCAATATTAATGCAGTTAACAGTAAAGGCAGGCACAGTTTTTATTTATTTAATTTTCATTTATTTCTTTTTATAGTGAAGGGGTTTATGTATTATTTAGTCATGCAACATTAACCTTAATAATGTTTTAGGCAAAGCCGAAACGAAGGAAAGCTAAAAAGGTTTATAACGCACTGTTTATCTTATCATTAATTTATTTATATACAGAGATTATTGCCGTTTCGTCTAAAAATCAAAGAATTACTAATAGAGTCCGGCCTGCGCCAAAACTCGGGACGCACACTTCGGTGAAACACACGAAGAAATAGAATTCTCCCAATATAAAGCAATTTTTATTTATCATTAAAACTTATACCGAAAGAAATACATTTAAAACTCGCTTTGCAACACAAAATCGTCAACAGTTTGCTCCAAAAAAAAACAAACTCCGCCGGACTGACAGATCAAAGTCCGGCCCAATAAAACTTCCGGGTCACACCGCGGAATGAATACGCCGGTGCACAGATGGCTAATTCTTCACTACGATGCTAAACTTAACAAACCGTACTCATAAGTAAACCAACCAAAGACAAGAACAAAATGCCTCCAACAAAACCACACTTCGCCATCAATACTCGAATGACTGTTTAACCGAGCCAAATAAATACAGTTCGGAAGCTAAGCTACCAGAGATTAGCTGTCATCATGAGCAACCTAGCTCAACCGGAAGCCAAACGTGACCGCTCCGTTACCATAAAAAAGTTATTTTATATATATTCTAAAGAGTTTACTACCAGTTATCCATAATAACAGTCCTATATATATGTGTTAGACAATGCTTTAGACGTGTTTACGTAGTTGCACAAGGTTGAACGCCTTTATTTCCAGGCGAAACTCATCCAAACTGTATGTTAGCCGTAAGCTAGCTTATGGTGGTACTTTAGCTGACTGAAAATGATATTCCCTTATTCCTCTACAATGTCAAGCTTCTATGCTTATTGTCTATACAAGAAGCGCGGGCATTGTCTAGGCGTTTAAGATTCGCAGAGGAATTATGGTTTTAGATTCAGTCGGTTAGTTCCCCTAAATGAGAAGTTTATATGAGGCCGGTGTGTGCAAAAAGCTACATGGTAGCCTTTCTTTCCGTTACCTCCACTTCTCCAATCACACACACAGTCACACTAGAAAGAAAGAAAGTACAAAATTTTTTACAATTTCATCAAACACTAACCTCTACCGGAGCCACCTAAAGCCGGACCTTTAAACACAATCCAATTCACGTGGCTCAAACGTGCGTTTGGAAGATACGCCGGCCTCTCCAAGGGAATCCGTCTCGACACAGAGAGCACACCGGCTCTAGCTGCTGTCTACCTTTCCGTTTGCCAGCCCTGGAGAATTCCGACAGCGTCCTATCGGAGGCGAGGCGGCCAACCCTCAAACTCTGGTCCGCACTTTGGTCGGCCCTCAACCGAAAGAACAACACGTCAACATTAAATGGAGAACGTTTAAATCGATCAATACCTATTAATTTGGTGTTAGCGCTTTTCCAGATTGATACAAAACCACCCGGGTGTTGATTAGCAAGGATCAATCCAGTCGCTCTCCGATTCTCTGTTGAACTCAAAGAAAAAACACAAAATCACTATAATTGCCACAAACACATGTATCAATCAGTTATGCCACACTCATTACTCACACTCAATCTCTCCCAGCCCTGAGAAAACTCAAAACCAAATCAAATGCCCGCATCCTCCACCATTTTGTCGGCTTCGTACCGTAAGATGCTCTGCAACTCACTTTCTACTCAGAGAGGTGGGGGCGCCGAACTCCAAAACCCCGGCGGGAACTGTTTCAAAATAAGACCCAGAACTGAGAGACAGAGAGTAAAACAACACACGCAAACAGATATCTGTTTCACAAAGGACGCACCTGCAGATGGGAGCCAGAAAAGATCTGACTCTCTTCTCTACCAGGGTGTACCATTTTTATTACAGAAGAACAAAGAACATATCACATGACTCCTCTCTCCTCCTTCTACATCTTGACAGGTCATTTATTTTCTCCAGGTCTCCTGACCGTACCATGAACTCGGGTTGTAACATGAACTAGAGTTATAACCGATCCTCCCTGCTTTCAGGTCATATCTTTACGCAAGAGTTTGTTTACTTAAAACCTTAAACCCATAAAAGACTGGTAAAGAGTCATGTTTTACTACCCTGAATAATATAAACAGGCCTATTACTTCTAAAGCTTACTAAGATATAGTTAAAACATATATACTGCATAATAAGAAATAGCCCCAGAAAAGTAGAATACAACACAACGCATAAAGCAGCTCACCCAAAGGCCAGACTGTTATCTTACTGCCCCGGCATCTGTCTCTCTGACCCTGACACATATATATCATAAACATTAAGTTGGAGCAATAACCTTGTCATTTTACCCTAGATGCATTCACTAAACAGAGAATATACACTTAATTCCTAATTGCATAAAAAATTTTCCACCACACTAGCTTAAAAAGTTGAGATATAAAAACTGTGATATAAACCTTTAAATTAGCAAAACAGATACCAAGACATATTATTCACTGACTAAATATGCAAATAAGGAAAGCAAGTTCTAGGAGCACCACAGCCTTTGTCACCCTGGGCGGTGAGCCGAATTAGTCATTTTAAGAACTGAGCGCAATTTTCCAATAGGTTTTATTATGAAGCACATTTTTCTACCTATAATACAATTCTCATAGTTTCCCACTGAACACCTCATACATCATTTGCTGAAAGTCATTTGCGTGCTTCACAATAGTGGAGTCTGAGTGGAGCGACGGCAACGAGACAAAGGCCAGGGTTGCAAACATCTCCTCTCCAGGTCTCCGTCGCCTCCGGGACTGAGTGGAGCAAAACACATTACAAGTGTGCAGTGCTGCCTGCTGCCCCGTGGCACTGGGAGATAAGATTTTACCTCCATATGTGAGCCCAGCTGCCCAAATTTCATTACCTGTACGTATGAGTTGGGAATAACAAGACTTTATTGCCAGCTTTGCAAATCTGTCCAGAAAGAGGCAGAGATGTCTTCATAGCTTATCATAAGAACAGAAAGGTTGCTATTAGAAAAACATCCTGCGAGTAAAAATGCAGATTGCTTCATTTTATGAGTATGAAAGGATCTGCACGGATCCACTTTGTGCTGCATAGATCAGATCCAGCACAGGTAATGGGGATATCAGGTCTGCAGTAACAGCTGTGTGTGGGTGCCAGTTGTACAACAGTGCAGAAAAAAGAGAGGACGGCTGGAGCTTAATGAGACACAGCGGAGCCGTAAAAATCTTCTTCTACACCGGCTGCCATGACAGAAAAACCATGCATATTTAAAGGTCAAGGGCCTCTCTCACACCTTGATTTCTTGTGAGCATTGAAGTGCACAAGGAGTGGGGCTGAGGAGAAACAGGATAGTTTAGGACTGTGGTATAAAATGTTTGGCGGATTGAATCATAAAGGTTGTCGCCAGATGGTGTTGTGGATTCATGACACAAAAAAGAAGAAAAATAACATTTAGGTCAAAACGTGGTTAAGCTGATTAAGATGTGACACATCATTTGGCAGCGAAGGGCTGTTACATGCTATTATACACACATGCATACTACTGACGAACAAAAGAGGCAAACGTGGATGCTGTAATAGAGTACAGATCTAGTGCTTTGCACAAGTATTCATACACCTGGTCCATTTTCATCATTTGTCTTTAATGTATTTTATTAGGATTTTACGTGTTAGATCAACACAAAGTCGCTCATAATTGTGAAGTGGAACGAAAAATGTGGTTTTCAAGGTTGGATTGTTAAACAATATTCCAAGCTTTAAACATCTCATTAAGCATTGTTAGGTAACCCAAAGAAGGAAAGAGATGGTCATCTATTCAAGCTAACACGCACAATAAAAAAAACAGTCTATGGTAACTCTGGCGGAGCTGCAGGGACAACTAGTAGTCATACACTCCAGTAGTAGCCTTTGTAGAAGAATGGCAAGAAGAAAGACATAAGCCCCTTTGGGGGTTTAGCACCAGCCAACATGTGGAAGAAGGTGCTCTGGTCACATAAGACCAACAACTGAACCTAAATGCAACCAAACAAGCAATGCCCATCACCCTCAACCCACTATATGCAGATTGAGGGGTGGTATCACAATGCATTTATTGAAGACAGTGCTCTGGTTTGATGATCATTCAAAACTCTGTGTGTGCAAATGTACACACCATTCTCAAGAATGAAATATGGTGGTGGTAGCATCATGCTAAGGAATGCAATGCTTTTCTTGAACAGGGGCAAGGAAGCAGGTCAGAGTTTATGGGAAGATCAATGAAGCTGAATATGGGAAGAAAATCTGCTAGTGGCTTTAAAAGATGTTAGACTGGAGGTTCATCTTTCAGCAGGAAAGGAACCCTAAACGTATACCAAGCGCTACAATAGAATAATTCTATAGGTCAAAGCATACTGATGCATTAGAATGGCCCAATTAAAGTCCAGTCTTAAATCCAACAGCGATTTTTTAACAAAACCCAAAAATCCATGTCCACAAATACTCTTTATCCTCTACGACTAAGTTTAACTTGTGTTATTAGGAAACAAATGTGCAAAAAGCCTCTCTAGATCTGCAAAACTGACAGAGATATAACTCAAAACACTTGCAGCTGTAACTGAAGAAAAATGTGGTTCTACAAAGTGTTGATTCAGGAGATTCAGGAGTACAAATAGACAGCACTCTTAAAGAATATTTATCATCTTAAAACAACTGAAAACAATGCATGCTCTTCTGTCCACTTAACTACTTTCTGTTGGTTTTTCACATAAAACATGTCTGCGGGAAACTTAAGATATGCTTTATTGCCAAATTCTGACGCGTAATTCAGCCATCTAGGCACCGACAGTTAAATCTGAACTCCTCCCCTCCCCGCCCATAAGTAGTCTGTGCAGCAAGAGAGCTTGTCTCCTGAGCCTCAGACATCAAGAGCAGGCTTGTGAGTCCAGCGAGGGACGAGACAAACCCAGGCTCGACGATTCATCCGCTTTCCTCCCATGCTGCAACCCAATTACCACCAGGCCTCGAGGAAAGGGAGCCGGCAGGAGCGGTGTCGGGGGACGATGCCTGCATCAAAGAGAGACAGATGGTCCTGAGGTTTCAGCACCTCAAACCAATTTCCTGCAAGCATTAGTATGTGTTAGCTTGTGCTGTGCCCCAGATATAAAGTCAAGGTGAAACTATTTTGACCAAGAAGGTTAGGAAATTTGAATTTATATTAGCAGCCATAGAAATATCCCCATTTCACCACTAATTTGACAGAGGACACGGTGTGATTCAGAGGTAGGAATCTGACTTTCTCTAAGGACGATAAACTAAAGGACTACAGGTGGAGAAATAAAATGCTGACGTGAAATCCTGAAACTGAACACGGAACCTTCTACACATCCTGCAAAAGTATTCATCCTCCTTGAACTTTTTCTTGCCACAACCACAAACTGTTTTCATCTGTGGATCTCTGTGCTGCCGATTGCTGCACCTCCTCCAGAGATACCATGGGCTTCTTGGCTGCTTCTCTGAATAGTGCTCTGCTTGTCCTGCTCGTCAGTTCAGGTGGATGGCCATGTCTTGTTTGCTTTGCAGCAACTTAGTAGTAGAGTAAAGATAGCTGAATACCAATGCATACCACAATTCTTATATCTTTATTTGTATAAACCTTTGAAAAACATTTCCTTTCATTTTGTAACTATGACCTACTTCACGTTGGACTGTGAAATAAATGCCAAATAAAATACACTGAAGTTAATGTGACAAAATGTGGAAACTTCCAAGGGGCATGAATACTTCTGCAAGGTCTTGTAACTGATGGAGTTTACAATTTATGGGGTTTTTTCTCTGTCCATTCTTAACATCCTATCTGTCATTTTCCTTTCTCGCATGTAATATTCTGTACATTGATCTGCTTTTTTAAGAAAAGACCAGTACCTTTGAAGATAGGACTCCTTAATAGGGTCCAAGCAGAAACGGAGCCCTAAAGGCACTTAAAATGCAGGTGGTACGAGAGGTTGTCTCCCTGCATGTAAATTTCTGCTAGTAAGTGAACTCTCACAGAGAAAGAAACTGCAGGTAATGGAGAAAATAACATTTCATGGACTATTATATTGCATGTAATAAATGTCCCTCAGCTTGTTTTCGAAGAAAAGAAAGCTCAGGATATGTCTAGATTTATAAACAGCAGGGCAAAAAACAGCCTCTAAAAGCAGCCTGTCCAGTCCGAGGCAGTTGATGCCCTTTATTTTCTGTAAAAGCAACCTTTGTATCTGAGCGGGGTACTCTGTTTTAAAGAGGACTGTCTGTTTGGAGGAGCAGCAGACTCTCGGTTTCCCCCACACTCAAGCCCTTAGCAACCCGTGGAGTATCCATCAACAGACGTTTACAAGAGAAGAGGGGATCTTTTTCTGTCCTCCTTGAGACCCATCAACAAAAGGTGACCAGATGAGTCACTGCGGTTTGTGGGCAGGCTTACACTCTTCTCAGCACAGGATGCTCAGTCTGGCACCGTTTCCATTTTTGTGTTGCTCATAAGAATTTAGCCAACATCAACATCATCTCATTTTTACACGGCAAAGTATGTCCAGTAACGTTTTTAAAAAGAAAATATGAAAGCACAAACAACAGGCCTGTTACTGGAGTTTAACTTTTAATTGCTTTGATTGTCATGCCACTTGTGCGAACTGGCATATGCTCGGTTTGAAGATGTTTTTCTAAATGGATTCTTATCTTGCCTGAACAAGAAGAACATCCTTATCCATACTTTGGTCTGATTGTTTCCAATTTAACTGAAAGTTAAGTATCACAGTAGAATCCATCTGGTTTACAAGAATGTCTCTGTTATTAGCATCCAGAAGGGTTGGAAATCAAGCAGTTTCTAAATTTGGACTCTTAATACAGTCATGCAGCTCTGGACTTCTGCTGGGACTCTGTACTGTAATGGATACTACAGGTGAAGACTGCTAATGCATGCTGTATAATTTAATTAAACATGAATCAACCTGTCAACACCTGACTAGAATGAAGGAGGCTGAAATGCAGAGCCTAGATTTTCATCAGTTATGAATATTTTACGTGCTTCAGAGGATCAGATAAGGATGTTCAACAACTTGTGCTTTGATCCAGATTTGAGAGAAAATCACTTTTTTAAAACGCTAATCTTTTAAGTATTTACAACACATCACTGCCCCGATTACTGAGATCACAGTACCTTGATAATTATTCCTCTGCTTTAAACTTTTTGTCACGTTTCAACCACAGCTTTTATGTAATTTAATTGAACTTTACTAACTTTATGAATAATAATCCTACAAGTGTGGCATGGATTTTCTATTAAGCCCCCTTTTAATCTGAAACACCTAAAAGAATCAATTAAAAGAAATTCCCTTCAGAAGTCACCCAACAAGCAAACAGAGTGTACCTGTGAGCAGTTGAATATCAGTATAAATCCAACAGTTCTCTGAAGGCTTCAGAGGTTTGCTAGAGAATATTAGAGAACTACTAGTCTCTTGAAAATCAAGAAACACAACAGACAGATCATGGACAAAGTTGTGGAGAAACGTGAAGCAGGAAGAGGTTATAAAACAGTACACCAAACTCTAAAAACAAACCTCAAAGAACCCTGTTCATGTTAACATCTAAATGGAGAGAGTATGGCACAAACACAAGCCTAGGAAGACATGGCTATCCATCTAAACTAACAGGCCAAACAAGGAGGGCATTCATTAGAAAAGCATTTAGCATTCAAACTAAAGGTTTTACTTCCCTTATTGTGAAACATTGTGGTGGCAGAATCATGATTTAGGAATACCTTTTTTTTTCAGCATGAGCAAGGAAGCTGGTCTGAGCTGATGTGAAGCAGGAGGGAATTAAATACAGGGCAATATGGGAACCTGTTGGAGGCTGCAGAAGCCTTGTTGCCACGGTGGGGTGTTCATCTTCCCGCAGGACAATGACAAGAAACATTCATCCAGAGTTATAATGGAGTGGTTCAAAGTTTGTTCATCTGTTAGAATGACCCAGTCAAAGTCCAAACTGAAATCCATCTGAGAAATTTGGCAACACTTGAAACTGTTCACAACTGCTCTCCATACAGTCTTAGTGGTTACCTTGAGCTACAGATAAACTGGCAAAGATTTCATTCTAGATTTGCAAAACTAATAGAGACTCACCTCAAAGATGTCAAGATGGAATCGCAGTGAAATGTGGTTCTTCAAAGTTTTGACTCAGGGATCCTGAACACAAATGTACGGCACACTTTTGAACACTTTCATGGAGTACTTGATATATAGGGACTGAAGGTAAAATAGTTTCACTGAGGAGTAAAAGGTTGTTTTTTTTAGCCACAGGAGCTGAAGGGAAAGCAGTTTGTTGTGTTGAAGGAAAAGTCTTTCCCTGTAGGGCGTTTTTGTGGAAGATAGCAATTTACACATTCAACATCCACAAAAAAAACTGTTTATATTTTGGTTCATTTTCGAATTCTGCACACATGACTGTGCATGAATACGTGTCAGCGTGGAAGGGAGTTTATGCAAATGTGATTCATTCACACGTCTCCAAGCAGTCCGAGTTTCCAACCATCACACTTATTGAGCTTGGCTTTTCCAGTCTGTGTGCAGCTCTGCGAGCAGCTGTCAGTGGCTCTCCTCAGAGTGTGTCAGATCCAGCAGGGAAGCTCTCACAGCTCCCTCATCATGACTCGGCATGCTCCAGAGTTGTTTGGTGCTGGCAGTAGAGAGGAGAAATGAAAAGAATAGGAAGCTCCAGCAGGCTTTATTCTCACCTCAGTCCCCCAAGGCTTCACATACCAGCTGGAACTCACTTTATTATGCAGTCAGCATGGTGCAGAGGTCAAAGTGGCATTGCGGTGAGTACTGTGTGACAGGGTGCGACAAGTTACTTTCCGATATGTCACACAATAAGTAGCAAAATAATTCAGATTTCATACAACAAAAAGAATAATTGTGCAAGTATCAGAAAGTTGTTACACTTTATTTAATCAGAATAAAACAACATCATTAGGACCTTTTGTTCAATTGTATTTATTTTTTTAACATAAAGTTAAGTAAAGTCTTAAGTGATATGGCTTTAAGATATAAATTAGTTTACACCAAACCATATAAAGTGATTAAACTGGAATCCAACTCAATCACGTTGGATTGAAATAACTCACACAGCGAGTTACTAAATGCAAAGCAAGAACAACTGGCACACCGTGAGGCAACTGGCAACGCCACAGTTACTGAACAGCAGTTTCAGTGGAATTATAAACTATAAACATTTTAACACAATCAGGGATTTGAGGCGCTGACGCCGTTCCAATCTCACCGTCGGCAAAACACCTCAGAGCAGCTGGAGCAGATGGCTGCTTCTTTCAGCGAGCCTTGTTGCTTCGGCATTTTTGAAAAAAAAATAAATAATATTAATGTTGGAAAATAGCTAAGCGTGTTTTATGCATTTACACATAACTGTATAAAAACTTCATGGGACATGTTGCTGTTGAGACAGGCATGTTTCTGAGTAGCAGTGCGCTGATGTTCTCTTCATCTGTGTGTCTACAACAGCAGCAATATAAAATACATACGGTGCCGTCCAAATATATTACAATAATATATACTCCATAAACGTTTCCACATTTTGTCACATTACAACCACAAACTTTAGGGTATTTCAACTACATTTTATTTGATGGACAAACGAAAAGTAACACATCATTGTGGAATGAGGTTAAGGGTTTTCAAAAATACTTATACTAAAATATAAAATAAAAATCTGATAAGTGTGGCATTCACTTTGTGTTCCGCCTCCCCAAGTAAATACTTTGTAAAACCATATTTTGCTACGATTTCAGCTACAAACCTAGCCAATGATTCTGAGCAGCATTTAGGTCTAGACTTTGGACTTAGGACTGGGCCATTCTAAGAGATAAAAATGCTTTGATCTAAACTATTCCATTAAAGCTTTGGCGGTATGTTTAGAGTTGCTGGAGGATGAATGTCCAACTCAGTGCCCAGTCAGATTTTGTAGTCTCTAACAGAGCTCTTTCTTGGACTCCTGAAGGAAAGTATCCCCAAAGCATGATGCTGATAAATTGGGAATGATGTGTGCACGTGTGCACATGGAGTTTTGCACATTGGCCAAAAAGTTGCATTTTTGCCTCATTGGACCAGAACCCCGTCTTCCACATGTTTACAGTGACAGCACAGCTTATGTAAAATTTTAATTGCATGCAGATGAACTCTTTTTCTCATTCAAACCCTAAATCAATGCATTGACCAAATAAATGGATGGATGTGCCATAATTTTCTCCAGCTGAATAGAAACAAAACTGAAGTGATTATTTTTGGACCCAAGGAGGAACGATCAAGAGTCAGCACACAGCTTCAATTAATACAGCTAGAAACTACTGATCAGGCTCGAAACCTAGGTGTATTAATGAACTCAGACCTGAACCTCCAGGGTCACATAAAGGCAATAACAAGATCAGCCTTCTATCACCTGAAGAACATCTCTAGGATTAAAGGACTGATTTTGCAACACGACCTAGAAAACCTCATCCATGCGTTTATCTTTAGTCGGATTGATTACTGCAACAGCATCTTCACAGGTCTGCCTAAAAAGTCAATCAGACAGCTGCAGCTGATCCAGAACGCTGCCGCTCGCGTCCTCACTAGAACCAGGAAAGTAGAGCACATCACCCCAGTTCTAAAGTCCTTACTCTGGCTCCCTGTAGCTCAGAGAATAAACATCAAAATACTTTTAATAGTTTATAAATTATTACATGCCTTAGCACCAAAATATGTTTAAGACCTGTTGGTATCAACCAACAAGACCACTCAGGTCCTCCAACTCTAGCCTACTAAACATCCCTAGACTCAGAACTAAACATGGAGAAGCAGCTTTCAGTTTCTATGCTCCCCTTATCTGGAACAGACTTCCTGACGAGTGTAGAGCTGCTGAAACTCTGAACTGCTTTAAACCGAGACTAAAAACCATCTGTTTAGAATTGCCTTCGAGTAAATCCTTGATGTCATATGTATGAAATGTGTTCATGCTCTCTTGCTTTTTTGATCTTTCTCTTGCTTTATTGTGTATCATGTGTAATGTGTGTTTCTTTTATGTGTTTTTTTTTAAATCACCAAATAATGTAAAGCACCTTGAATTACCCTTCTGTTGAAAGTGTGCTATACAAATAAAATCGCCTTGCCTTGCCTTGAAACACTCAGTTTATTTAAATCCAGGTTAAACACCCACCAGGTTAAACACCCACCTGTTCTCAGCTGTCTTTGATTAGGTTTTTATTCTAAGTTTTAAATCTGCATGGCTTCTTTTAAGATTTTTCTTTTTATGGTTTTATTTTTAATTCATGCTTTTGTATTCCTGTACTTTTGCTTTTTCTGCACCCTGCTGTAATGCTTTTGATGTTTTATGTAAAGCACTTTGAATTGTCTTGTAACATGAATTGTGCTATACAAATAAACTTGCCTTGCCTTGCCTTTTTACTGATTAGGAATGAAGACAGTTAGTTGCACTGGGTTTATTTAGCAGTGTCAAATTAAAGGGGGTTGAATAAATACAAATACACACTATACTTCTCAGATTCTTTTGAAAACCATAAATAACTTTTGCTTCCCCTCCAATTTCTACAAGACCTTGTGTTGATCGGTCACAGAAAATCCCCCTAAAAGCTTTGAATTTGGTAGTTGTAGCATGACAAAATGTGGGAAACAGCTGAGTGGGTGTTAATATTTTTAATTTCATATTTAGCATTTGCTGATGCTTGGACAGCAAGTAAAATTTTACTTGCAATGCTAAACCTTTAATGATTAATTATTTGTCAGTCTCCTTCTAGGTTATCTGTAAGCATAAAGTCAAGGTTCTATAAAGTTCTATAGAAAATAAGACTAGAACGGCCTCGTGGTTTTCAAGGCTATTCCATCCCCTACGGATTATTATTAACCATGACGATGAGAATGAGTGAGTTTTTTTAATGATTCGCATTATCCTGCAGAAATTTACCATTCATTCATATTTTGTAATTTAGTAAAGTTGTTTTAATTATTTTGTCATATTCTTATTCAATATTCATATTCATATTGTTCTGAAATCGTAACTACTTTAAAGAACCGATTTAGATGCCTGGAACTAAATTGAAAAGTTTCATTCACACCTCTTCATCTTCACCTGGCACTCCCTGACAAGCCATTATCATCTCCAGGCTGGACATCTTCCTTTGTTTCAACCATCACCTGCACGTTTTTCATTTTCTTTATAGCTCCAAAAATCAGCAGAGACATACAGCCCGAGTCTGCTGAATCATTGATGTCACCATTACTGATGCATCCATCTTCAGTCTCATTTTTAAAGCCTATGCCTTTTTTAATGGCTTCATTTCATTTTTGGGGGAAAAATGTCACAGTGTTTTAAATTTAGTAGCAGCTTTTACACTCATATCTAGCTCACAAACTTTTAGCATGTCACATTTACTTGATAGCTATTTCTCTTCCTGCTGTTTAAGGTTGATTCTAGGAGCCTTTCCTAGTCATGAACCAGAAGAGGTTGCTAGTCATTTTCAGGGCTTTTTGCCAATTAATTTGTTGCTAAACATAGAAACATGTGACAAGGAGTGGGAGCATCTTACTAAAGGTCTGATCTGGTGTTAACAGGATGCTGGTGATAATAATACTTGAGTTTTGGAGCTGAAATTTAAGCTGCACCAAACATTCATGAAGTGCTTCATTTACAGCCCCTTTCACACTTATTGGCTCCCCTAGTAAAGATTTATAGAATGTTCTAGATTAACCTAAAATAAAGTGAATCTTTTATTGCTTTAGGATACTCTCACACTGAAACAGTTGGACAATTCAAACCTTTAAAGTAAATTTATTGAGAAGCAGAAAAAAAATCCCACATTGAGTTTTTTTTTTCTTATTTTAACACAGTCATTGGTATTAATGTCTTGTGCAGCCCTGTTTTGCCAGCAGGACAAAGTTTGAGTTTAGGCACACGCACGCGCGCGAACACGCACGCACACACACACTAAAAAAGGGTGGTTTACAGGAACTTAGAGGGATCCACAGTAGACACAGTGTTGTTGAGAATGGTGAGATGAGGTGGGTGTATTCCGTAGTCCACCGTCATCTCCACATCTCACTTTTAAGCTATTGATCTGACAGTAGATATCGGCAAGTTTAGGCAACTTTCCCTGACTTATAAAGATGAATACACACGTGGCTTATTTAGAGAGCATGTTTTCTGGCCTTTTCCATTTTGATGAGGGGCTAAGAAATAAGATTTCTCCAGTCAAGTCATGTTTATATATATATATATATATATATATATATATATATATATATATATATATAAATAAATAAATAAAGGGTGCCAATAAGGGTGTAAGGACTATGCAGCAAATGTGAATACATAGTGCTTAGATAAACACTTTTTTCTGATAAGCATTAACAAAGCACAGGCTAAAGTAATTTTATTGCATGCAAGCTGCAGTGATCAGCCTTCAGAAACCCTTGACACCAAGCTGTGATACCATTAAGTGGTCTACATTTTCTGTAGCCGTGCTTCTCCTCTGTTGTCACTCTATAGGGAGATAAGGAGTTCAGCAGTACTTTGGTCATGGTTTGTGAACAAGAAGATCTCTTCCTTTTAATTATACTGGTCAAAAGGGGGGATTCAAGTTAACTTTCAGAGATGGATCCAGCTGTTCTGATTTCAAAGACCTTTTCTTTACTTTTAGTTATTTTGTTTTGCATTCAATCTTCAAAGAAAAAACTCTGATCTGTCATAGTGAATATTTCTGGATTGCAGGCTGAACAATCTATATCCAAAATACAATGAAGGCAAATCTAAATTACCAACAAAACATAACTGCCAAAATATATATAAATCCCACAGTTTTCCCCTGCTCTCTTACTGAGATTTCTCAACACAGAAGTAATGACTCTGCCCAGCAAGTGTTCACAAATTCATTTCATTGAGCTCCAAGAAGCTGAGATATTAGAAATTATTCTGCAACAAAACTATGTTGCTCACTCCCAGCTTGAGGCTTTGAAATATTTATAATAAAATGTGTCTTGTTGTAGATTGGCTGGGCGGGTTTATGAATCAACATAAAGCTTCACCAGGGAAGATACTTAGCTTTGACTGTAAATTTGTTGTTGAGTAAATGGGGTGCATCATTCTGCAGTCTCTGTAAAAGTTTTATCGGATTCTCTCTCTTTTTTTTAGATTGAGATACTGCAGCAAAACTAATTGATAAACACATAAAAACTGGAAGCCATTGAGAGTGACAAAAAACATCCTGTTGGACTAAAAACACAACAGTGTTACAAAGCATATTTCTGATGGAGCATTTTGTGGGATGATACAGTAATACAGTAATAGCCAAAGCCAAAATAAACACACTTTCTGATGCCCAAAACAGCACTCTAATGCTGCTAATTTGGTATCTTAAAATTGCTTATTTGCACTAAACAATAAATCAACTATGCTTTGATTATATTAATTTAAAACAATAGATTTTGATACACTGTTTAATAAAAATCCTCATCGTGTGACACTGTAAACTTTTCCTGGTTTAGGTAAGTTAGGATTACAATAATTATTTGTGCTGTATTTAGTAAATGGCAGAAAAGTGACAGAAGTAATTTCTCAGAGACCTTTGTTTAACTTTCTTCATACCCATAAGTTTACACACACCACGATAAGTTTCTTTTTAAACAACTTGAAAAAGTCAAAATTATGATATCATGGATTTGTACGTTTCTGATTAATCAAAAACATTTCAGTCAAATGGAGGCCCATTTGTGGATTGATTTTAAGTAGTGCCGGGAATCGATTAAAATAAATTGACTAATTAATCGCAAATCTGAAAAACATTAATCGCAATTAATTGCCATTTTTTTTAATTTCAGAAAATGCAACCAATTAATGCAGTTTACATTGTCAACAAGTAAGCATGCAAAAATTTACAAAAAGTTTTTTATTTAGAAAGTGCATAACCTCTTGAAGTGTAACAAAAAACTTAATACTCTTTAAAAGAGAAAACTTTAAACAAATACAGTTTTTGTACAAAAACATTGTTTGAAATACTCTATCATGTAAACATTGAATAGAAAAAAAATCTTGCACAATTAGCTTATGTTATTCAATGTAAATGTAATTTCTCACAGCAGCAGTAGAACAAACAAAATTCATTGGTATTCATGCAAAGACAGGATTTTTTCCCTTTTTTTTGTAGTACAAAAACAACAAAATTACCACCCATCTTCTGAGGTTCTTAAAACAATTCTATAACCTAACACCATAGTGCATTAGTTTAGCAGCTCAACTCAACTCAATCAAATGTTGCACAAAATTGGCAGAACAGAGAACCTGAACAGATCTGCTTTTTTACTTTAAAGGCACAACTGATTTTTTTGATTGCAAACAATGAAAGGGGAACCCACAAAATGAAATTAGTTGTGTCCAAACTCATTTGTAACTTTCCTAATATATTTTTAGGATCAAAATTCTTTACAGGTACAAGTTTATAGGCACAGTTCAGAACTTGTATGGTCACTTTCACAAAAAAGCTAGAAAAATAGCCTGAAAGATCATACAATTTATACAAATGTTAGTTTGATTCACATCGTTTTCCCCACAAACGTTCGAGTTTACAATATAATAAAGGAGGATAAAATAAATGTCATCCCATTTCTAGAAGTAAAATAAGGTATAGGTCCTTTGACTACACCTACTCCTCTTTCAAATTGAGCCAACTGCTGAGACAAACCAGCTTCTCTACATTTTTTAGATGAGAGGGAAGCCCTCCTTTTCTGAATTATATGTCCTGACAGGGAGAACAGTCTCTCACAGGGCACAGTAGTGGCAGGAGAAGAGAGATATTTGCGGGCAAGTTGTGCTAGTTTACCGTATGAATCTTTTCTTTTCAACCACCACTGCAGAGGGCATTCATCCATCTCAAGTTTTGATTCTGACTTGTAGCAGTTCAGCATAATTTGGATGGTGTCTGTTTCTTCATCAGTGTCTGAATCAGATGATGCTTGTAGGAAAATCTTCTTCTTCTTTGCTGGCACATGTGTTGTTTCAGGAGTCTGGAGGATTTCTTGCTCTTTCAGTAACTCTGTTAAAGCACTCCACACTTCACCTCGCTCAGATTTGGGCAGGCATTTTAAGTCCTTGAATCTTGGATCAAGTGCAGTTGCCATCTTGAGCCAGTTGAGATTGGCATTTTGTTTTCGTTGAGACAGGTCTTCAGAAAAGGCCTTTTTTAGCCGGACTATGTTCACTGAATCATCATCTGAAGGCTCCATGACTCTGAAGAGGTGGCACAAGGCAGGCAGCACAACTCAGGAGGAGATGTAGTGCTCCCCACCCAGTATTTCTGTGACATGTCTGCAAAGAGAGGAATAATGTGTTAACTCATTAATGCACTAGTACACTTCCAGATTTAAAGAGAGCAAATCAGAACTAAAACAAGCCTAAAAAGGCTCTAAAATTGACTAAAGTGTGGCTGAATTGTATCTGAGCTAAGTGTAAACTATGCCTAGACCAGAAAAACACCTAACCTAAAATGTATAACTAAAGTGTTAATTAAATCATCTCTGAAAACAAAGTCTGACATTTCAGATGGCCCTCAGTACCACCCAAATAATACACAAGTATTACCAGTGAGACATGTACAAAAATTTCAAAACCCACTGGTCTAGGGACACAAATGGTTCATAAATGCATTCTAACAAGCAATAACTTAAATGACCAATATACAAAAATGAATAAGTAGAATATTCACCTGCATGGTTCTAGAATCTCTGCCAACTTCTTCAGCTTTGAAAGCTCAACTTCTGTGAGCACGGAGATTTTGCTGTTCTGCTCTGACAGTGTTGAAGCTATAGGTGCCTTGTTTTGCAGATCATCTCCAAGGTGGAGTTCCACCAAGTAGGGACGACCTGAACGAGAGATTCTTCTTTTTGACCAAGTGCCGCTTGTTGTTCATTGAACTCTCGAGTATTGGATGGACTATGCTTGAAGTGACCAACTATTTTACGGCATTTGGCCAAGACTGTGTCAAAGCCACTATCCTGCAGTGCGACAATGATTGACCGCTGTATAGCGTGTGCATTGCATGGCAGATGTTCATAGGGAAGCTGTCTCACAGCTGCTTACATATTGCGTGCACTGTCTGTTCCAAGCGTTGAGATCTTTTTGTCTATATTCCATTCACTTGCAAGTCTTTCAAAGTGCTGTGCGCAGGCCTCACCATAGTGGCGATCATTGGATTTGCTCACAGTTAAAGCAAACGATTGCAGACGCCAGTCATCGTCAACTAAGTGAGCTGTAACCCCCAAATAGTTCACGTTTCCACATGAAGTCCAGTGATCTCCGGTTAAGGCAACATAAGGTGCTTTCTGCAATATTTCAAGTTTTTTAGCCCTTGTGTTGTTGTACAGCGTGTCGATTTTGGAAATAATAGTTTTTCTGGCAGGCAGTTTATACGCAGTGTCCCCCGTTGCAATTTGAAGTACCTGACGTAATCCCCCATCTTCAACAATATTTGTAGGGCGGCAATTTGTAGCTATCCAACAAGCAATTGCATTGGTTATTTTGTCATTAACCTGTTTGGAAAGCGGTCCCCCTCTCCCATCAAATCTCTCCTCCAGAGTTGTTTGTCGTGGTCCGCCTGATGCCGTTGCCGAACCCGGATGCTTCGCTCGTGATGGTACATTAAGGAAGAATAACTGCGGTGGTAATTAAATTCCTTTTTGCAAAGCACACATATAACCTTTGTCTTGTCCACATCTCCTTCTGGCAATAATCTAAAGCTGAACTGTCCATTTAGAAGTGTGGTTTTTTCCATTGCTAGCTCAGGCTGTAGCAGCATTAGCTATGTGAAGCGGAAGCATGTCTTCTTCTTTGAGAAAACAGCGCCCCGAGTGTCTATGGCACGTTACTGCCCCTACTCTGTATAGAGCTTACTTGTACTGCATGTCTGCGCCATAGGAAGGAGAGGTGGCCCAATTAATTGATGCGTCAATTATTTTTAACGCGTTAAAATAAGAAAAATAACGCAAATCGTTAACGCACTCATTTTCCCGGCCCTAATTTTAAGGCGTCACCTGAAACACACCAATCACCTGTGTGACATCGTGGAAAATTAAAATAAATGAGCCAAGGTATCAGGGAGAGAATTGTGGACCTCTACAAGTCTGGTCCATCCTTGGGTGCATTTGCCAGATCACTAAAGGTGCCACGGTCATTGTTTCAGTTTTATGCAAGTTTAGAGACCATAAGAATGTCCAAGCATCATACACTTCAGGAAGGAGACATGTTCGATGTCTCATAGAAGAACCTGTTATGGTGTGAAATGGGCGTGTCAGCTCCAGAACAAAAGGAAAAGACCTTGTAAAGATGTTGACTGAATCTGAAAAGAGAGCTTCAACATCCTCTGTGAAATGACTTCTGTACCAACATGAGCTGAAGGACCACTCTGTGGAGAAGAAGCCATTTCTTTAAAAGCAACAAAAAAAAGTCAGAGTAGAGTTTGCAAATGCACTGAAGGACAAAAACCTTGAGTTTTGCAAATGTGTCTTTTGGCCTTATCAAACTGGAGTTTTGTTTTTGCTCATAATGACCATCATTACATTTGAAGGAGATAAAAGCCTAAAAAACACCTTCCCATCTGTGATGAAAACCGTTTCAATGGTTTTTGCATAGCCTTCATAGTAAATAAGAGTGATAAGCGAAATACCAATTCAATTCAATTCAGTTTATTTATATAGCGCCAATTCACAACAGATGTCATCTCAAGGCACTTAACAAGTCATTTCAATACATTTATACAAACATTCCAATCAGTTAAAAAGTTTCCTATTTAAGGAATCCCAGCAGATTGCATCAGTCATTGGCGTGAGGTTGGGCGCCTTTGATGCAGACTTTCCAACCACAGCAATCCTTCAGCAATCCCTCATACTGAGCAAGCATGTAGCGACGGTGGAGAGGAAAAACTCCCCTTTAACAGGAAGAAACCTCCAATAGGTTGCTCATGTTTTGGAATGGCACTTTTTGAGGGATTGTTTGTTTATTAACATAGCTGATGCACACACAGACTGTGAGCAGAAAGAGATGCTGGCCCTTTAAAAAGCTCCGGTTCCCATTGTCATTATTTGTGGATAATCAGCAGTTGCAGTGCTATGTTACATTGTTTGTTAGCCAAAGCCAGGGGTCGCATCAACCGAATATTTTCCATTGCTTGTTCCATTCCATTACTACTGAATATGCAATTATTATCATTTTAAAGATTGACAGGTGAAAATGGATTATGACCTAATTTTTTTTACCCTGTCAGTCAAAATGACAGACAACAAAAAATTGTAGGGCGACCAGCTGGCCAAGATTTACCTATTATGAAGTTATTGCTGCAGATTGTTGCATATTTAATCATTTGCTCATTCCAATGCTTCTTCTGATCGCTTGCTACCAAAATCGTCTCGTTTGCCTTGAAAGGGGTGTGAGTCGATGAAATTCTGTAGAACCTGCACGTTTTGTTGTTTTTATCAAAGCGATTTGTGCAACCAACAGCACAAGACGTGCGCTGTCGAGCAGGCAGTAAAATAGACTGATTTTCCCTCTATTGGATCATAATAGTAGGAAGAGTCAATGCACTGGTGAAAAGGTTAACAAAATGTGCTAATTAGCATTAATTTAATAGCTAATAAGTGGTAATTGGCTAAAAGGACTAAAGTGTGTGCTATTTGCCAGGCAAATCGGGCCAAGTAGAGAAGTAACTAAAGTTTGTGTTATATGTTGTCATTTTCATAAATGTCTTTTCAAACTTGTATTGAGATACTTCTGCAATACTTGTCGAAAGATGAAAGCTGTCCATACAGGCGAAAGTGGACATTGCACCCAAATGGCCTTACAACTTTAACACAGAAATTGCTACACATAGACATAGGTGTACTTACGTATGCTCTTGGAAGCAGCTTAACTTTGTATTTTCATGCCAGCCTCCCTGTGTAAGTAAAACACATTCTCCTACAGATATGCTTTGTTAAATGATGAATGAACTGTGGTACAAGTGGCCATAAGTGCACAGAAATGGCATTAAGTGTACAGCGCAGCGGAATGCAGTGAGTCAGACTTTGTGACTTGAAGTCAGCTTTAATTGTGGTGGGATTTAAGGGGAACATAAAAAAAATCTGTAAAAGGCTGTCTTAAAATTCTGATTGCATTATTCCCAAGAGTTCCTTGTTAGCTGACCTACGCACACTGTAGCAGTCGTGTGTGTGTCTGTGTACATGTGTGTATCTGACTGTGCTCACTCTAAGAGTAGACATTAAACGGGGCATAAAGCATTCATTAGCCAATCTATCCACCTTAATGGATAGTACTGCATTAAGATGACTGTAGGTACACACCTATGTGTGAATATTTAGGGGATTTTTAATTGGTTCTAGTCAGGCTCCACCAGACCATCTCACCCACCTCATAAATCATTTAAGATTTGACATTGAAACACAATTAAGTGTAAAAATAATAAATTATGAATCCTTATAAGGATGTATCATGTTTGTCCTTGAGAGACAGAGTTTGCTTGCTTCTGTGTGATCTGTGCTGTGTAGTGGCTGCATGGTGAGCTGTGTCGGGATGCGCCTAATTTTAGGCAGCAAATGTGTGATGTGTTTTTGAGGCTCTGACACAGTCAGAGGTGTGATGTTTATCTTTGCCTCTGGGATTAACACTGACAGCTTTTTTAGTTGTGGAAAACTTCTAACCCCTAGTTGTAGCTAAATAAATCACCCCAAATATGCTACCACCACAACGCAAACACGGTATTAAGTTGTGCTAACCCTTTGACCCAAGTGTACTTTGTCTTTGAGGTTTAGAGGTTTACATAGTGGAAGATCCTATGGGGTGTCACTTTGTGTTATTGTCAGAAAGAGAAATGTTTAAATTAAACTGTTCAGCTTCAAGCCTCTTCACCAAGGTGGAAATAGATGTGACGCGTCAGCTGGAGAATGTAGACTGGCCTCTGCATTTTACATACATACACTAACAAAAGAAAACCCTCAAAGCTACAAACTTCAAAAAAAAAAAAACAGAAAAAACAAAGAAAAGCAAATGAATATGTGCAGTGCAATAAAATTACCAATAATCACTACATACAATAAAGCACATCCAGCTTCTTCTAAGGAAAAATACCACAAATACATATTCAGATATTATTAATCAACATTCTGTCCAATGCACCCATTTCTCCTAACTTTGCAAATGCCTTGCTTTACTTGTATTCACGTCACAGTATTGCATATCTGCACTGCCTTTCTCTGGCATACAGGCTATATTTAGTGAGTTTATCATCCCTGTAATGTGATCTTCAACTAGCCAGGCAAATCAGAAGATTTTGTGGTCCACGCTGTAACACAGATGCCACACATTGATACCACTTTCCAGATTTATAAAATAAAAGAGAAAGTAATGGCACAAAAAAAATAATTTTCTCTTTGCACAGTAGCACAGCATAAAGACAGAAACGGGGCACATAAGAAATGATTATAATATTTTATATATGACAACAAATGCTCTACATTTATAAATCAGGAAAATTTGTATAAATTAATTGATATTGGAGGCAGAAATTTAGAGGCTTGAGGAACTTCCAATGCTGCATAATAGTTTCAAGTTGTTAACTTATTTCTCATTCACTGATAAATACCTTTTTTGTTACATTCTGAAACATACATTGTTTTTCCATTTTTCCTTCCTTATTTTAACACCTGGCTTTTAAGCTAATTCTACTGTACAGTTACAAGGCAATCATTCGACTTGAACTGCTTGAAGTTCACTTTTAAAATTCTCTGTTTAAAAACGTAAAAACCTTTGACCATTAGTGTATAAAATGCGACAATATGAGCAATCTCTTTTTTTTTGCTCCACAGATGGAGGACATTGTTACACGAATACAAGATGAGAAAGCAGGAGGAGTTGCCATCCGGACCGTTAAAAGCTTCCTCTCCAAGATCCCAAGTGTGGTATCAGGTTTGTATTTGTGTGAAAACCATAAATGTGTGTGTGTTCTTGTTTAGCTATCCTATTTAGGACCTTCTCTGGCATATTTGCTAACCTTCTGAAGACCGATGGACCTTATTGGGACCAAAGCCTGGTCTCAATACGGTGGAACCCCTTTCTTATGGTTAGGGTTTAGGTTTAGAGGTATGGTGTGAATTATGTTTTGGTTAATGTTAGGAATAAACTGGTAATGGTTAGGGTAAGGGTTAGGGTTAGGCATAAATGCGGCTATTATAATGAATGGAAGTCAATATAAAATCCTAATATGGGCAGAAATACAGACGTGTGTGTGTAGGTGTGTGTGTGTAGGTGTAGGTGTGTGTGTGTACATGTATAGCTATACTTGTGTGGACCAACCTTTGACAGCCCACCAGCATTGTGGGGACATTTGTAGTTGTGAGGACATTTTGCCTGGTCCACACAATGTTTAACAAGCTATTAAACTCCACTAGTTAGGTTTAGAGGTATGGTGTGAATTAAGTCTAGGTTAGGGTTAGGCATGTGCCACTAATGGTTAGGGTTAGGGAAAGTGTCTGGGTTAGGCATAGTAAAATCCATGGAAGTGTCAATGTCAACAATACAATGTCAATACAATGTCAACACAAGTATAGCAAGACAGGAGTGTGTGTGTGTGTGTGTGTGTGTGTGTGTGTGCGCGCATCAGGTTTTAACATTTAGAAATGTTGCACCCAATGAGCTGCTTCTTACTTGTGGGCTTCTCTCACCTGATGCATTTATAACCTTGTCCTTGGCATTGTGCTTTTTCCTTCACTTTGACCGTCCAAAACATATGAGTCAAAATAAATTATACATGTATGACCTTCTGTGCTCATTTTCCCTATTACTACTATAGAAGGATGCAAATAATGTATTTGCAAGGTGCTTCATCGTGTCCTTGCCACCACTGCAGAAAAGCTCATCCTCTCTGTCTGTTTGCCTATTTGTGTACGTGCTGTATTTCTTTATGTTTGTGCTTCTATGTAATAGTGAGTCAGAAGAATAGGACGTGGAGGTTGCTCTGTCTCTCTGTGAGGCTGCATCTGAGTCAGTCCTTCACATTGTTTCCTGCGGGCCTTTCCAGCAGCTTCTGCTGAGCACCAACAGGGGGGCTGAATGTTTTGTTGTCCAGGAGTAGATATAGAATGCAGTGCAAACCTGCCAACAATATGCTATATTTAGACACCTACTCAACTCTGAGAGCTTTGAAGGGAGGTAGCTTTTGTCTGAACTGTTGTGGATTTGTAATTGTGACACCCTTTCTGACCGTTGCTGTTCTCTGAAAAACAGGGGTGGACATTGTTCAGTGGCTGATGAAAAACCTCGCCATTGAGGATCCAGGTAGGCCTGCTGAGAGACGTTGAAGTGCATGTAAAACCAAAGCAGTAGAAGACAATTTGATGTGCTTTCCTGCTCTGCTGTCACTAGCTGAAGCCATCCACCTCGGTAGTCTGATCGCAGCCCATGGCTACATCTTTCCCATCTCTGACCACGTCCTGACCCTAAAGGATGACGGAACCCTTTACCGCTTTCAGGTACAGAGAAGTCTGCTGCAGGGCTAGACTTGATGGGCTTCGGGAGGCCTTTAAGTGTAGACTAATAAGATGATAGTTGTTTATCAGAGGGTTGTGTTTACTGTGTGATGCTAATGAGAGCAATCCTTCCTAAGCCTATTATTCATCCCACCAAGGTCGATACTATACAGTGCACCCCTGCTGCATGGTACATCAAAGTGAGAGGAGACGGTAGGACAGAGCCTATAGGTCAGCAGTAAAGCTCGTCAGAAAGGTCTATTTATTTGTTCAATCTTATCCAGTACAATCCTGGATTAGGAAGCCCCAAGATGGGAAGTTAAGAGCTGTCTGCATAATGCTTTTCCTCCTGAGTCTACTCTACCACTGAAAGCATTCATCTTCACTTTCATTGGCCAAGATTAAAAGCCATTATTGTGCCTGTGCAGGGAGAGCAACACTTGCTCATTCAGATGGGGCTAAAAATATTCCCTCTGATGGTGATGCAACAGGCCCGCTTCACCAGAACCTCTGAAAAGAATCCACAGTGCATCTGTAACGTACTGGGAAATCTGCATACCAACGCTACAGGAGACCATGGCAGTCTTAAAATAGATACTACACTGGTAGAGGAACCAGATTTAATGGAATCTGTCCTCCAATATTTGTCACACTTTTGTGCATTGTGTTACAGACTGGGCTGCTTTATTCTGAACAGACAGTTCTGATTGAGAGCAAGTTATGTTCACACAGGTGCATTCATCAGCATCAGCCTTTCTCCTCATGCTAATTACCTTCATGACAAATAGTGCAAATGAAATATGTGGGTCTAATTCTGTCCCAATATTAAGAATGCATGACAAATTGAAGTAATCAATTATGAATGGACTCAGGAGGGAATTTTGAATCTATATTTTCAGCCAGAATACAGAGTTAATCAAAAACCATGAGAAAAAATTCACAATTGCTTTGTTTACCTTTTGATCACAATAAAGCTAAGGGAGTGTACATCTACGGTCATACATTTTCATACTCTTAATCATAAATGCATAAATGCCATAAATGTTACTATTTTGGACGTTTAATGATGTATTTGATTAATACAACATCAATAAATTTTAGAAACAAGAGCTGTGTACACGATTTTGAAGGTATTGTATTTTTTTTCTGAAAGGCACACAGGTACATACAGGCACAAATATTTATTCAACCTCATTAATATTTGAGTAAATATCTCATCCCGTTTCAGAAAAGCCTCATGCTTTTCGTAGTCACCAATGACGTTTTGGCATAATTTTGGATGGATGGATGTTTGAAAAACCAAATATTTGAGTGGAAATGGTCATGCTCACTCATACTAGTTTGGTTCCTGGCACACACCCAGCTTTTAGACAAAGTTCACAAGTTTTCAGAACCCTAATGTTAACATCATTCATCTAATGGCTAACCAGTTCTGACCCATGTTCGGGGTCTTTATCCTACTAGAAGACCCAGTTATGTCCAAGTTTCAACAGGCCAGCTGTTGATGAATTTGGAGGTAGTCCTACTGTCATTCCATCTACTTTATGCCATACACAGAACAGCTTTTCTTCAGAAAGCATTTGTCCATGTGGGCAGCTACAAATTTCAGCTGAGCTCGAAGGTATCGATATTGAAGTAAATGTTTCTTAATGGGTCAGTCCATGTTGATGGTAAACTTGCTTCTCATTGAACAGTGACAGTGCTCTTCCAACATCTTTTAGTTTATACCAGATTTGAGCCTTGGTGGTTCTTGATTCTTAAACATATCAACACTCTTTCAGTGGTGGTGACTGCTTGGATCAGATGGTTAAAACTTGAACACAGTAGGACAATAACCCAAAAACAGACCAAAGCTGGCTTTGGAATGGAGAAAGTAACACCAAGCTCCTAGAATGGCCATGACCTCAATCCAAGTGAAAATGTATGAGCTATGTTTAAAATGTGGCATCGGGCAAGGACGCAATAAATTTAAATGAAAAGTGGAACGAAAATCATACATGATTCCAAACATTTTTTACAAATAAATAACTGAAAAGTGGCGTGTGCGTAATTATTCAGCCCCCTGAGTCAATACTTTGCAGAACCACCTTTTGCTGCAATTACAGCTGCCAGTCTTTTAGGGTATGTCTCTACCATCTTTGCACATCTAGAGACTGAAATTCTTGCCCATTCTTCTTTGCAAAACAGCTCCAGCTCAGTCAGATTAGATTGACAGCGTTTGTGAACAGCAGCTTTCAGATCTTGCCACAGAATCTCGATTGGATTTAGATCTGGACTTTGACTGGGCCATTCTAACACATGGATATGTTTTGTTTTAAACCATTCCATTGTTGCCCTGGCTTTAGGGTCGTTGTCCTGCTGAAAGGTGAACCTCCGCCCCAGTCTCAAGTCTTTTGCAGACTCCAAGAGGTTTTCTTCCAAGATTGCCCTGTATTTGGCTCCATCCATCTTCCTATCAATTCTGACCAGTTTCCCTGTCCCTGCTGAAGAGAAGCACCCCCAGAGCATGATGCTGCCACCACCATATTTGACAGTGGGGATGGTGTGTTCAGAGTGATGTGCAGTGTTAGTTTTCCGCCACACATAGCGTTTTGCATTTTGGCCAAAAAGTTCCATTTGGGTCTCATCTGACCAGAGCACCTTCTTTCACATGTTTGCTGTGTCCCCCACATGGCTTGTGGCAAACTGCAAACAGGACTTCTTATGGTTTTCTTTTAACAATGGCTTTCTTCTTGCCACTCTTCCATAAAGGCCAACTTTGTGCAGTGCACGACTAATAGTTGTCCTATGGACAGATTCCCCCACCTGAGCTATAGATCTCTGCAGCTCGTCCAGAGTCACCATGGGCCTCTTGGCTGCATTTCTGATCAGCGCTCTCCTTGTTCGGCCTGTGAGTTTAGGTGGACGGCCTTGTCTTGGTAGGTTTACAGTTGTGCCATACTCCTTCCATTTCTGAATGATCGCTTGAACAGTGCTCCGTGGGATGTTCAAGGCTTGGGAAATCTTTTTGTAGCCTAAGCCTGCTTTAAATTTCTCAATAACTTTATCCCTGACCTGTCTGGTGTGTTCTTTGGACTTCATGGTGTTGTTGTTCCCACCATTCTCTTAGACAACCTCTGAGGCCGTCACAGGGCAGCTGTATTTGTACTGACATTAGATTACACACAGGTGCACTCTATTTAGTCATTAGCACTCATCAGGCAATGTCTATGGGCAACTGACTGCACTCAGACCAAAGCGGGCTGAATAATTACGCACACCCCACTTTTCAGTTATTTATTTGTAAAAAATGTTTGGAATCATGTATGATTTTTGTTCCATTTCTCACGTGTACACCACTTTGTTTTGGTCTTTCACGTGGAATTCCAATAAAATTGATTCATGTTTGTGGCTGTAATGTTACAAAATGTGGAAAAGTTTAAGGGGGCCGAATACTTTTGCAAGCCACTGTATGTAGTCATCATCAAATCATCTTCGCACTACTGCAGAAGCTAATATCTACAGTCTTCGTTATTTCCTCTCTTGAAGGTAGCCGACAGCCAATCAGTGCCAAGGGAAATAAATGGTGCTCCAGGATTGGCAGCTTTGCAAAATAGACTTGTACCTAGATATTTCAACTTCCAAAGCTGCATTTTCTTTCAAATATTTTAGGAAATAAATATGTGAATAGACAAATTTCCCTTAATTTCCTGTAATTCGGAGCTCCGTTCCAGGTCTACAGAGAGAAACAGTGACTAAATAGTAGGACTAAAAAAAAAAAATCTAAATTCTTGAAAATACTTAACATACAGAACAAAAGCATGTCAAATATGAACTGATTGTGGAATACCAACAGTGACAAGGAACATGGCAGAATCCCAATAAATCCACAGTATATTTAATATCAGTATATTATATCCAATTATTGTTTAAAATACCCATAGAAGTTGTATGTTGGGAAAAGTAACAATTCATGTACATTATTAAAAGTCCAAGTAGCATGAAAGTCATGCCTAGATGAGTGTATTTACACTTCTGATCTGCACTTTACTGAAAGTGGTGAAAAGAATGGGGATACATACTTTATTTAGCTTGTAAAACAGAAAATAAACATTTTTTTATTATTAAACTCTGTGTATTCTCAGTCTCCATACTTCTGGCCTTCAAACTGCTGGGAACCAGAAAACACAGACTATGGTGAGTAAAAGCTGTCAATTTCTACCTCCTGCTGAGATTCTCCTGATGCATTCAGCTGTTTCTTTCTCCAGAGCTTAAATGCAGCTCACACTGTAGAGCTGCTGTTGACACTCACTAAGTATTGATCCGTAGGGCTATTCCCTGTAATTTATCTGGCCCTGAGGAACATCCACCAGAGAGAACCTGATGGGATAGGATTAGCCTAGCAAATCAAGATGCATTGACTGTTTTGACCAAATCTCTGCCTCACTGGGTGGCCCTTTTCTTTTTATTTTATTTTATAAGATAACTAATAGCCTTCCAGCTTAAATTAGATAATCGTCAGTGTTGCTTTAAACATTTGAGATATTGGTTCAGAAAAATGTATATCAATTTGAAACAACTGACATTTATTATAAAACCATTTGACCTTTTAAAAATTTGATTATTCCTTCTCCCCTCCAGCCATTTACCTGTGCAAGCGCACCATGCAGAATAAAGCCAGGCTCGAGCTTGCAGACTACGAAGCAGTAAGTGAAATGTTATTTTAGCTTAAAAATCACTAGCAAGTTGATTGCAAATGGAAATAAAATCTCTATTCATGCCTTCTGGGGTTTGAAAATGGCACCAAGCCATTATGAATTGTCTGATTTGGCCTCCAGGAGATCCATTTGATGGCAGTAATTTCCTGGCCACAAAATGTACCCCCAAAATATCCGCAGGATTACTTGGCATCAGCAGATCAATATGCCCCCAGGAGGCACGTTACCGTAGTGCTGATCTCTTGCTGTTACACAGAGTAGCAATGTACTGCACTTTAATATTCCAAATGACTCTGCAACTATTGTTCGGGACACTTCCTTCCCCTTCTATTCAGGTCACTTTATGCCTCCAGGCATCATTGCTCTCACTGTTAACATGCCTGCTAGTCAGAGTTTTCCTTTTTGTAATGAGGTCACTTACTTTAGCTTGGACAGATGATTATTTGAGCATTAACAGGGACACATAAATACATTTGTTAACATTTAATAGCTATATTTTGTATTTAAGACGCTGTAGTCTAAATAATTTCAATTTGTTGACATCAACACACTGAAACCTGTCAAAAACCCATCTAAGACAAAAACTGCTTGCATGTGTAGTGGAGCTGGAAAAGTATTGATACTTTTTGGACCCTTTGCAAATTTTGTGTTGTTACAACAACAAGCCTTAATGCTTTTTGGGGTGATTGCATTTGAAGAACCAACACCAAGTAGTTCACATTTGTAAAAGGAAGGAGAACAGTTTTAAAAATATTTTATTAAAAAAAAAATCTAAAATCAATCTATGCCTAGTCTAATGGTATTGTAAATACAACTATTATGTGAAGGCTGGAGAAGAAGGCTAATGTTGAAAGAGAGCCAAGGAAGCCCTGCTTGTGGTTTACCACAAACCAAGCAGAGGACAGCAAAAATGTGAAAGGTGCTCTGGTCAGATGCAAGCAAAACTGATCTTGTGGTTTTGTTTGGGGGGGGGGGGGGCAAAACCTTAACATTGCCAAGAACACACCATCCACTCAGTGACATATTGGTGGTGGTAGCACCATGCTGTAAGGGATGGTTTTCTTCAGCAGGGACAATGAAGCTGGTCAGATTGCTTAAAGATGAAAGGGCTAACAGGGCAATCCTAGAAGAATACCTGTTAAAGCTGCAGTAGGTAACTCAGAGAGGAGAGCAGACTTTGCTTGAAAATTTAAACCCAAACAAGCTTCACGTCACTCCCCCTCCCTCACGGATGCACTCAAGCCCCGCCTCCAATGCCCTCCTCCCTCCTTCGCCTGCGCTACTGGCGTAACAACTGCCAAAGATAATCAGCTGACGCGACTTGAAGCAGCAAAGTGACGTAAGCAACATGGAGTGCGAACCGGTAAGAGGAAAACATAATCTCACCTCCGCACAGTTAGAAAAGATGTTGTCTATACCCGAGCTAAAAAGTCTTCCTTACAATGTCAGCTGGTTCTTAACATTATTCTAAGTTCATAGAGAGCACATGAAGTTAGACAACATTACTGTTGTAAATAATTAACGTTGCGGGCCAACAAATGAGCCGACATAAATCTTGTCGACATTAACAGTAATCATGGGCAATATTTACTTGGTAAATACAGAAAAGTCAACAAAGGAAAAGAAACCCCCCACTTATTTCAGTATTCTAATTTTTGGAGAAAACAAACTTTAGTGAATATTTCCTAACAGTAAACCACATATGACAACATTAGCTGTGAGTGCACGGATGATCGCACGCGCTGCGGAGGTTTACTGTAATACCACTACCAGAAACATTGGCAACTCGGAATCGGTTTTAAACGCTTTCAGGTCCCGTAGCTCCCTCCACCTCTCAAAGGCTACGCCAATATTTACCCTCGTTTTATCTCGGGCTCGGTCAACTTCTTTCTTCTTAGTTTTTTCGTCCTCCTCGGTCATCTTCTTTTTTGTTATCTTAGCTGTAAATGCTGTTGTTGGCAGCGGCGGTACGGGCAGGTTCTCTTTAGGTGGCTGTTGCTCGGCCATAGCTAACTCCTAGCTTCTTGCAGAAGCGCAGCCAGTTGCGTAGCGGTTACGTAGCGGAGCGAGGGGTGGGTCGCAATGTGTGTGAGCAGTGATAGACAGATGTCAGACACTCCTTCAGACGCTGCTCTGGCTCTGATTGGTTGTTTTCTATTGGGCGCGGTGGATTCTTGCAACTCGCAGTAGGGGCTGTAGGCGTCACCAATTGAGCTGCTTTCTTTTTTTTTACAGATTACAAATCTCATTTCCTACTTTCAGGACATATGGATAGTTTTAGGAAATATCACAAAAAGTTACTTTTATTCAAGTTACCTACTGCAGTTTTAAAGGCTGCAAAAATACTTTAGACTAGAGTGAAGGGTCAATGGAATGGTTTAGATCCAAGCATATTCATATATTAAATTGGTCTAGTCAAAGCCCAGACCTAAATGAAATTGAGAAGTCAGATGATCTTCAACAAATCTGAATAACCTCCGGCAAACTTGCAAAAATGAAATGCTGAATAAATTTAGTCTTTAGATGTGCAAAACTGGTAGAGACATACATCAAAGGTTTTGCAACCATAAAGCCAGCAAAAGATTGTTTTAAACCTACATCAAATATGTATTCACAGCTGCTCATTGAAAATGCATGCATTACTTTTCAGTGGTTAATCACATTGAATCTTAATACAATGCGTTACCGTTAGTGTTTGTAATGTGATCAAATGTAGTATATTTAGTATACTATTAATATTTTAAGGCTTTGCCATAAAAAGTCTTGTGTAAATTCTCCCCAAACTCTGTTTTCAAATTGTGTTCTGCAGGAGAACCTCGCTCGGCTCCAGAGGGCTTTCGCCAGAAAGTGGGAATTCATCTTCATGCAAGCTGAGGCTCAAGTCAAGTGAGTGCATACATCAATCATGATTTGCTTCAACACATCAGTTTGTGTTATTCTCCTAAAAAAAATAACAGCAATTCCCTGCAGATTCAAACAAGCACATGCTCTGGATTGTTTTGTGAGGCTGCTCTCTGGTGGCTGGCAAGTGTAAGCACAATAAAATCCCTGTCAGATAGTTAGGACATTTTATCCTCAGCTGTCATTGAAAACACAACAAAAAAATGCCCCACATCAATCACTGGCAGATGTTTGACAGAAATGCGGTCAATGTCGGAAATCAGGAGGGACCATATGAAGTAGGGGCTGATCATTAAATGCCAGTTATGTAAGGGATTCGTCTCTCCAGAGGTAAAACCAGCAGCTATCAAGATCTAGACTCCTGAGTTTTTTGCTCTTTATGCTGCAGCTGTCAGTGAGGAGAGAGGAAGAGACAAACCCTATTTGTAAGTCAGGACTGCGTTGAATTTATGCAGCTTGACCTCATGTTTTAGTTCTATTTGCTGTAAGAAAAGGCTGTCTCTTCTGCATGCAGGATCGACCGAAAGAAGGACAAGGCAGAGAGGAAGATCCTTGACAGCCAGGAGAGGGCGTTCTGGGATGTTCATCGACCGGTGGTGAGATATAGATAAAGAAAAACAACAGAAATGTCACAGATGCTGCAACTGTAAACACACAAGGAAGGAAAGCAGAAAGTAGGTCAAAAATTAAAAAAAGAAAATGCAGAATAAGATGTAGCTCCAGTGTCTTTACCTGGACTGCTGAGTAAAGAAAAAGCTTTATATAGTGTGTCACAAACAACACGTGCTTATGCAACAGTGACCTAAACCATCATGTTTCCTACCTTCTCCCACAGCCAGGCTGCGTCAACACCACAGAGATGGACATCCGGAAGTGTCGAAGAGAGAAGAACCCACACAGGGTGAAAAAGGTGACAGACTGAGACGACACAGAATATGATATCAAGTCTCAATCTCCAAGATTTACTGTAACATTATTTTCTCCGAAATAAATGCTGAAATAGCAGCTCATATGTAGTATTATTTACATATATTTACATTACATCTTTAATCTGAGATATTTTATTACTTTCTTCCACGTTCTCTTAAAAACCTGGATGACAATCTCTTTGGTTAATAAGAATCTAATTCACAGCATTTGAGGCAAACTGGGGCAAACATGTGGAAGTATATTAAGCCAATACCTAAAACATTCCTTCCTTGAGCAATATTATAAAAAGTTTAAATCAGTCAGATGTTCTAACAATTATATTCAAGTGACAATACCATGAACATGCTGGTTGTAGCTAGTAAGAGATTGTCATTATGTACTGTGAAGCAAACCTTGGATCAACATGGGCTGTAAGGCCATGCAGTGAGGAAGAAGCCAGTACTGCAGATAAAAAGCCATATTACAGTTTGCAAATAGACAAAGACCTTAATTCTTTTTTTGGGGGGGGGGGGGGGGGGGGACAGGGGGACATATCCTGTTGTCTGATGAAACTAAAATTGAAGACATAATGACAAATGGCACATTTGAAGGAAAAAAAGGGGGGAGATTGCTAGCCTGAGAATACCACTTGAATGTGAAGTACAGGGGTAATATTCAAAATACTTTTGGGTATCATAACTGACCTAAAACAGAACAGCTTTAAGTTTCTAATTCATTTGAAGTTAAAAAGCATAAATACATAATTACATAAATAAAAAGATATTCGGTTTGGAAACGTTTTGGTCAGTTCTTGATGTTTTCCATGTTCCGTTTCTTGATTATGTTTCTACAGAAAATCCCAGGAAAAAGTAAAATAAAAAACAACAAAAAAACTACACTAATATTAGGTAACACATCTGCATAGCAGTGGTACTGATACAAAATTGTGCCCAACTATTGTCTTCTCTCACTTTTTCCAGTCGGTCTATGGGGTACCAGACGATGGCCAGAGCCAGCCAAGTCCAGTCCATATCAGCTCTCAGCCGAGCAGGAAGCCCACCAAAGAGGACGTTCAGAAGGAGGTAAGTGTGACGTTTTGTTCAAGGCTTCATTACCACCAATCTGCCTCTCTCATCCATCATAAAGACAATCAGAGACATAGAGTGATGAGCCGTTACCTTATTTAGCCTCTGCTTTTCTCTTTCCTTCCGCCCTCAGATAACCTTTTTGAACATCCAGCTAGACAGACACTGTCTGAAGGTTTCTAAAGTGGCAGACAGCCTGATGACCTACACGGAGCAGTTCATGGAATATGATCCCTTTGTATCAGGGCTGGAGCCCTCGAACCCCTGGATTAGTGACGACACCACCTTCTGGGACATGGAGGCAAGGTGAGTCACATTGCTGAGAGCCAGGATTTGGCCCAGTGTTCCAATATAACCGGGGTTATTTGGAGCAAAGGAACTGCAGCTATGCATTCCCTCCAGCTTTACCAAATGCTGACTGTGTACTGGCATCCTGGTTTCGGTTTGTCGTTTTATCATCTTCTTTTTTGTCTTGTTTTGCATTGATCAGCCGTGATCCCAGTCAGCAGCGGGTAAAGAAGTGGAGCTTCTCCCTGGATGAGGCCCTAAAGGACCCGGTTGGAAGGGACCAGTTCCTGAAGTTCCTGGAGTCAGAATTCAGCTCCGAGAACCTGCGGTTAGACTGATGCCCAACATTTCATACTCTCAGATTTTTTTTAAAGAAAATTTTTAAAAGATTGAATTCATATTAAAATTTTATCAAACACTGTTGTAGATTCTGGTTAGCGGTGCAGGATCTGAAGCGAAGGCCGCTCCATGAGGTGTCGACCAGGGCTCAGGAGATCTGGCAGGAGTTTTTGGCCGAGGGAGCTCCGAGCTCCATCAACCTGGACTCTCACAGCTATGAGCGGACCAGCCAGAACCTCAAAGACCCTGGGCGATACAGCTATGAAGACGCTCAGGTGGACTTTGTGGTTTTCGTCATGGATGCACATGACTTCATGCTTTCATAAACGCACACAAGAATGCTCAGTGGAAACCCAACCACTTTTTTTACCATCTCATCTACTTGACCAAAGAAAACCTTTCACTGTAGAAGTGAATGAGTGAGGGGGGAATAAATGGAAAGAGAAAGAATGACGGAGTGTGTTTGTGGCAGGGTCTAATGAGCCGAGTAATACCATGAATTGGTCCTTCACTTCGTTCACAGTGGATTACGTTGGTCTTAAAGTGCACTGGTGATGTGTCATGTGCAGCGTCTGTGACTGGCAACAACACATCACTCCGTTCTGCTCAACTGTTGTTAGCAAATGGTCTCATTCATACACACAAGCACCAACTGGATCAATAAACAGAACCTTGTAAAAGTGCTTTCCATTTTCTTCACGTTACAATCTGAAACTGCAATGTATTTTATTTTTATTTTATGTATTACATCTACGTTAAGTAGGGCATAACTGTGAAGTAGAACGTAAATGATTGCATGGAATGAATTTGTATTCATCTAGTGCAACCAACTCCCGTTAAGGTCAGTTCAGTTTATTTGTAACAGCAAATATCATGAAATGATTTTACAGTACAATTGGATATTTGCAGTTTGCCACAAGCAGAAAACTAAGTCCACTACCCTGAGCACACCATCCATACGTTCAGACATGGTGGTGGCAGCATTATGATGTGGAAATACATTTTGTCAGCAGGGACAGGGAACCTTGAAGGGACTGAACGAGGAGTAATACCTGAAGGAAACCTGTTTGTCTACAAAAAAGTGTAACATTCCAGCTAGTTGACTCTGTTAGAATGGCTCAGTCTCAAGATGCAGTAGAAATCAGTTATTGGCTCAGGGGGCTGAATATAAATGCATGCCTCATTTTGCAGATTTTTTGTGAAAAAATCTAGAAAAGCCATTCTTTTCTTTCTTCTTTTCCACTTGTTCCCACCTCAAAGCATGTACTACTTTATGTTGGTCTATAACATTATTTCCTGATTTATTTATTACATTTATTCAGGTTTGTGTGGTTTGAACACTTGCGAGAGGCATAGTGCATACACCGTTTGCGTCAATGTCACCGTTATTGTACATCAGTAGCTTTCTTGCTGGTTTCATGCCAGACAAACTTGTCTTTTTCTTTTTCTGCTGCAGGAGCACATATTCAAGCTCATGAAAAGTGACAGCTATGCACGCTTTTTGCGATCCAACATCTATCAAGATCTCCTGTCGGCCAGAAAAAAGGTGAGTTCTCCTTTAGCCCTGACTTCAACCTCTGCTCCACATTTATCTTGATGCATTCTGTCTCCATATCTCAAACTAGTTAGATTTTTTTTATAATATATAATAATCCTTCTAGTTTTGTAAAAAGAGTGTTGGGTTTTATCCTTTAAGTTCCTCTTCAAAGAATCTTATGTTATATGAGAATTATGCAACATATTGGTGGCAAAAATGTATTATACCTGCATAAGATTTGTTCACAATTATACTTATAAATTTTAATGTTTATATTTCTGCAAATTCTAATTACTTAGAGATAATGATTAAGCATAAGATTTGTGTCTAACATACCATGATATATGCCATATACTGGCATATATAAATATACCTGCCCTTCTTTGCAAAGGAAGACCTACATCTTGTTGGATGTTAATGAGTTTCTCATGCAAGCGACACACTTCAGGTCCTTACAAGAACAAGCTTTGGTGTATTTTTATTGTAAGAAGCATTTTCCCTTTATGATGCAGTTCATTGGCTGGAGTATTAACATTTCCCTTTAGAAAACAGTGATGCACTCATTACGGATCCAAAGAACAGCAAAACATCTTGTGACCAGATGGCTCACACACTGGAGTTTCACAGATAGCCAGGTTTATAAGTAGGAAGTTCAGCCTTTTTCCCTTTAAAAACAAAGCTTCTAATTTAAAAGGCATGTTTCAGAATTTTTACACCATGGCCTTCTCAGAAGTGTACCTCACAAGAGGTGTATTTATTTCCTGCAAGTCAAGAGACATGCAAAAAAGTTGATGGAAATATCAAAGAGAGGGAAACAAATCCTAAATAAATTACTCGAATGTTAAAACTAAATATTGTAATGTATTTATTTAAATAACTGAATGTAAAAATATACATGTAACAATAGCGATTAAACTAGATATTGTAAAATTAATGTCAAAATGTTTTTAATTGGACAATTTCCCAAGTTTCGTCATAGAAAAAGACCAGAGACTGCAAAAATATAGAAGCAGATAATCTGCTAAAATATTCTTAAAACTAAAGGGAACATTATCGCAACATTCACAAACTGGTGCAAAAAAGGGAAAACATTAAACCAGACACCATTGATAGAGTAATGTAGCCTATTGATAGATACAAAATACAGGGTATTTCAATTTGTGTAGTGCTATGTGTATTTCCTGTAGAGTTTAAGCTCTAAAAAGAAACCCTTCTTAGCTGTTTAATTGTGTAATATAGCGCTTTTCATCAGATCACAGCTTCCTCTGTTCATGCCAGCCTTTCTGCCCTCTCTCATTTGGACACTGCTCCCTCTGCTGGCCTTTCACTGATCCTACACCCTTTTCCCTCCAAATGCAACCCCCTCTGCTCTGCTCTGCTCTGCCTGCACTGGGCCCTCTCTTTTTGCAATGCCTGGCCTCCTCTTTTTTATTTTATTCCCTGCACTAATGACACCACTGCCAACCATCCTCCCATCAACACCCATACCTGACCCAAACACTCACCATGCTCCCCCCCCCTCCCAAAACAGCAACCAGCAGACACTGAACAGGGCCGTCGCACCTCCTTGGAGAAGTTCACCCGCAGCGTGGTAAGTCATTTGGAGCTGGGGCTGTTCATATCACAGAAACCACACTGGCTGGCTCAATATCAGTGGCTTTTGCAATTACAGCCATATTACACTCTGTTGTGGCTTTCTAAATGTGTGTAAGCATGTGTTTGTGTGACGAGACATTATTGTAGTGATGTGAGTGGTTGCCCCGAAGTAAATCTCTCGAGTCTTCCCATGTTAGATCAACCAGAAGTTTCCTCCTTAAATTTTTGATTGTATTCATTTATTTTGGGAAAGGCTTATTTTTTGTGAGTTTAGATCAATTTATAAAAGTCTTTAAACAAATGATCAAGTCAAGACAATTTTATTTACTTAGTTTAACTGAATTTTTTTCATTTTTTATTTTATTAATAATAACTGATATCGGAGCAGTTTCAGAGATAAGATTTTCAAATTCAACAGAAGCTGGTTTGTAAAATAAACCAGAAAAAAAATGCAATGTTGTAAAAAAAATAAAGTCAGTCAAAAAAAAGTTTAAATCGGTACAAAAAAGCACTATACAGTATACAGTATGTTATAATATTATATTAATTTAGGATGGGCATTTTTTAGTGGTTGTATATTTTTTGGGAATTGAATTTAACAATGTATTTAATTTTTATTTTGAATATATAAACATGAAACTAACCTATTTGATTTCTTTATGAGATGATACTTTGGTATTTAGCAGCCACTTGGTTTATTTTGTTTACATATTATAAAATGGAGTGGAAGGTAGAACCTATTATTTAATCACTTCCCTTTTCAGAAAGTCATTAGCAGTTATATTAATTAAATCTCAATTGGCATGAAGTTATTTCACAAACATTCTATGAATTTCAAATATTTGACTCTTCTTTATATTTGGTCAAGACATTTCAGAGAGATTTTTATCGTTTTTGAACTGCCTTATATTTTGACTTTTCCTTAACTCCATTGTTGAAAACAGAAACAAAAAAACTGTGTTACTGCAAGCAGAAAGTATAAATATTTTTTAAAAAGTTAGGTTTTTTTATATTCAGGTCAATGTTGCGTATGACCTTGATGTATAAGACAAACAGTTTCGATCCAAACACTAATCTTGGTGGATGCTAATACTCATTCATAAGGAGCAGCAGGTATTTAACTTCACAAATTGATGCCCACTCTCAACCGAAATTTAAAACTATACTTCAAAAGTTTGCAAATGAATTACGTATATACATAAAAATTTGTCAAGTAATTCACATGCAGATGATAAATCCTGACCTCTATCTGATAGGTGACTGCAACTAAATATGTAATATGGTTTTATTCTTGATTAACATAGATTTAATTTTCATCCAGAAACAGAAGAACACAATAGAAAATTTGAGGTGGGAAATGTTTTAAAATTAGGGGCTTTATAGTTTGTAGAATACTCCTCCTTTCAGCATATCAGTCTTGTAATATTTCTTTATTATTACTATTTTATTTAACTTTCCAGGGCAAGTCTTTGACGGGAAAGCGCCTGACAGGCCTTATGCAGTCATCCTGACACAGCCTGTCCTGGAGAGCCATGACCAGATCCTGTTGGTGGGGTGGCAGCCACACAAGGGCCGGGGCCGGGGTGCAAACAGTGGAGCCAGGGTGCACGGGGCTGCTGTGGAGGCTCTCAGACACTGCTTCGAGGTCTGCTACTGTACTGCTGTTACAGTGCTGGGCCTACTGGGCCGAACCACCCAAACAGAACCACTGCGGAACAGACGATGCCTACAAGAGGATCCTCAGCTAATGAATCACACGGCATGCGGTGTAAAAGAATAAGCACATCCAAACTAATACTGCCCTATCTTCATCATTTAAAGGGCAAACGGTTGTCCGGCTTGACTTGGCTTATTCATTTGAGTATTTTCATATTCTTTGACTTATATTTTCCACAACACTTTGGGGCCATACATATTAAAAGGAGGTGTGCATCTGTTCTCACATGGCAGTCAGCAATAAAAACAAACAAATCTCAAACTTAAAAAAATCTAGCCAGTTTCTTTTGATATTCCTAAAAGTTATACTATATGTCTTTAATGAAGTTTATGACATGTCGGCTAAACAGTAAGAAAAGTCTAGTGATTACTAAGAATAGAGCCCCCCCCCCCTTCATATTTTAAAAGCAGATCTTTCAATCTTCATTACATTCCAAAATCTGACATAAGGGCTTAATGTAGCAACCATAAGGCACTGTTGCATGTTTCATCTTGATGTCCTCGTTGATAGTCACGTTTTAACAGCACTGCTTTGTAACAAGACTTGTGCCGAAGGTGCGTCTGGTTCACTGCTCTGCCAACTTCCGGCTTCAAGTTCCAACGTCCCCAGTAAAATTGACCAATTTCAAAAGTCTGTGTGAATACCTTAGAGGCCTAAAAGCGTGACTCACCAGTACAGTTAAGTGAAACATTGTGATTCAAGCTTTTAGTTTAGGTGCAGTTTTAGTGTGTGGAGTCACAAAATAATGTGCAAGATGAGATCAGTATGCGGGTTGGGTTAGTGTCGTAGAGCAGTGCTGAACCTTTCCAGTGCCATGGGTCCATCTAGTGGTGCATTGACCACAGGACCATCAGCAGTGTTACAAGACTCCGCTGTGCTGTCTACACATCATGTCAAAGGATGACACAGGTGCATTTAAATAAACTTGAATACAATAAAAAGGTTAATTTATTTCAATAATTCTGTCCCAAAAATTAAATGTAATGCTAACGCATGTGAGGAACGAGGCAGAACACGTAGTATGGGACATCACGCCCTTGAATGTCTTGGTTGAATACAGCTCTAATCATACTTTTAGGCAGATAACATACAACCAAAGACTCATATATCTACCATTGTCACCGTGATTCTCCTGTTCTTACGCTCATCACCTCAGTACGAACATCTCTGAAACAGACTAACTACAGTAGGTTCTGCTAGCTACCCTGTTTGTCTTGTCAGTGTTGGTCACTGCTGCCTGCTGGCTGGCACATCTTCCTGCGGAGCGCTAACTGCGAGTTTTCCTCTGTGCTCTGGAGCTTCTTGTTTCAGGAATAAGCAACCAAGCTAAAGCACTCAAAGCAGAAGTCAGCTCGAGTCGAGGGTGTGATATCCCAAACTACATGTGTGGTAATGAGTGACAGACTGAAAGGAAACTCATTTGTAGATTCATTACACACAGAGGGATACATTTCAAGTGTTTATTTCTGTTAATTTGATAAATTATTGCAAATAGCTAATTGAATCCCAAATTTAACTTTTTCGCAAGATTAAATATTACAGGTAGAGTTTAAAAAATGATCTTATAATGCAGTATATGCTTCCAGTACTTGGTCTGTGTCCTTTTGCATAAATTACAGCATCAGTGCAGCATGGCAAAGAGGTAAATAGCCTGTGGGTCTGCTGAGGAGTTAAGGAAGCCCAGGTTGCTTTGTAAGTGTTCTTCGGCTTGTCTGTATTCTTGACTTTGGTGTCTCTCATCTTCCTCTTTACAATACTCCATAGATTCTGTACGGAGTTTAGGTTAGCCCGGTGTGCTGGAAAATAAAATCAACATCTCCTTACAGCTTGTAAGAAAATAACAAAGCTAAAAATCTCCTAGTGGACACCTGCACTGACTTTGGATTTAATAAAAGACAGCGTACTGACACCAAGACATGAAACCGCTCCCAGAATCCCTGACTGTGGAAACTTCATTATTGTGGATGTGGCGACTTGGATTGTGTGTCTCTCCCCTCTGAATTAATGAAGCCTAGATTTTTGTCCTTAGCCCAGAAAACACACTTGTGAAATGGTCTTTGGTTCACTGATTTAACACATGAGGAATAGGACAGCTGGAAACGATGTTCAGGATACCTCTATGCATGATGCCCCTTGAAGCACAGACTCCAGCTGTGGTCCACATCCTGTGAATCTTCTCCAAACTCTTGAATGAGCTTTGCTTCAGAATGCTCTCAAGGTTCTGGTTATCCCTTTTGCTAGTCAACAAAAGATTTTCCGTCCTCTCTCCTTTCCATCAATGTGCTTGGATACAGGACTCTAACGGGGAGCTTTCCTCGTTGTGGAGGATGTCAATAACTGTCTGGTGGACAAGAGTTAACTCAGCACGCTTCTCTATGATTGTGTGATCCATAAAATAACATCCATCCATTATATACACAGTCTATCCTATGCAGAGTTGCAGGAGCTGGTGCCTATCTCCAGGACTCTTTGGGCAAGAGGCGGGGTACATCCTGGACAAGTCGCCAGTCCATCACAGGGCAACACAGAGACACACAGAACAACCAACCATAGACGCACACCTGAGGGAAACTTAGAGAGACCAGTTAACTTAGCACTTATGTTTTTTGGACTTTGGGAGGAAGCCGGAGTAGACAGAGGGAAACTCCATGCTGGGGTGTGAACCCAGGACCTTGTTGCTGCAAAATATTAATCTTAACAGAAATAAATGCTTGAAGTATATAGATCTGAGTGTTATGAATCGGTCATAGATTCTAATTTACTGAGATGCTGCTGCACCTGTTTTGAAATGGCTTGTCTCTGATGCCAGATATTTTGCTGCCTTGTGAGGAACATTTTCTGTTTTGTTGCACGGATATCTCGTTTTAGTCTCCAAAACCAAGGCCCGCTTTTATTTCTCTCTGTCTGATAACTGTCGAGTGTTAGTCATGTGGAAAATGGTGCATGTTGGACCACGATGAAGTGGAGGGGATGGCTAAACTCCTTACTGAGCTGGAGCAGGACTCATTAATGAATGGACATCTAAAATATGAAATGGGCTGAAGAGGAAACCAACATGAACATTGTGGCTGCTGCCTTCTTCTACACACAAGAAGTGCTGGGACATAGCGCCCCCCGGAGGCCATTAACTGCATCATTGAAAAACTAGAATGCACCGCTGAATAATTCTCATTGGTTATTTTTTAGTGGTCATTGCAATGCACTGTATAGGTCATGATACCAATTATTCTTATTAACCTAACCCAGTAACCTCCTAAATGTAAGGTAGAGAGATGCTTAAGTCGAGTCTATGTACCAAATGTTATCCTCAGCACAAACATGGTGACACTACGTACCAAGTGCATTGTACATTTAAACTGGTTACATTTCATTATCTGAAAGCACACTTTAGTATGATGCGAGCACATTACTATGCATGTTACATATTCAGGGCATTTTTGTGCTTTTAGTTTCTCGATCAGCAAGATAACTACTGGCACTCTAAAACACTCAAAGCACTTGTTATCTGTACACGGGTACCAAATAATAAAATCTCTGGACCTGTCTGCTCCCTGCTGCTGTTTGCTGTTCTGAGTCATGGAGGAAAAACAGGCTGAAGAGTCTCTCATTTACACAAAAAGCTGGATATAAATTAAATAACACAAGAAGAAGAAATCAATATTTGTGGTGTTTTTTGAATTTCTGGTTTTATATTCACTGTGTTCCACTGTTCATTGCACTGGTAGGCTTAAAAATAATCTCTTTTATTGCAGTACCATAATGTAACACTGAAAATGTTATATATGTATATATATATATATATATATATATATATATATATATATATATATATATATATATATATATATATATATATAAAGTGAACTATTCAGTCCAGGAGGGGAAAATAATCTCACAATTTCTTCTGCTCACTCCACATCATTTTTATTGGATTTAGAGCTGAGGCTTTAATATGGCAATTAATGAAAGGTAATTTAGTGATTATCTCCCAAAGAGACCCAAAGGACACCTATTCTTCTCCCAGATTTAATTCGAAATGTCCTGGTATTTAGGAGTTTATAATGCCATTAGGTCTAAAATGGTTCCTAAAGCTTTTTGAAGACAAACAGGCAAGTGTTGCTGCAAATGACGAAACTAGCCTTGGCTGAAATCCAGTGATCTGTTCGGAGTCAACCAATGTTTGCAAGAAAAGATCTACACGATACACCACCATTACATTGGACCTTCAAGCTGCAAAGTTGGGTTTTTAACATTTTTAATGCAAATGACTAAGTGTCCAACATTGTCCTCGTTAATAAATTTTCTTTAAAAATTTGCCCTTCAGAGGAAACAAACAGTGGCTGTGGCTTTTTATTCCAAAACCCTGAAATATGACATTTGTTGCGACTTCATGATACATCTTGTATCATCTTCATGATACAACAAACCATCATGAAAAACAATTTATTTCCCAACTCTAAAGCAGATTAATTAAACTCATCCAGCTGTGAGAGATTTTAAATAGCATTGTTAAATTCACTTGCCTTCTGGTATGTAAAATAAATTAATCTCAATATGTATGTACAATAATAAAAAAATTATAGATTAATTGCACCAGAAGCAATAGTAGTAAGTAGTAATATAGATTTGTTATACAGCTCTGCTGGTTTACAAGTTACTGTACTAAATAAAACTGGCTTATGAAATTGATTTTGATGTTTGAGGCTGGATTCAGTAATGCACTGCCTTAATTTTTCATAAAAACATATTAGCTCACAGCTGATTTTAACAAGCTTGTTTTTCTTATGAAGGGCCTGGCAAAATGCTTCATATTCCCGTGTCTTTTTTTTAGCCACAAGTTAGTTTAGGATTTTATATGACAAAGTAGTGTGCATAATTGTAAAGTGGCAGGAAAAAAAGATTTCGCTTGGAAGATTTCTTTGGACTAATCTCAACTAGGTGACTTCAGTTGGTTGGACTGAGGTGTTATTTAGAGGTATGAGAGTAAAGAGGATGCTTTCAAATACAAATCATTCTGTTCAGGTTCTTAGTTGTAAAATATATTATCTTGAGGCCCGGAATTGGACACCCATGCTTTAGGAGTTCAGAGTGTAGTCCTACAAACCCAAATACTAGTTTCTCCTTCAAGTCTCTGGTCATTCCAACCCATCAATCCAGTCTGGATCTAGCTGCCCGCTCAAAACGACTCATCCTGCTCAAGATTAAAAAAATAAAATAAAAATCATTCGCATTTTTTTCTTATTTTGTCTTTATTTTTTCAGAATAAAAATAGTTTACCAAACAAACACTTCTTCATTCTCTCCTTTTATTTACAGCAGGAAAAACAGAAACAAAACACCCGGTCATGTCCATTTTATCTCTTCATGGCTCCGTTTGCACCCAGATCTTCCTTCTCCAAGTCCCCCTCCCTCAGCTGGCTTTACAAGGAGTATCAGGGTCTATTGCTGTGTCTGTGACGAGGTATACCGGCTCTTTAATAAAAAGGTGATGCTTTATTCAAAGCAGATATTTTTTTTCTTTTAGCTTTCTGTTTAGAGATGCGAGCACATTACCTGTTAGTATTTGCAAGATTTAGCAGGTTAGGACACATGTCTCTTAGTGGCGTAACTTTGGAAGATAAGACACACTGACCCCATGTTTGAACGGAAATGTTACATAACTGATACACAGGAAGACAACAAGATAACGGACAAGTCTCAGAAGCATTTTTGTCCTGCAGAGATAAAAAGAAAAAAAACGTTAGGAGGGGGGTCCCTGAGGGAAGCGAGGAGAGATGATTTGAATGCACAAACAAGTCCTAACAGACACGTAGGAATAATGGAGCAGCGATGCTGGATAGTCACACACCTCTGCAACAGTTTTAGACCTAACCTTTAGACCCAACAGCTTCTTGGTACAGTACAGGAAGCACCTTTTAAATGTCAGAAAGCAATTAGGCCCTCAAAAACCACATGTGTACAGTTTCCCCTCTCATTTAGGGTGTGAATTTAAGCAGTATTTTATCTCTGGTAACATTCTCAACCAAAAATTAGTTTTTTTCTGTTCAAGCTTTAAATATTAAAAACATAGTAGAAGTTTGAATAAAATCAGCAAACAAACAAAGCTTGTTATTGCAGGTGTATCATCCCAGAATCATTTCCAGGTGTTGATTAAAAATGATGGAATCGAGGTGTGGGTGTTGCTGTCACTCCTAATCAGCCGAATACAATCACTGATCTGAGCTAAGAAGCTGAACAATCATCAGGAGAAAAAAAAACAAAGATGCCTGAGGAGCTGTGGCTTTTGATCAGTCAGAGGTATCAGTACAGCCAGACAGAAATAAACTTATAAGAGCTTAAAACGGAAATTTAATACAGCAGTGAATGCATGCAAAAAATTGAGTGATTCGTTAAAAATCAACTGCAAAAAGAGACTCAAACAGAAAACACACTGTCCAAGTTAGAGGGTTACATAGTTCAGAGGTCTGCAAATGATAGTGGTGGATTCGAGCACCGACTCTATGGCTGCAGGTCAGCGAAGGGGTGGGGGGGAAATCACTGGTCCAATCAGGTTGGAGGAGTCATGGCTATCAAAGCTGGCTTTCAGTGCAGAGCGTCAGGCTAGCACCGGGTTCAGGATGATGATGTCCTCTTGTCACGTCAGACACACGATCACAGAGCGGGAGTGGGTAAGCCGGGTCGCCCCAAAGGTGCCTGTTGGGCACAAACTATCCAAACCTCGCCTTTAGTGTTCCCATAGTTCAGAGAGGAGCTCCCAGCACAGTGCAGATAGGATAAAATGAACTGGATGGTCAAATTTCAAATGTTTCAAATGAGGTCGATACATATTATCAGGGGAGCAGTTGCTTCAATTAAGCCACGCAACTCATGGAAGGCTGTTTCAGTCGCGTGTTCTGAGCCCACATCAGGACGGACAAGGATGCTCATTAGTTTTTTTAGGGTTAAAATCCTCTTCTTCACTGGTCATCCCCTGATCCCAGGGGAACATGACAATGTGCTCACTGCTCCTGCATGATAGATAATCATAGTTAGAGAAGAACAGGATGTACAGTGCATTGCAAAAGCATTCACATCTCTTGACTGTTTTCACATTTTTTCATGTTACAACCACAAACTTTAACAAAAAGTAGTTCATAATTGTTAACTGGAATGAGGCTTTCAACAACCTTTTACAAATGCAAATTTGAAATTCTGAAATACTCTGATACCGCTAACGTAGTGGAAACACAAAATAACTTGGAAAAAAGGTCAGGAAGCATCAATATTTGAAGGCACTGTAGTAAACAAGTTTGAAAGTTCAACTTAAGCCTATTTAACCACAGCAGTTATCAGAAGAAAGTGGTACTTTATGGCTTACCGTTAACTTATCATGTCCCTTTCTGTGAAAATAACAAAGACTTCCTTATTCCAATATTTCCAGTGGCTTGTAATTTTCCTTGGTTCCTTCACTTTCACACATTCAACCCAGAGTGAGGGGAGAAGAAGAGGCCTTCACAGTCCCAGAGACTTCTGATCTAAGAACATCCAGTAGACCTTTAATTGCAAGTATCTTCCTCAAAGAAATTCGATCACCTACCGAACACTTCAAAGTTTCACTTGTTTAAAATTGTCTCTAATTTCTCCAGTGTTTGCATTTGTTCATAGCTTTTTGCTTTTCCTCCAACGCTGGGAAATGCAGAAAATTCTTTAAAAAGCACACCAAAAGCATCTTCTGTTTTGCCAAGTCACTTTTTTTTTAGGAAAATTGAAAGTTTGTTGCATTAAAGGTCCGTTTATACCGTATATTAATATATAAAAAAACGTCTCCATAAATTATTCAACAATGTTCAGTAGATAAAATACCACTTGCATTTCTGTCCGGAAATGATCACTTTGTGCTTTCTGAAAACAAAACAAAAAACCCAAAAATTGAAAAAGAAGCAGCTGTTTTTTGCCAGATGGTAATCCATATATATATATTTGAAAAAAAGTGTCAATTTAACTCTAAAACGTCTATCTGTGGCGGCTGGATATCCCGTTGCTATTTGCGGCCGGTTCTTCTAGCTCGTCGTCCTCAAAGCCATGAAAGGTGGAGGTGTCGCTCTCTGAGGTGGTGCCAAAAAGCTCCTCGGCTGCTGCAAAAGTGCCGTCTTCCTTCTCCTCCCCACCACCAGCTGTGATGGAGAGCAGAGAGGGACAAAAGTTACTTACATATACGATTTTGAGATATAACTATATAAACTAATTATTTTTGTGCAGTGAATGAACTCACTTGTGCATTGGCAGGCTGAGCAGGGAGACCCAGATTTACCCGTTTTCCTATTTGCTCCCTGGCATTTATTACAGTAATTGTTGGGAATGGTGGTCCCACCAGAAACCTTTGGACCTTAAAAAGATTTGAGGATGAAGTTGAACCACACGCAAGTTAGTCACATCCAAACACAAACCTACTGGAACCCTAATTTGATCTCGTCTTTATGCATAGAACTCATCATTATGAGAGACAGAGTTATACTTTATTTCATTTTAATGCTGTAAATGTGATATAAAGTAATACGTTTTCTTTGAATGTCTTATTTATGAAGTACAAGGTAATCTTTTTGATTTTCTGATTCACATTTATGAGATTAAAAGTCATATTTGTAAGATACAATTTCATTTTTTTAAATAAAATAGAAAAAAAAAATCTTGACTTTCTAAGTCATAATGTTGAAAAAGAGGTCATAACTTACACTTTTTGTGTCATAATTCTGAGACCCAAAATCCCCTTTGGTTTTTAAAGTGATAAGCAGGGATTGCCCGATCCGATCCCGTGATTTTTAAGTGATCGGAATCGGGTGGAAATGATCAAATATAACATTATAAAATAACAAGCATGACGTTTTAAATTCATCCTGAGATAGAGATTGTCAAACGGAATGACATTGGCTTGGTTTTAATTTCAACAAGTTCCACTACATGAATATTCATGGATGACAACAACACCGTAACGTCACAAAATTTGGGCAGACTAGGCTAATGCAGGGAAAACATGTTCCCTCACTAAAGCAAAAATGCACACAGTTTGGATGCATTTTAAACTGGACAGGGAAATAATGTGTGCAAACTGGGCATTTCACGTGGTGGAAAAGACAGAGCTGCATTCAACACTACAAATCTGATACGGCATACTGACCCACTGAGCCAGCTGACGGCGAAAGATACGTTAAAAAACAAAGAAATTCCCTAAGGACAGAGAAAAAGGAAAAAAATATAATATCCAAGACTGATCGCACTGGATGACCGGCCGCTGTTTGTGGTGGCAAACATCTGATTTTGCCGTCTCCCAGAGAACCTGGAGCCATGGTATTCACGCCGGGCATTTACAACAAGCTAGTTCACCGCCTGCTAGTTCTTGTATCAATGGTGTCGGATTTTGGGTTTAGCACACAATTATGCAGTTTGTCTATTTGTCCGATGTCTCTGCTAAGCTTTACTGCACAATGGGTCAACTCAAGTTTTAACTTGCAATGTGCAAATCTTGCATGCGCAACACTTGAGCAAATCACGGCAGAGCGTCATATACACTACCGTTCAAAAGTTTGGGGTCACATTGAAATGTCCTTATTTTTGAAGGAAAAGCACTGTACTTTTCAATGAAGATAACTTTAAACTAGTCTTAACTTTAAAGAAATACACTCTATACATTGCTAATGTGGTAAATGACTATTCTTGGTGCAATATCTACATAGGTGTATAGAGGCCCATTTCCAGCAACTATCACTCCAGTGTTCTAATGGTACAATGTGTTTGCTCATTGGCTCAGAAGGCTAATTGATGATTAGAAAACCCTTGTGCAATCATGTTCACACATCTGAAAACAGTTTAGCTCGGTACAGAAGCTACAAAACTGACCTTCCTTTGAGCAGATTGAGTTTCTGGAGCATCACATTTGTGGGGTCAATTAAACGCTCAAAATGGCCAGAAAAAGAGAACTTTCATCTGAAACTCGACAGTCTATTCTTGTTCTTAGAAATGAAGGCTATTCCATGCGAGAAATTGCTAAGAAATTGAAGATTTCCTACAACGGTGTGTACTACTCCCTTCAGAGGACAGCACAAACAGGCTCTAACCAGAGTAGAAAAAGAAGTGGGAGGCCGCGTTGCACAACTGAGCAAGAAGATAAGTACATTAGAGTCTCTAGTTTGAGAAACAGACGCCTCACAGGTCCCCAACTGGCATCTTCATTAAATAGTACCCGCAAAACACCAGTGTCAACATCTACAGTGAAGAGGCGGCTGCGGGATTCTGGGCTTCAGGGCAGAGTGGCAAAGAAAAAGCCATATCTGAGACTGGCCAATAAAAGAAAAAGATTAAGATGGGCAAAAGAACACAGACATTGGACAGAGGAAGACTGGAAAAAAGTGTTGTGGACGGATTAATCCAAGTTTGAGGTGTTTGGATCACAAAGAAGAACGTTTGTGAGAGGCAGAACAACTGAAAAGATGCTGTAAGAATGCCTGACGCCATCTGTTAAGCATGGTGGAGGTAATGTGATGGTCTGGGGTTGCTTTGGTGCTGGTAAGGTGGGAGATTTGTACAGGGTAAAAGGGATTCTGAATAAGGAAGGCTATCACTCCATTTTGCAACCCCATGCCATACCCAGTGGACAGCGCTTGATTGGAGCCAATTTCATCCTACAACAGGACAATGACCCAAAACACACCTCCAAATTGTGCAAGAACTATTTAGAGAAGAAGCAGGCAGCTGGTATTCTATCGGTAATGGAGTGGCCAGCGCAGTCACCAGATTTGAACCCCATTGAGCTGTTGTGGGAGCAGCTTGACCGTATGGTACGCAAGAAGTGCCCATCCAACCAATCCAAATTGTGGGAGCTGCTTCTAGAAGCGTGGGGTGCAATTTCTCCAGATTACCTCAACAAATTAACAGCTAGAATGCCAAAGGTCTGCAATGCTGTAATTGCTGCAAATGGAGGATTCTTTGACGAAAGCAAAGTTTGATGTAAAAAAAATCTTATTTCAAATACAAATCATTATTTCTAACCTTGTCAATGTCTTGACTCTATTTTCTATTCATTTCACAACGTATGGTGGTGAATAAGTGTGACTTTTCATGGAAAACACAAAATTGTTTGGGTGACCCCAAACTTTTGAACGGTAGTGTACATCCTAAAAAACTTAAAAGGACAACTTGGATGTGTTGTCCTTTTTCTTATTATTTTAATGCATTGCAGAAATATCGGATTGAGACTCGGTATCGCAAGACACTCAAGATCAAATAACTGACTCAAACTCGGTTGCAAAAAAAATGTGATCTGGACCTCCCTAGTGATAATTATGTCTTTAGTCATATTTATTAGATGCAATTTCAAAGTCATAATCACAATTTAAAGTCATGATTCTTACTTTCAATGTCATATTAATGAAATAAAAATTCCTTTATTAGATACAAAATCACATTTTGGACTTTTAATGTCATAATTATGAGATCCTAGGACAATTTGGATTTTAAAGTCATATTTATGAGATTCAGAGGCATGTCGATAAAGTACGAACGAATGTCATGACTTATGACACAAAGACACATATCCCAGGTAGTAATTTTATAATGCAACCTTAATATTTTGACTTCAACAATAAACTTCTCAACTATAAAATGCAGTCATAATTTTTACTTTGTATCTCTTAACTATGACTAAAAAAAAATCCAAATTATGAGTGTAAAAGTAAAAATTATCCAAATCCATGTTCCCCAAACTGTGGAAATGCGCTTCAAACACCTCACAAAGCTTAAATCTTCTAATGCAAAGATCTTGAGTCATTCCTAATTATTCCAAGGAGACAGGCTTTTTGGTTTTCTTTTCAAGTGGTTTTCATCAACATGTCGTCATGTCCTGAATACCTTTTGAAACTTTTCTTTGGGCTTTGTCTACTATTCTTTGCCTATTTTCAGTCTAGTGCCTGAGAATTTTTGACTCTGACCTATAAACCTTTCAACAGCCTAACGCCTGAACTCAATACATGGACTAGGGTGGTTTTTACACACAACAGTTAATTTAAAACATTTAAATGGGATCTACAGGCACTTTAAAGCTAATCAGGCTTCAGTGACAGGCAGATGGCAACAAAATGTTTATTTAAAATGAGAGTTTGGCTAAAAGTATTGAAGCACTAGTACTTTACTACCAAGACCTACAAGCTGAAAACATTCAACATTTTTGGAGCTTGAGTCTGAGGAGGCTTACGTTTGTGCCTGTCAGTCTGTGGTGCAGTGGGGGAGCGGGACGCCACTGTGCTTCTCTCCCCGGTTCTGTCCTCCTCTGCCAGGTGGGAATGAGTGTAGTGGTAACTTAGTCCTGTGCGGTTCCTGTATCGCTTTGTACAGACTGCAACGAACAGAGCGCATCAAGTTCAACAGCAACTTGTTTATCTTCTAAGACTGCTCATATTTATCAACAAATTATAAAACATACTGCAGAACACGGAGGAGTAACATTCCTAAAATATATTTTGTGTTACAGCAGAGAAAGATAGCATCTGAAAACATGGAATACATTGCTGCAATGCAGTTGTTTTCAATACATTTGGAAGAAAAGAAAAAGAAACAAGGGGAAGCTTAAAGATCTGGTTCTAACAGTGAGATTCTGACACTTTGCAATGCAGTGAAATTTCCTTATATTAACTTGTAAAAATACCACAGCTTTATAATAGTAACAAAATGATATATCACATGATCTGCTAAAATAATACAGCATTGATTATATAGGACATAAGAAAGAAAGGAATAAAGGAAACAGAAGGAAAACAATACAAAAACAGAAGGGAGCAATTGAAGGAAGGAAGGAAGGAAGGAAGGAAGGAAGGAAGGAAGGAAGGAAGGAAGGAAGGAAGGAAGGAAGGAAGGAAGGAAGGAAGGAAGGAAGGAAGGAAGGAAGGAAGGAAGGAAGGAAGGAAGGAAGGAAGGAAGGAAGGAAGGAACACTTTCTCTACCATCTTAGTAAAAATACTTTATGACTTAATGCTGGTACTCAACCCTTCCAAGCTTGGGAAAAGTAAGATGAGAAAAATCAACACTTTCAACTCAATTACAAAAAAAGCTGAAAGAAGGAGTTGACAAATAAGCCTACCTGAGGTCAAAGTCTTTGAGTTCTGCTTTTGTTTGTATCTGTCTGAAACAAAGGAAAATGACAGACCAAACAACATGATTAGTTATACAAGCAGAGCCACGACAACTGCAGGTCTATCCAATACCCTGTGGCTTGGACTTTCCACATGCAACTTGCATATGCAGGGACACCTGAGGTGACAGTGAAACTGGTCGTCTGGTTTCAGCTTAAGGGAACTAACTGGATGTGACTGCATTAAGTCTGAGTTTTTCAGTCTATCAAGATCAGTGTTGTTTCGCTTTTTTACATTAGATTACTTTCTGAAAATCATGACTCTTTCCTCCACTTACTGTCACAGACATATGGCTTATCATCCAGATCGGTCTTCCTGCGGCCTGAACCCCGGCCCTGAGCAGAGGAAACAATAAAACAGCTTTTAATGATTCCAACAAACACATTCAACCTTCAGGTAATGGCACTAATTTAAATATGATTACAGCATAAAACCGCCACTTCAGTAGATGATTACACAGGGCGCTCCAGCCACTTACTCTTCCCTTGCCTCGATGTCTCCTCTTAGGAGTGTCCACCTCGTAATCGTCGTCGTCATTGAAAGCGTCTTCTGCTGCATCTGCTTCCAGAACCCTCTGAAACAGAAAGACACAGAGATCTGACTGGAGCTGAAAATAGCTGAAGCAAAATTAGATACTTGAATCAGCCATCAAACCATTTTTTTAAAATGAAGGCAGCACCCCTACAGATTCCTATGTTTCCTGTAAACAAGCCTGTTTCCACATGTTTCTGGTGGAATGTGTGATACTGAGATAAGTTTAGTTTTACCCGACTTTCAACCAAAGTCTTTACAGATAAAACAACGAATAAAAAACCCTTAGCATATCTTCAATACCTGAAATCCAACATTTTTGTGATAAGTGCTTGTTATCCTAATAGATTTATTAGCTAGGTGTGATGCAGTCTGCCTGTCCTGCTCTCAGCTCACAAACCCTGCAGGTTAGTTGGGAAAATTTAGCTAACTTTGCCACTCAATCCTTTAGACAACAACAAAGTGTTAAAGTACCAGAACCCCCAAAACGGTGTTTTCCTGATAGGACCAACCTGGATCTCTAGCAGGCTCTCCTCATCATTCTTGGAGTTGTTCCTCTTGTCCAGACCTTCTCCTCGCAGAAGAGCCTCCAGTGTGGTGCCCTGCGTGGGCAAAGTGTCTCTGGACATAAGGCCACCATCTGATTGAGGAACAAAAGCGATATCATATTATTCATCACAACAGCTCACAGGAAAATAATTCAGTCCTTTAGCCCTTGCAATGTGTCATTAGTGGATACTGACAGAAACCATAATTATTGTTTTCACATAGGTAAAAGACCGATAAACAAGAAATAAAAGCACAAGTTTTCACGCAGCAAGATAAGACACCGTCAGTGAGCTCTCATACAGATTCAGTCCACTCTGTCCATTTGAATCTATAAAGAAAAATGAAGTTGTTTTTCACATAGACTGAACACTAGCAAAAGTATTTATAACCATTCAACTTTTTCACAATAGAACCACACCTCAATTTTTTGGAAATTTAATGTGATAGACCAACATGAAGTAGGAAAATGATAAATGGTGCAAGACATTTATAAATAAAATTCTGAAATGTGCAGCATCTTAATTCAGCTATACTCTGACACCCTTAAAGAAAAAACCAGTGCCCTCAGAAGTCACCTTATTGGCAAATACAGGGTGTTTTTTAATCTTAGTATAAATACAGGTTTTCTGTGACGGCCTCAGAGGTTTATTAGAGAACATTTGTGAACAAACAGCATCATGTAGACCAAAGACACAGCAGACAGGCCAGCGATAAAGGTGTGAAGACGCTGAAAGCTGAGTTAGGTTACAAAAAAAAAGTCTAAGCTTTGAAAGTGACACTAAGAACTGTTCAATCCATCATCTGAAATTAGAGAAGCCTCCAAGAAACCCACAGTAACTTTGGAGCGGCTGCAGGTGGATGTTAACACCGACTATGCACCTAACAAATCTGATCTTTTTTGTAGATCATCAAAAAAGTAGTTGTTGAAAGAAAACCATAAGAAGTTCCTGTTTGCAGTTTGCCACAAGCCATGTCCATTGGAAAGCATGGTGGTGGCAGTATCATGCTGTAGGGGTGCTTTTCCAGCAGGGAAAAGGACGCTGGTCAGAGTTGATGGGAAGATAGATAGAGCTAAATAAATAGGAATCCTGGCAAAAAACTGATTAGAAGCTGCATAAGACTTGAGACTGGGGAGATTCACCTTCCATCAGGACAATGACCCTGAACATATAAAGTTATAATGGAACGGTTTAAGATCAAAAAGTAGAGTAAGTGCATTCATGTGTTAGCATGGCCCAGTCAAAGTCCAGACCTAAATCCCATTGAGAATCTGTGGCAAAGACTGAGCAGATTTACAAAGAATGAGACACACAATTTAGCTTCTAGATGTACTAAGCTGGTACAGACACACCACCAATAACTGGTTGCTGTATTTGCAATAAAAGGCAGTTCTTCAAAGTATTGAGACAGAGGACTTTTGTCTTGATTCATGCAATAAATAAACAATAAACAAGCCTCCAGTCACTAGGTGGCAGCCGTGCTCAAACTAATCAACAGACTGCCTGTTCAACCCAGCAGAAGTAGTCTACACAGACACACCCATAGACATAATATAGGGTGATTCTCAATGTCAAGGCGCCTTGCTTATGAGGACACTGTCCTTCCTTGGTCAAAGAAAACTGTTAAATGGAACAGACTTACATCACGTGACCGCGGCTGCCCAGAGCCCGACTTTTGCTTACGCGCTCTGTTTACGTCCTGCCCATCGTTATACTTTATACGTATAAGTTTCAATATAGATGAGATGTATAACGAGATTTTTACTTTTTTAATTGTGTATATATTGGTTAAATCAAATTTGTAAGCAAGTTAGTACCTGCTAGCAACCGAAGCTGCAACTGCTAAGCAACTAACCAACCATAGATAACTGCTTTGGATCTAAAAAACATTTTCTGATAACTAAATTACTTACATTTAAATTGGAAATTTGCTCCCGAAGTTGCTGCTGCTACCGCAATGTATTCTGGGAAATTTTTGACCGAGGGAAGGCATCAAGGAGCCTCCCATGTATCCTTGGTCAGTTAGCTAAACGGCAGACAAACGGAGGACAGACGCCTCGGTAGCACATGAACATTGGAACACGCCTTGACGGTCCCTGATGACGTATCTCTTAGGCAACCGGGGCGGGACCAAGGCATCAAGGCGAGGTTCCTTGGCATTGAGAAACACCCATAGAGTAGACCCCACATTGGCTGCTCTCAGGCAAGAAATGCGGCTGCCATCTTGGACCGGTATTCCCATCCGCAGACTTCCACCAAAATTTCCTGTTCAAATCAGCGGACTGTGTAAGATTGAACAGTTTTACTTTTTGTGTTATGTAAATATAATATTACTGTACTGTATTTATGTCCACTGGCGAAATCTTAGCTAGCTAACGTTAGGTACAGTAAGAAGGATGCCTGAGACTTTATAAATTGTATATTTTTAAAACACGGGCTTAGATTATAACTAACACAAGAATGCTACTTTAGAAATAAAACAATTTTTACTTTAAAATGTCTCTTGTCCACCCGTCCGACCGTTGAATGGTTTGCAAACAAGCTTACTGATTATTTCAGCAGCTTTGGATAATCATCAACAGAAATGAAATTTTTTGTTAAAGAAAGGTTCTAAAAAAGTCTGAACAAAGAACAAGTAAATAGGAAAATATGAATAAAATGGGAAGATAGAAATAGTAATAGAATTAAGAAAAATAATATTGTCCTCCTTTGTACAGTGTTTTGGTATAGACTCTCCTAAAACTCCTGTTTTTTTGGTGTTGAATCTTTCCCAAAATATATATAAGGAAGAAGTGGGATGTGGCCTTAAGGAGAGAAGGCTTCACAGCAATAGATTAATCAGAACTTTGCAGTGAGCATTTTAAGCTGGATGGTTTTGATTTTGAGAGACTCAAATATGGAGTTACTTTCTGCTTCTCTATCTTATAGCATTGTGTGCGTTTTGCATACATTTTGAGAAGATTAGAAAATTCTACGATGAATATAGAAATAGGCCGAACCATCTTTCCTGTTTCATAGCTAAATGTTTGGCATTTGAAGACAAAAAAACCTGTGTGAAAAATCTGTTTAGTATTTAGCAAGTAGGGTTGTCCAAATAATAAATACCTAGATTTATTAGAATTATTAATCGATACTAAAACTGGTATCTAAATTAGATATTCTGTTCCCGTGGTATTGATATTTTGGAGTCTCGCATATACGTAGCCTCCTTCAGATGTGATACGCACATTCCCTGACAGCCAGGTGACGTAAAGCGGCCTGCCAGAAATCAACAGAAGGAGAAGCTGTCGCATGGCTGCATCACATTATCTCCAACCCAAGGCTCTAACCCAAGTATTAACAACAATAATACAAAAACAAACCCAAGTATTAGCAACAATGGCAATAGCGAGTTTGGGAGGCGCTTCACAGCCCAGAGAACATAAAGACAAAAAGTACGTGTGGAAACACTTTGGGTACAAGGCTGATGAGTCGGGGAAAGAAACAGACTATGACAGACCCGTCTGCGAGGAGTGCTGCAAAGAGATTGCTACAAAGTCAAGCAGCACAACAAATTTGGCCAAGCATCTGAAGGACCGACACCCCAAACTGTATGATGAAATGGAACAGGTTTGTAAATAATTTAATGTACTAAAAATGTGTCTGGTTGCACCAACAAATTAGAGCTTGCTCATCAACTAGCTAGCCTACCGTAGCCTTAGTTGTATATTTGCGTTCATATGCTTGTTCAGCATATGAACGCAGGCTGATGCAGAGAAATCGTTGCTGTCCACAAATAAGCCATTCCAGCCTACATTGCCTGCTCTGTTTGCTCAGCAACGAAAATATGGGCCAAAGTCACCAGAGACTCTGAAATTGAACAGACTTGTTGCTGAATATATTTGTATGGATCAAGTGCCCCTCATTATTTCAATTTTTAAATTGTGTTATCTTTCACCAGTTTTTTGTGTTAACTTTTAAAAACACTGCTGATACATGAAAAGTTTAAGCGAAATTGTTTACACTTACCAATTGTTTACTTTTCATTTGCACTATAAATTAAGGGAGCTAAATTAAAGCAATGTTATTCATTGTATCTACTTGTTCAATAAATTGGTGTTTTTAAATCACCATAGTATCGAAATTGAGTATTGTGACAACACTATTAGCAAGTTATGATTTAATAAACACGCTGACGCTTCATTGCGTATGCCAAACAGATTGCAAAGTGGAGCAGGTGATACCGGTCCAGATGGCGGTGTACACTGGTGTACAGACTGAAGATTTAAAACAATAAAAAGAGCTGCAACAACTTAAAATTGAAGTTTTTGCCGCTCTTTTTATTAATCTGTTTCGATAATCAGGAGATTGTATGCACAATGCTGGTGCCAGTGGTTTGTACAGATAAATAATTAAATATTATCAGGTTCTGAACAGCCACCACTGGTCTAACGAATTAAAACTCACTTAGGCTTGCAGCTGTAATGTGACAAAATATGAACACTTTCGAGGGATTATTACTTTGCAAGATACAGTATTTCCTCCTACATCGAGTATATGAACAAACATCGTAGGAGGCGAGCAGGTTTTGTAAAACAAACAAAAGTGTGACAGGCAGCCAGATCTGCACATCTTAGTCATCCAGCTCTCTTTCCAAAAGAGAGCTGTATGTATGTATGATCTTTCACTTTTATGGAGAATAGCCACTTCAAAGCCCAAGCCCCCCCCCCCCCCATCCAAACTCCAGCTTTCAACTATCAGCCCTTCATGTTACAACGGCACCCACTAGAGAGACTTTTTGCTGAATATAGACTGCAGAGCTATGGGGCAGACACAAAAGGTAGATGTGAGAAAGGCAGATACTACATGCTCCTCCAACCACGTGCCAGCAGCCCCTCACCATTGTGTCTACACACGCTGACTTTCAACTCTCCGCGACGAGACAACCCACGCCCCTCCACGCTCACCCGTTTTCTCCCTCCATCCATCTAAACCCCAAGGGAGCTGGGGGGGGGGGGCTAAAAATAGAGCTGGGAGCAGCCTGCAGCAGGGAGCTGATTTTGCATGCAGCCCCAGTCTCTTCAGCACACCATCAGTTAGACAGCGACACAGACTCTGGCTGCTGCCCTGTGCTGACCACCTCTGGCCGGTTGCTCTGCGTGCTCCATGGAAGAGACGCCAGGTTCAATCAGACTTTGTCTCACCTCTGCTGGGCTCTCGCAGACAGCATGTATGCAAGCCATTGTTGTTGGAGAGGGGAAGGGACAGCTGGATGGTGGTGGTGAAGCCTAAGCCAGAGTGAGTGCAGAGGAAAACAATAGACTACAATGGGATGTTTTTAGGAAACAAAGACTCAGCTCATGATTTATTGCTAGATTTTGCAAATCTCTTCCCAGAAGCTTTTTCCCCCCTTCACTCTTGGAACATTTCAAAAATAGCCTTGGATCGTAGGGATTTTTGCTAAAGCATGATAATTTTCCATCTTTTCACAGAAACTATTGAAAAGATAAAGATCAGTTTGCGTGAAATCTCTCACATCCCACCAGATTTGGGAACAGAATGGATCAGCTATACGAACTCTGCATCACTAGTCACCACACAGGCGCCGTCGTAGACTAATACAGAGATAAAAGCCTCTGAAACGGAGAAACAAAACCAATCAGCAAGGGAGCTGAAGAGTAGAAAATAGGCAAAAATGCAGAGGACAGGGGGAATGTGTTGAGTGAGTTGTTTCAAGTGGCATCCACAGAAGGCCAAACTCCATTCCCTAACATTTATTAAATACTTTCTACTGTGGTCGACCTCTGTCTCAATGCTCCCAGCAGTAGTAAATCTAATTACATGTTCTACTTCTTACAAAACAAGTTTACCAGCCTGGGAGGACACAGCGACATTTTATTTATCTTCTGGAAAAAAAGTAAATAAATAAAATATCTGGCATCTCGCTCCGTGCGCTGTGAAAAAGGTAATTTGCTTCTGGTGAGATAATTTCAGATCTGCACCACTTATCAAGAAGTTTGAAGGAGGCTAAGAGCCAGGCAGGGGGAGAGGAGGTAAGCGAGGTCTTACCAAGCTGAAGGCCGTAGATGCCCAGGCGGGGATCTGTGGCGTTGTGGAGCCGCCTCTTCTTCCTCCAGCAGCGAGCGGGGTATGTATACATCTGCCCCGCTGCAACACCTGCAGAGTTAGACACAAACACAGGCAAGACAATTTCAGCCCTGAGGCCAGGAGGATGGCACAAACACAAATGGTGTGTTTGCAAAGAAGATGTAACAATTCAAAGAGGCAGCAGGTTAAACGGTAAAATTGTGGAAAAATAATTTACAGATCAGTAATAAGCAGATTCATCATAGAGATTCACCAAGAACTTGGTTCACGATGGAATCTGAGGATTTTTAGCTTGACTGGCTCAGACAGGTTGGAAACTCAAAATCTAAACTTTTCTTCTGTTTAGCACCATACCTGCGACAACACTCTTCAGTGTGAAAGCTGCTACTGAAGGAAGAAGATTCGAATCTGGTTTTTCTACCCAAGTAGTTAAAATAGGTATATATCTTTTTTTATATTTTCTGTCTGGTTCTATAAAAGAAGCAGCTGGTTCTGACAACCAAATAAACCGGCTCACTAGCACATCAGTACGTCACTTAAATCACTTCCTCTGGTAAATATTTTTATTTTAATTTCATTCTTTTTTTAGAGATGCAGGGAGATAGTTTAACCAAAAAAAGTCAAAGTATTTAAATCATAAACTGTAAAGAGATGAGCTAATATCACCATCCTAATTTACTGATACTGTTTTAATCAACCTTCTGAACTTATTAACCCTTCACAAACCCATCATCTGATCTCTCTTATAGGTCCAGCAGGACTGCAGAAGCAATTAAACAGGATTTATTAACCATAACTGATTATATTAAAAGGTCAAAAATGCTTAACCAACCAGTCTGAAATGGCGCTTTTAAGCAACGCTCTATATGATGCATCGATCCTCTTTAAAACAGCAGGAAACAGAAGAGAGGGAGCTGGCTTTATTCCACCGCTAATTTTTCCATCACTACATTTTTACAAATGTTTAAAGTCTGTGTTTTTACCATTTTTTGTTTCATATAAAGCAGAAACTAGACCAAAGGATACATACCCACCAAGAACAGAGAAATGTATTCTCTTTCCTAGGGCTGCTAGAAAAAAAAGTGACATTTTGTTCTTGACATCATCTGGGGAGAAATGTTTGTTCTGTGGAGTCCAACAACTATTGCATGATCGGTAAAATAGATAAATACGGCAGTGGGAAAGATTTATGGGGACCTTCCAGGAGTTCTGCACTTGACTTCTTGTGAAGTATGAAATAGTTCTTGTTCATTTTATCTGGAGGGAAATAACAAATTACTATACTCCTGACAAAAGCACATTTCTATCTGGTCCAGCTAAAAGTTGGTGCTGAGATGGAACTCAGTGGTTGCAGTATTGGAAACATAATGAACTGGCTCTAAGCAGTTTTGCAGTGAAACTGGTGCCGACCATCTTCAATATGTGGAGACATGTCTGTGGTTCAACCTGGCTGCTATTTCAAGAGCGAGAGAGACTCCAAAGAGGAAGATACATCAGTGAAGTCGCTCTGTTTTATCCTTTTGAGCTTCTAACCTGTCTGTTATGCAACATGCTGGATTTGGAAATACTGTCGGTCTTCTGGGAATCTCAGAGTCAAGGTAATATCTACATTCTAGGGATACATACAGAGGCAGCTTTTTACGGGTACTAATGCTAACTGTGCTAATCGCTGCATGATGCTTGATGACGCTTTCAAATGTCATCCCAGGAATTATTTTTTCTTTATTTCTTTTAATGTAATAGTAAAAGCCCGTTTTTACGGCGAGTCCTCTCTCATCATCACCCCTGCTTCCATTAAAAAGAGATATTTTGAATGCTGGCTCTCCTGATGTGAATGAGCTAAAATTGATAGCAGGTTAAAATTTTAGAAACCTGTCAGAAAAACATTGATCGATGCACCTTTAATTATTCAAATCAATATTTAAATGGATTTTAGTTTCTGTTGGATGAAGATTTAATATTTGATTTTGTATTATTAGGGTCTTAAAGCTGGCCATAACTGAACATTTTATATATTTTCAAGATAATCAAAGATTTGTCTAAAAATCAGAGTGGAAGAATTTTTATAGTTTTGTGAAATTTAAAAAATATAATATACAGAGGCTCCCATCAGGGTGCACAACATATTGCACATTTATCATAATCGCAAGATCATTGTGTGCAATATATATCAAAGAGCTGTTTGAACTGCACTAAATATTAGTCTATTATATAAGTACCATACAGTTATGTTCTCGATGCCTGAAATATTTTTGTTGATGCTTGTTTATTGCTGCAGAAAATGTTTTCTAATCACATTAAGAAAAGTCATTAAGAAACTCCAACTAACTTGTTTTATTGACAAAACTGCATCTGTAGCCAGATGCAAAATTTTCAATGAAATAATGTTGCTGGGAATCTCTGGTTAGACTACTCACTATCTGGGATCTGCTATATGTTTACGGAACAAAAAGACATTAACACTGTTTTCTTTATTGCAAATCAAATCACCACCGTAACATTCACCGGTACTATTTCATGTTTTCCTGAGCTCTACCACATTTTTCTCTCTTAATGCATATTTAAAGACTTCACTCTTACAAGTCAAACTTCCTAACTCTTTAGGTAGATTGCAAACTTCTGTCAAGAGGAAAAAAAACAGCCTATTGCATCTCCACAGGTTGGAGTTGGAGCTCTCATAAACTGCCTGGACAGATTATTTAATGAATACAATTATAATGATTATCAGTACAGGCTGAGATCTGTGTATAATGGGCTGTTACTTAGAGAGCAAATAGCAGGTTTCTGACAGTGAGTCAGGGACAATGTTACGGATCGTCAGAAAAATGTTCATTATGTCGTTTGCAACATATGTTGCATGCATTTTATTCACTGCTGTGAACAGCAGCCTCCTGAGTATAAAAGTGCAGCCTGACCCAGTACAGGGTGCACCAGGGGGAACATCGCTCTGTGCTTCTACATGTGCGAGTCGGCGTGCATGTCATCCTACCAGGGCTTCGGTGGTGGCGCTCCATCCAGATGTAGCAGTTGTTCTGGGCCACGCCAGTCTGAGAGTCCAGGAACGGCAGGCGGACGCTGCGTTCAGCACACAGGCGGGCATTGTAGCTGCGGCACTGCTCAATGGCGTCCTTATAGAACTGGTCGCCCAACCTTCGGCAGGGAAGAGTAGCAGGAGAGGTAAAGGGCACTGACAATGTGCTTACACACAGAACACAAACAAGCAATCACTTTACAGGATAACAGTCATTTCAATGTCTGAGCAGCACATGAGCTACTGGCGTACTGCTGCCTCAGCTGTAGAGATTGTCTGGGTTGTTTGCTGGGTTTCTGAAAGTTAAATAAAAAATGTTTTAAGACCAAATATAAACTCAGTAGTTTAACATTTTAATCATAAAGAACCAACTTAATTCAACTAATAAGTTATGTTGAATTGGCCTAACTTAAGCAAGTGAAATACAACTTGGTAAAATTGAGTTTGGGGTTTATTTCCAGCTTGGGCATGGGACTCCAGTCCTTTTCATATCTATAGATAACAAGAATGTTTGGATTTTGTTTTCCTAAACCAACTACACGAAAACAGTTTCCAGACATGAATCTGCCATTATTCATTAGCCAAAATCAGGACACAACGGTTTAATGATGGCACTACATTCGTACATTTTACTCTTGCTTCCATGAAAGCAGCAGTATATCCATATCTTTAAAAAATGATTAGATGCAGTTATTGTGTGCTTTTTCATGAAAAAATGCACTACTGGTGTCATGAAGTAGCTTTTTTTTTTAATTGATACATTGTTCTTGTTTGCATTTTTTGTTTGTTTATTTAAGAGCAGTATTTGTGATGGAATCATCACTTTGTTATTGCAATAAATATCAACATTTTTTGTGATAAGCTTAAAATCCATGTGGCTCATCCCTATTTGGAAGATTCTGAATTGATTCACAAACTGACAAAAATTAGTCTCTGACTTTAGTTAATATATTCAAAACACTGTCAGATTCAGCTTTTTTTTTTAAAACCTAGAAATTCTTTCCTGATAATTTCTGATCAGCTTTTAGATGTTCCCTCTGGTAATTTGTTGATTATATCTTCAGTGATAAACTCCAACTCTGAGTATGAAAGTCCTACTCCCTTCACAGATTCTCTGCTGACTCTAGTATAAACTCAGGCTGGGGCACTCCAAAATTTTAATATTACACCCTGTTATCACACACACACACACACACAGGTAAAATTAAAAAATTTCTTAAGGAATAAATCGGCTAGGGATATGAAGAATTTTGAGTTTATTTCCACTCGGTTGATTTGCCAAGTGTCTCCTTGGGCATCCATATGGATTGTGTTTCCAATTACTAACGAGTACAAATGAGAGTCAGCTGCTGCTCAATTTACCAAGAGTAAATAACGTCAGAATTTTGGGCCGAATATGAATTTAAAACAGATGAATAAAACTTCAAAAAATAAAAAAGCCACCTGCAAATTATAACTAGATCAAAAATAAATAAATTCTTACATTTCTTTAAAAAAACAATTTAAACTCAATGAATGCGATTTGGGAACTCATAAACAAATCTTCATCTTAGGTAAATAAAATTAAAGACTCAGCAAATAAAATACTGATAATTTCAGATTTTTTTTCCCTTGTTCACTGAAGGCATCAAAAAGTGGGAAGTCATTTTTATGTATTTAATCAACTAATCAAACAGGAAGTTTGTTTACCCATTTTATTGTGAGTTTATTTCAAAAAGGATGAAGGTTAGTAGGCATGTATCAAGTTATACAGTGGACCTCTGGGACTCGAGAGGGAAAGGGAAAACAGCCGTCTGCAAATACCTAAAAACCAGAGAATACTTGAGACTCCCTCTACAAAAGCTTAAAACTGCCCACTTTAATAGTTCAAACACCAAATAATACATTATACATTATTATGCACAGTGGAAACTGTTGTAGCATGACCTCAGAAGATAATATCTACAGTTTTCCTTGTTTCTGCTCTTAGGGGTACAACCAATAAGAATTGACGGGGGGAAAATGCAGCTCCTGGATTGGCTGCTTTGCAAAGGCCAGCCAATAATGTGTGAAGAAGGATTGTTGCTAGCGATTCTAGCTTCCCAAGCTGCATTTTCTTCAGAATATTTTGATGATTAACACAAATAAATACAAAACAAAAAAATCTGGAAAAAAGCACATTTTCTACAAATAATTTAATTTGCGAATACTGAACCACGAATAGACCGGGGTCCACCGTATCAAGGTTTTAAAAAGTATCGGTTTCAAAACAGCAGAAATAATTCCATCATATCATTGCTATGGTCAAAAGTCCTGTTCAGTGAGACACAGAAAAGCAGCAGGGTTTTTTTTTGGCTGTACAGAGCAAAGATTTACATAATCTGGCAGTTTTAAATTTTTTTCCACCAATGACAAGAAAGACAAAGTCGAGTTTTTACAAATATACAGGGTTGTGAAAACTCTGGATTGTCAAGGCACAGAAACTAAAGGAGCACTAAGGAGGTACGCAAAACCAAATAGCTGGCAATAGGTTTGGACAAGTCATCAAGGTATATCGGAGTTTTAAACAGAATTGGTTTCAGAAGCACAAGCATTTTTCATCACTGTTTAAACCACTGTTTAAAATCATTTTAATGAGCTATAGATAAAGTGCTGGAGTTTTCTCTGGCTGTATTGATCAAGAAGCAGAGCTGCTGCTGCACACTGATGGTGAGCAGGCTGAAATAACAATGCAACACTCCTACCTTGCTAACAAGAACGACACTTTGGCTGTTCAGATAAATGTCTGGGAAGCATAAATGACAATGTCTCCAATCTGCTTCATATGTTCATCAAAATAATAAAATAAATGTCATTAAGTCTCATCATCCATCCATCGGCTTATCCTCTCAGGGTCACGGGGGGCTGCTGATACAATCTTATAAGGGTAATAATCAACATATTTTAAAAGCAGTAGGAATATGTGCTTCTTTTCTGCCTTAGATTTTCAGCAATTAGATCAGTCACTACATTTTTGTTGTAAATTCCTATGTAGATATCGCAATACAATACGATTAAACCGTTCAGCTTCCTCTCTCCTGCTTCCAGTTTGCCACTGGGGAGAATTTTTGGACAGAAAAAAACAAAAAAACCCAATGCAAACCATTTACAACCGTCCGACTACTCTGCTGCTCCCAGTGTACAGGTTAAACACATTATTACCTCTAGATGGACTGACTTATGTTGCTGCTGCTGACTGTGTGTGAAGACCATCACCGAAACAAAGAATCTGGGGTTTGATGTGAAGTCACTCCTTTGACCGACAAGCAGCTAAGACAGTTGAGTTCCACTTTTCTTGGAGCCATTGAGATTTTGGCAGTCCCTCAGGGTTTCAGTGTTAATATTCAGAGAGAAAAGGGGGGTGGCTATTTCACATTCAAGCACTCAATCTCTGCCACACGCCTGGTATGGTAATTAGCCTACTTAATTAATCTCAGCAGAATTCCTCGCACAAGGGCAGGTTCTGATTTACAGAAGAAAGATGGGGAAAAAAGGCTGCAACTCCTGTGACAAGGTAGTTTGGGTGCATTTTGGTGTTAAATTACAGGGGCCAAAAAGCCAAACCAGAGCAAGTGCTTATTCTGGGATATCCTCCATGTGTTTTCAATTATCAAGACGGCCATTTTGAAGTGAAACTAATGAGCTGTAGGTTCTGAGTCATACCATAACTTTAAAGCTAAGACGAAGAAGCTGGAAGGGCGACTCTCTACGTCCTCCATGCTTTGATCTTGATAAGGAAAACATCCAGCAGAGGGACAGCCACATCATGAATGCCGGTCCTTATAAACTCAAAGCTCTGGAGGGAAAACAAAGCTGTGTGTCTTCGAGTTAGAGGGGAGAGGAAACAGTCTCAGGTACAGGAGGAGCGCAGGGAAAGGTGAAGAGGCATGAAGATGAGAGATGAAGAAAAAGGAGGTGGCAGGGGGTGAAAACCAGCAAGCAGGCAGGTCAAGACAAACACACCTGGTACTGTAAACATTTCCACATATTCTGATCTAATCCAGATAAAATTTATTCTAGTTAATCATCACATTTGCTAACTAGAAAGAGGATAATTTTATCCCCACATTAACCACTTTTCCCCTTTCATGTCAGACTTAAACAACAGTTAGGAATAGCTTGTTGTGAGCTTAGACATATTCTTCAGTAGCTTAATCACTGACTTCAAATATTTGACTCCTAAACATGAATGGCCACCAGCTGAGCCATACAATGTATTAACTGTCAGATATGTACCATGTGTTGCTTTAAATAGTAGAGCTCGCATGAGCAAATAATCTAACTCCTGTTTACATCTGGATTTAAATTATTCAGAAACCATCAAGGGGTGTCAAGCTTTGTTCCTCCAAAATGGAAACGCAAAACTATAAAATACTGCAAAGTGTCTGAAACTTTTTAACTTAATTAAAAAAGTAACTGCCCCCTAAATACATTAACTGGTTGTGCAGCAACATCTGCCGTTTGTAATAACTGGAAGTCTTAAATCCTCAGGGAGGAAATTTGTTTTAATATTTAGAGGTGGACTTGATGGTGTTGTTTTGGATCATTGCTGCATAAACCCAAGCTCGAGCTGATATTCACACACTGATGACAAGAGAGCAAATTTCATAGCTCTATAAATTACAAGTTCAACGTTTGTCTTTCTATTCTATTGGACATATTCCAATAAATCTTAGATCAAGATGTTTGAAATGTGAGATGAACCTTTTTGTTCCAGTTAGTCTGCAGTGGCTTTCGAGTAGGCTACTTCCTAATGTGTTGCTTTTTGAGATCTTTTAGCCTACCTCATGTTGTTGGATGGGTTCTATTTAAGTGATTATTATTATTAATTATTATTTTGCAGGTCTGACGGTAATCAGGTCTGGGTAGGGATAGTAAAATTAAATTCAACTTTCCAAATAGTTGGTTAATTCGTGATTAACCAAGGAGGGGAAATACTTTTTCACACAGAGCCAGAGTGGTTTGAATAGGTGAAATCATGTAAAAACTGAATCTTGTATTAACTCGTGTCATTTATGTCAGCTATTAGAATTTATTTGATGATCTAAAACATTTGAGCTACATAATACCAAAAAATGAACTACAACCATACAGCTGTCTCATAAACTGTCTGAACTGTCAGAATGTACCTGAAAGTATAGATCATCAGAGTGAATGAAACTAACTCATGTGCTTTGCTATCGTAACATCGGCACACAGCTGTAATCAGACATAAGCTTTCCTGAAGTCTATGTCGTGCCAAGAAACTTCAGATGGCTCAGGTAATTGGCACAGAGGGTTGGACGAGTAGCGAAAGGACAGATGAAAAAGTGGAAGGAGGCTGTCTGTGCAATGAGACGTCCTCCATCAGAGCCCTGCCACTTCAAGAAGCAAGTGCACCACCTAAGGTGAGAGATCTTTTTGACACCTGTAATGAGTGACAAGACCTATATGCCAAACGACAAAGATGAAAGAGACCCACACCACCTCCAGACAGCATGCATGACTTTTATCCCATTCCCAGACTTTTAGGTTTCTGTTCAGCAACTTTTATTACGTTTTCAAAAAGCGCTGAAGTTTACAAACCAACAAAACATCAGTTATAGGCTAACACAGCTTTCACAAAAGTGTCTACGTGAGAGCCGAGATTCCAAAAGTGAAGCAACAAGCTGGGTAAATAAAAAGCTAGGTGCAAGAGAAAAATGCAAAAAACCTAAAGGAATAAGGGTGAAATCTATTTATACTCAGAAGTTGGGAAAGTCAGAAATCACTGAGCATCCCTGAGTTTAGTATCCAATCACACATAAAACATAGTGAAAGTCACAAATGGACAAATTCTCAGACCAATTAAAAGCAGCATTAAGGCAAATTCATACCTCCCAGTCTATTCCAAAAACTGTGCAAAATAAATTTCTAAATTTGTAACTAAAGAGTGGAATTATGGCTCAGTAAAAGCACTGTTCAAAAGACTGGTTCGATTTCATATCGATTCATTTTTAAGAAACCAGCCTGGAGTCACTCATTTTATCATCACTGAAAAGAAGCATGGGCTAGGATCTGGATCTGGATCTGGATCAGAATCAGCGCTTTTAAGTGGTGAAGCAAATTATGAGTGAGATTTTTTATACGACATATTAGACTATGCTTTATAGTTTTTTTTTTTTTTTGTTCTGCACGTTTTCTTTAAATGATTAGTCATTTTCATTGGTGTAACCCCCCGACCTCTTGGTACTAAGCACTCATTTGAGGGCAGTGTGTGCAGATCTCCTGAGGTGATGCAGTATTTGCATATCAAATGAGCAGCACACATTTAATCTACTGTGGTCCTCCCCTTGAGCCGGTTTTCTGTCTCACTCACTGGAGCAGCAAAAGAGGAGCATGTGTGCATATCTGTGTGAAACACCGCAAAAAAACAATTAAAAACTCACAACTCTGCTATCATCGTTCATGGTAATGTGCCAGCCAACAGGTTTGGTTCATTCATAAATGTTGTGAATGCTGTTCTCTAGTCTTCTCATCTCCTGATGGTCTCACTCTCTCTCTCGCTAAATGAATCACAGATATGTCGACATGCTGTAGACAATAAATTTTATTTCTAAACAGATATTTTTATCTCTGTACTAGAAAAAAAAATTATTCAACTCCAGCCGCCACCTGATTTCCCTGGTGCATCTCTAGTGTGTATTTGAAAACTAAGTCAATAATGTAACGGATGGAATTATGTGCCTCAGATATGCATAATTCGGTCCAATCAGCTTTCAGATTTCACTCTTCAGCTACAACTTCTTGTCTAAATATAGCAACCTCTTGTCAAATGCCATTCTCAGGAATGTAAAACAGTACTTTGAATAATCAGTGACAAAACACACAACTGAAATCTTACGGGGTTCGACAACAGAACTAGTAATAACACACTTTGTTTAGTAATCTTTTAACCAAAAAACAACATCAGTAAATCCCTTTAAAATCACCAATGATAAAACAAGACATTAAACTGACTCACAACCACTTGGTAGTTTTAACAGTTGTTTACATAAAGTGGCTAAACTGCTCTTCAGCATGCTTGCTTACCTGACAGAATACAAATTGTACCTATAGAACTTTTAAGTCTTAAATGACTATCTTGTGAAACTAGCTTCGCTGCTGTTCCCAGGAAATTTGAGAGAAATTTCCTTAAGACCTGTACTTTGTCTGGCACCCAAGTTGCGATTTCAGAAGAACCTGAGAACATGTGCTTTACATCCTCACTGTCTTCCAGCTGAGTGGACAAGGTGAGTGTGAGCAGACTGAGGGTGAGATGGAGTAAAAGCAAATCTTGTGGCCGGTGGGGCCTCCTCTATCAGCTTGTTTCTGTCAACGGTTCGCCGTGCCACATGGGTGCATCCGTAATGCGAGCATGTGTACACACACATTTTGCATATCTGGCACCAAAGCTCCCAGGAAGGATCCGAGTTGTGAAACCTCCAGCGTCTACTTTAAAACGCACCATAGAGATTTGACTTCCACATTATAAAAAAAAAAAAAAAAATCAGCACTAATGTATTGTATGCTCTCTTTCAGAAGGTTTCCTAAATTTGCAGGTGCACTGCTGCTTCACAGGAAGCCAGAACCACCACATAACAAGTGAGGGGGAGGGCTTGTACAAAGGGACTGCATCCTGACAACAACCTCTGATTACACCAATCTGAACAGCACAGTATGGGTGAGGGCAGGAGCAAAAACCAGACAGTACACCTCCACATCGCTCAGCAAATAAACGGCAGGCCTGACTCACTCAAATTCTTCTCAACCCCCTCGACAAGGAAGTCTGCACACGGCCTGATGTAGTTACAGGAGAGCTGCAGAGGAAAGATAAGTCCAGCCGGTGGAAATCTCCAGCTGTGGCTCAAATTTTAATGAGCAATTTTACTAATTAAATATCCCAGACTTCATTTTAATCAGCAGATTTCGGAGATTACCATCCTGCTCACAGACTGGGGGGGCAGACCTCACACAATCATGAAAGTTAGGCTCTATCAGCTTCATTGTATATAAAAAAGGCAGACCAACATTTCATTTCCTAAAGTGAATCTTCTTAATACAAAAAAAAAGGTCAAAGTGGTCCACGGGACCAACACCCAATTAGTGTCAAGTGTGACTAATTATAATCTGACAAACGTGTGAAATGAAGTCAGAAACCCAAGACAGAGGCTAATTATAGCAGATTGAAACACTTCATTAAGCACAGCTTATAGCAAGGAGACATTCCACATCAGAATGCTAAAACTGCTCCGAGATGAAAACAGCAGCTCCACGGCAGACACATGAAGAAAACTGCTGGGAGAATAGAGTGAAACAGTTCAGCAAAATAACAATATATACTTTTTGATAAAAGTCTATCATGACAAACACTGCTGATTCGTGAGAAGCATTTAAGTGGAAGCTGTGATTTTCCTGGGTAATTCCCTTGTTGGCTAAACTGAAACATGGCACAGATGGAAAGTTTTCTTTTCTTTGTTTTTTTTTATTTAGCAGCGCTTCCAGTCAGCGGTGAAGGTGGGGAGTTATCTTGCTGCAGGCCGCTGTGAGTGTTCTCCAACATTTTAGGAATACTCTGAGAATTTAAAATGAACTTCTATTCAGTAAGTGAATCAATTATCTCCACTTAAAAAAAAAACAAAAAAACATGCAGGAGAAATGCAAAACTAGGCCAAAAAATGTAGATTGATTTCTCTAAAAAGGGGATTAAAAAAATGTAGATGAAGACATCCCATAGCAGCAAAATCTGAATCTGAAACAGACTCTTCTATTATATTATTTGTTTTGTTCAAAATGTGTTTTGCTTATAGTTAGAAATCTTTATTATTTAATGCATATCAAAGCTTTATCCTAAAAACGTTTTTAAACATGATCCTAAACTGACCTAAATCCAAGGATTGTAAAACAACCATGTTTATCTAAAAACATGCAAATTGTCGATGCACCAAGCAATCACCAGGTGACGATTAATGTACGATTTTCAGCTTGAATGGGCCATACGGGTCACTTTAAAACAATCCTTTTACTGGTCAGTGAGCGTATCATACTAAGACTTACTAGGTCAGCAGGCAGAAAAGCCATTTAAAAGCAAACAGTATTAGCTTGGTTCCTTTTTCATTTTATTTAATTGTTTGTATCCCAGTCATTTATTATTTTTCCACACAACAAAAAATACAATTTATCATAAAACATAAAGTAAAGTAACCAAAAAGCCAAAAGTTGAAGGAATGCTTATTTTACCTTATTAAAAAAATTATTTTTAAAGATATCCCATGTAGTAAATTATTAAATTAACAACACTTTTCTCAGATTATAATTTGCATACTCTATTATATTAATTTGCATACTCTCCATAATGAATAGGTTTATTCAGGCTTGTAGAAGGTGAGAGAGAGCAAAACAGCAGCCATGCAAAACTGTGTAGGATTATGGACTTATTTAATCAATCAATAAACAGATTAAACCTTTAATTTGGTGGTTGCAAACTCCAAAAATAGGACATTTTCTCAATTAGTGAACAGCTACATGCAAGTGCTAAAATATTGTGCTGACAAAAACAGTTGGTGTGTAACTTAAAGAACATAGAATAGGTTTTAATATGGGTTAAGAAGTCAGATAAAGTACAGATATGCAAGAAGCTATTTAAAGGAAAGGCCATATTGAGAATTTTCTGGGGTTCATTGAAGCTGCAGGAGAGCAAGAGAGAGCAAGACTTCAGCACATAACAGAAAGGCTCAACAGAGTACAACAAAATTGCTCATTTTTAGTGTTTTTAATTCTCAACTTCTATTTCTTATTGAACTTATTGGATTTTCAAATGTCACAGTTAAAGTAAGAATCTAATTCTTTAAGGGACACACTGATTTTTAGTAATGCTAACAATGCTATTTGCTAACATCATTATTAGGATTTCTTCCCATAAGAATTACACAAGAAAGATCAAAAATGGACTGCCGGTTCTTTGACCTATCACATCATACAACTTGATTTGCAGAGATTACGGGCCTTGTGGACTTTCAGATAATGCAGCCGAGGTTGCAGAACTAAAGAAGCAAGGCCTACAATTCACAATATTCATCTGCTTAAGACCTGTGTGGGATTCCTCCAAAGGTAAACCCCACACATAGCACTGACCTCTGTGTCAAAATCCTCATGAAGGCAGGCTGTCTAAATGCATTCAATGCATTTAAATGCAAACAAAGCTGTTGTGTACCATCTTAAGCAAGTTATCATCTGCATCAGATTCTGTTGATCAACATATTCCTCAGATCAGACAGACACTGGAGAATGATATCATGTCTAAGTTTGCAGACTCGTGTCGCTATAAAATTCCCTTACAGTACAGAGTGATTACAGGTTTATGACTACCTCCCGAGGTGGGTCAAATTCAACCCCCGCCCCATGCTGCATTAGGATCTTTTAGTTGATTGTGAGGCAATAATAAGCTTGCGGAGATCACTGACCAAAAGAATAATTTAATAGATGCTCATGATAGACGTAATGGTTAATAATCAAACAGAAAATGGAGGAATAGCTGTCACCATTTATGTTTCAAAGTTTATGTCCCTCAAGTTTATCTTTTCTTTATTTATTAAACTCTAAACGATTGCAAGAATGCGCAAGCGGTTGGTTGATGAGTTCATACACCAAAAATGATAGTTCACTGTTTTTATGCATTCAACGAATCACAAAAGAGAAGTTCACATTTTTTTGTCCAAATTGGTCTAATTCTGACCTCTGGTTTAACAATTCAAGTGTATCTCTACATATAGTAAATTAGCTTAAACGCAAACAAAAATGCAACATATAAAGATGAAGACAAAGAAGCCAGAGTGGCTATAACATGATTGAAATCATCTGCAAGACAACGGTTAGGCATAAACTGTTTGTCTGTTGGGTTTGTGGTCCTTTATTTTTTAGGTTTGGCTCCTCAGCCAGACTAAGACAACCCAGAAGCCTATGGTGTGATAACTGATCCAGGGAACTGCACCTTGATGCTCCACTTCCACTCCACAGAGGTTGCAGGGTACCTCTGCGGAGGAGCAGATGGTTCTTCTGCTTCGACCCAACACTTCCTCCCAGTTGGAGCATCTCTCTGACAGATGGGCCCAGGATCCTGGACCAGGCTAATCTCCAGCACTCCTCCACTTAAAGGCACAGTGGAGCTGCAGCTCTACCTCCTCAGTCCCTACTGAGCCAGGATCATTAGGAGACATCAATAAAGCCAGGATGAAGGCTGCTGTCACGTACGGGTAAACCGATCATGCATTGGACGCTTTACTACATTATAGTGCAATTTTACTTTAAGATGACAGGAAGCAGGAGGCTAACGCTCAGTTATTCCACAGTATTAACATTAGGGGAACAGTACAGCAGAACAAAGGATAAATGGGGAAGGATATGAGATATCTCCTTGAAATTCAAGGATTAAAATTACTTTTGCACACGTTATTTAATTATTACATTTCAAACGGAAATTGCAGTCACTTTTTGTAATTTTGCCTGCCTTTCTTGCAAATGCAAAATGCCTCCTCCCTTTCTCGCCCGTCTGCCTGCTTGCTCTGCTTTGGGTCTTTGACCACGTCTGCGCTCCAAGGAGCCAAAGTTGACATGTAGACAATTCCCACAACTATCGCGGACTTTGGAAATGCCAGGAGATATTGGGCTGCTGTGTGTGCCCGAGTCAGCTCGAAGGGAAATCGGCTTTTAATCACTCGCTGCAGCGAATCGGCACGTTGTCGACAGTTTTCAAATAAATGTACAGCCCAAAAAGGGGCGACACTCTGCCCGAAGCGAGCGGCGGAGAAGCCCCCTTCTGTGCTAAGACAATGTCAAGCAGCCGTGTGCTCATGTTAGAGTCTTAATGTTGAAATTTGACAAAATAAAATAACAGCAGAGGGCTACTTTGCCATGAAAGAAGTGCAGAAAATATATTCCGACAGCTTCTCCTGCCTTACACAGACGGCTGGAAATGACGCACACGAACGGAATTCACCAATGTATTGAGTTGGCAGCAAAGTAATTATTCGGAATTAGATAAATGTCTAGATTACTTACGCTTTCAGTGGATTCTGAATGACAGCCGCCATTTTGCTACAATGTAACGCAATATCGGCGTCTTGCAGTTCTGAGGGAAACCTAGAGCGACTGGCCAATCGCAACTCGAGGTGAATTCGTGGACCAATCCCCGACAGGCGTGAGCAGATGGGGCGTGGCTTAATAGGGGTAAACTGTCAAAATTATTTTAAAGGGTTTTCCCTTGTTTTCATATTGTACACAACTGAATTTCAGCACTTTTAAAGAGACCATCACTGAATCCCCGAAAGCTCACTGTGGAACTTCTGGTCTAATAAAACAGCACATTGTAAATAGAAATAAATATTGATATGAATAATGTTGTTTTATTTATTAAAATAAGCTTAAGTCATTTAGCATAATTATTAAGCACACTAAATCTTTCCCCTCTCACCATATCTTTAGTTGCTGTGTTTGACAGGAATGAAGTGTACACAATCTCTTCCTCCCACATACAGTACATGAAGAGATGTAAAACACACACACACACACATGCACTAAAAAACATGGAGGTAGCTCCAGATTATGTTTTGACAGACAGGTTCTGACACAGCTTTAATCCTTTGCAACTCCCCCACCAGCCTTCTTCAAGTCAGATTCAAACAGTTTAAAGCAAATCAGTCATTCCTCCTTTTTTTGTAAATGAGAGGTGTTGATAAGAGTGTTAAAAAAGTCATAACATGACAAATGAGATATGAACAGAGGACTAAAACATTTGATATTCTAATATGTGCAATATTGATAGAATCTGAGACCAGGGCGACAACCTCTGAGATAAAAATAAAAACATAACTAACTAACCACAAAGATCTATATTTCTTTTTTTTTTACCAATAAAAGGCGTCCCACCTTTGTGCTTTGCATGACATTACTGTGTAACAGGCTGGTTACTCAAACTAAAAATGATGCAAGCTAGGTTAGAGCTCTGTTACTTAATGTGAGACAAAGTGTCAGAACAGCTAGATCTGAATATCACTATACCGCTCTGTGGCTACAAACATAGGATAAAAATAAATAAAGAGCAGCTGGCATTGTTTCCAACACAAGAAATATAAATATACAGTCACATTAATACAAACCAAAAAATAATACAATGAGAATGGACAAAAAAAACAACATAACGGTTTAAGTAAAAATATTGCAAGGAATTGAAAGCTGCAATAATCATTTTCTTATACAGTGCCTTGCAAAAGTATTGATGTCCTTTGAATATTTTCACTTTTAACAGTATATAAAATATTTAATGATTTGTATATTTCATGGGGCATGGTCAAATTCATCATCAAAAGATTAAGATAGGTTGGTACAACTACTGTGTGGAGGGACAACTTAACACCACACATATCCCTGATCATACTGCAGTATCCTAGTGTGGGGATGCTTTTATTAATCATGGAAAGCTGGTCAGAGTTGATGGGAAGATAGATGGAGATAAATACACAGCAATGCTAGGAGAAAACTTGAGTCTGCAAAAGATTCGAATTTGCAGCAGGGGTTTACATTCCAGGAGGATAACAACTCTCAACATCCACACAGAAATCTAATTAAATAAATCAAAGTGTATTCATTTATTAGAATGACCCAGCTTCTACTTGGTACTCAGACGCCAATTCTGAGTGCCACTCTGCCAGACAGGACATGTTAAAAAAATGACCCAGTCAAAGTCCAGAATTAAATCTAACAGAGAATCTGCAGGTTTTGAAACTAAATGTCCACCGATTGTGACAAATGGATCCGTTTCTAGATGTATTTGCCCGTAATCCCAAAAGGAGTTTTCTACATTATACCATTTTCAGATTGTTTGTAAAATATATATTTTTTAAATCAGGTATTCCTTTTCGTCCACTTCACAATTATGTGCTACTTTGTGTTGGTCTATGACTTAAAATCCTAACAAAACACATTAAACTTTGTGGTTGCCACGATAAAATAAAATGTAAAAAATTTCAAGGGGGTTAGAATACTTTTTCAAGGCACCGTTTCATTGTTCAGTTCAGTTACTGAACAATAAAAAACTAGTTTGGAGAGAAATCTGGATGCTGTTTACCTCTGGCATAGCATTATCCATGTATCTGAGCAAGTAGTAAATATATTGAAATGCACACAAAAATAAAATCTGAACATAAAATGCAAATATGTTGTAAAATCTACACTCTGAAATGTCACCTGGTAAGAGAGATAATAAGGTTTGTTCAGATCTTGTCTGAACAAGTGAAAAGGCCATGGATCTCTCAGACTGTAATGCCAGACAGTGTGCTTACAAGCATTTTTTTTTTATAATCAACACTTAAATATTTTTCACCAAGTCAGATTCACACACCTCTGTGAGTTCATACAACCACAAATTGCAAGATAGAATATAAACATGACATTTGCACAGACAATGTGACCTGAATACATTTTGGCACAGCAGAAATCCCAAATCTGAACCTACTGTTATAGATCTAGCTCGGTTTGGAACAGCGTACTTCCTCTGCTGGATACCTAACTTTTGGCCATGTTAAGCAACAGCCTATAACAGCTGAAAAAAGGCTTTGTGCAAATACTAAAATCCTGCAATGCATGCATGCAACGAAACTTGCAGTAATGCCTGCACAAATACAAGATATCACACTTTCATTACACGCTCAACATCAGCAACAAGCAGTCGAAAAAAGTATTTCTAGAGTCAACCACAGCAAGCAACCATCATCTTCATCAATCGGTCTTTCCAATGATGCATTTTTAAATATGTTCTAATAATATAAAACTACCTCAACAGCCTTGTTTAATGGAAACGTTCTGGATTTCTGTCCGTAATGATCAAAATATTAAGCTAAAATTCAGATTTCACATTCAGTCAAGTTCTGTGTGTTCTTGAAAGGCCACAGGAATTGTTAAATCCAAATTTGCTAAAATATTGAAGCATTCTCCTATGTTTTCCTTTCCATATATGCAAGACCAATCCATTAGAAAAGCAGAAGTACACCTGAGCAGTGACAGACTGCCAATGAGTGAATAATTCTCTCTGGTGCTCAGAGGAAAGAAAAAGCAACCATATCAAAGTTCTCCAGGTTTCTGGTTGCACCCGGTGCACACACGTACGGGGTGGTCCCAGCCCCGGGAAGGGACTGTTCGACGCAGTGGGGAGCATTCGTCACACACCCCTTGGCCGCAGGCACGGCAGTGGTGCTTGGACAGCTTGGCAGTGAACTCTCGCTGGCAGTTGTGGCACGACAGGATGTCCTGGTCAGGCACCCAATAGGCAGGACGCGCTGCATCTTTCACTAAACCTAAAGAAAAGAAATTGTAAATACACTTATGGACAACACAGTAACACGTCTTCATACCATGGTAATAAGAAAACTAGTAAGAAGGCGAGTAGATTTTGCTTTGAGGTATTTTAGGGTTGGTCATGGATACACAGACGTTTTCGGCAGGATATCATGTTATCAAATACATAAATAATCTAAACCCTCCAGAAGTAAATTTAGGCACCCGGGTAGCACGTAATAAATTAATTAAGATTATTAAAAAAGTGATATTTTGTGTAATAAGCATTATAATAAGCATTTCACTCACTGACCAAAACAGAGTCAGTTTATCAAAGATAACATTTGTTTATGACACAAACAGGTGCTTTTTATTATTACAAAATATATCCATTAATAAAAATTACACTAAAAGGATTTATTGAGGTTCACACTGAGGGCAAAAAGAATCTGACGATTCAGTTCAGTGAACATCTATCGAGGAATATTACCATATCACTCTGCTGGATGCTGAAAATAAACAGCAGTTTCACTGATGTCCAGCATGTTAGCTTGTTTAACACAGTGGGAGGTCTAACACAATGAATGAACAAGAAAACAACACTTGGCTTGTAGTACTAGCTTGGTTTTGGATGCATTCTATGATAAAGATACACATACAGCCTTAGGAGTTTTTTTAAGTGCTATTTTTATAAGTACTTTACTTGAAAGTCGCCCTGATGAATCTACCCTTAACTTTAAGAGAGAGGCTTGTGCACTGATTATTTCTGATTGGTCTAATATGTGCCCTGATAATCTGTTTTTACACAGACAGATGCAAACTGAGGTTGAAGTAAAAACATAAATGGACCCAGAAAACTATTCTGGAACATGGGAAAAGTTGTTGAGGTAGAAATCTAGGTACTAACACAGTATTAATAGAAAATTGTAAGCAATGTGGGCTGCAGTGCCGAAAACACCTTGGGAATGAATTAGGAAAGAGTTCCAACTGTGAGAAGAAATAAGTAATTCTGAACAATTACAGCTCAACTCTTACTGTTGGGATTGTAGGGATTAGACCTGATTTCCAGATAAAAATAGTTACAACCTGGAGAAATGTGTAACATTAACAAATACAAAACACTTGTTTGAGTATTTTATAAGGTAGAGATCTCTGAAAAGAAACAAACAATGTGGCAAAAGGGCAAGAAATTATGAATCACTGATTAGATCACAACAGTAACGTAATCAAGCTTTAAAAATGAAGCCTGCTAAAAGGTTTCCTAAAAGGTTTCAGAGGGGGTGGAGTGCGGGGTCATATAGTTGGTATGGTGGGATTTGCTTGAGATTTCTGGTGTGTGTTTGTGCAAATGACTGCTTGCTTTTGTTTCTGTTTGTGTATCATAAATCTCTTTTAGTGAGACCAAAGACAAATGTCCTGCCTGGTGGGACCATAAAGTACTTTCAATTAAATTCAATTCACCTTAAAGCTGCAGACACTTAATGGTTTGGTTCACAGTACGGTAACACTGCAGTCCAAAGTGAAGCAGCTCTAAACTGCTGCAAAGGCCTGTAAATAAGGTTGTTTACAATCAAAATCCCCTTTATTGCTCAAGATTGTGTGCTCCAACAAGGATTCTGATTTGTGTTTGAAAAATCTAAAAACTTTAAAGGAAACAAAAGGATAAAAAGTACAATCTTTATATAAACGTGTATGTGTACACACCCAGTTTATTTTTCAAGTTGCCTAAAATGTCTTTAAAAATATTTAAATAATTTTTAATTCCTTAACAACAGATTCAGGATATTCAAGCTACAGCTGATTTTTGTTTAAATCCCATGCGGATCAAGAGTATATACCCAAATAATTTTCCTTAGGCAAAGAAAGCTCTGGTTTGATATGGATATTTCTTTAAAGCGCTGTCTGATTTTGAGCAAGTGATTAGCTCTGTTTGTTGGGGCATCTGATATTTCTCATTTATTTAGGTTTTATTGACAAGACTGGTGCATATAACAGCTCCTTGATCTAGGGATATTTTTAACCATAAAATAGGCTTTATGATGCTCAACCACAAGGGGGCATTACACCACCCATTTTACACCTTACATACCTAATCAACTATATCTGATTTTGAGCAACACATACCAAGAGGGATGTCAATAGCAGTAGCTACAACCCCTATGGTGTTGGTGACAGCCTCTCCAACCTTCCTGGCTAGAGTTCCGCCTTCTTCCTCCTCAAGCTCTGACGCAAGTATTTCTGCACAAAGAAGAAAAACCTGAATAAAGCCATGCTCACATAAAGATTAAATACCAGCATACACAGGAAGAGGAATGACATTTAAAAGCTGAGCGTGTACCTGCATATGAGGATCTCTGCTCAAAGCAGACGTCACAGACTCTGACAGGGGCAAGACCCCAGCCTCTCTCAGGGACAGGAGCAGCTTTGGAAGAACAGCCGTCACAGAACCCCTCCCCGCAGGCACGGCAGTGATGCTTGGTGTCGTTGTCCTGGAAGACTGCGTGACACTTGTGGCACATCTTGTTCCAGAAAAACAAAACAACAGCACATGTTGCTATTGATCAAGAGCTAAAAGGAGGAAGTTGCAACCAGCAGTCTTTCCCAGTTTTATTTTGTGACAGGCATGTATAAGTTGTGCAACAGGACCACAGCACTACAGAAAGTAAACATCCCTCTGGACATGAAAGTGTTGACTTGGCTGCTGGTAGTGGGTGGCAGAGGGCGAGTCTGTGTCACTCACCATGATGAGGGAGTTGGGTTTCCAGTAGGCTGGGGCAATCTGATCTGTCAGCCAAGATGTGACGGCCTTAGCAGGTTTCACACTGAGCTCTGATACCGACTGGGCCACTAGATTGACGCCATCGAGAAGCCGCTGTGCAGCATTGTTGTTGTCCTTTAAAAAGCCATCGGACTACAAAACCATAGAAGAACCCATTTAAATATCACAATATTTTAAGTTCTAAATCAGTAAAGGAGTAGATTGGATTTTGTGAAATGAGGATCTGTGAGGTTATGAGTAAAAATTACATTTAGCTGATTTCAATCTTTTAAGAAAAACAAACTGAAAATGTTCATATCTATGGAATACAACATTTTATACTATTTAATACATTGTCTGATAACAAGCTAAGGCAAAGTAATAAGACGTTTTTGGAAATAACGGAAATTGTGCAGCATGAACGCCATAGCTTTTAAAGCATATTCTGTATACACCACACATGTGGGTCATCGACCAGTCATTTACACAACTGATATATGAATATGATATATGAAGCATAACCTAATACTATGCAACATTAAGCAATCGCTTCTCTTGCGCTGATGAAGATTTACTTCTGGGTGCCAGATACTTGTAATTTCAAGTTAAACTGACAGCGTAATCTACTTTCTTATCAATTCAACTAATAACTAACCGACCAACAGGAGGTACTCAGAAAGCATTGAAAACATTACTTGAATGCGGGGTGGTAAAAAATAGAACAGTTTTTTTTTAACTTGACAAGTTGTCTTTTTTCTCAAGGGTCATGTAGGCTTTGTAGCCTTAGAAAAGATTTCTCAGGAGCAGTGAGGGCAAAAGCAGCTGTTAGGATTTGAAAGATGTAGACAATTAATAGTCATCAATATAGCGACGTATCCCATTGATATAGCCTTCCACCACGAAGAGAATTTCTTCCTTTTTTGAAAAACTCAATGTGAAACAACATTTTTTACCACAGGAAAGGAAATTATCCCTCATAAAAACCTCACATTACTTCACTTCAAAGCATTATATCCCTTAAAAAAGATGCAAGCAGTTTGCTTTTATTACCCCAGGCCAAACATGCTGGATTTCAGTGCGAACAACCGTATCCACAGGGTCCTGGTTGCCATACCAGTACTGGCGGCTCCGGTAGATCACGCAACAGTTGGGGCATTCAATAACGTATCTAAACATTCAGAAGAAGAAAAAGAAAAAAAAAAACCATTCATTTAAACAAAATAAATTTGTATATAGAAGTGTCTGTTTTATTGAATTCAAAGTCACCTGTATGGACAAGTATGTATACAAAACTTTAAAAGAAGTCTTACATTAAGATGTTTTAAGGTCCTTTAAATGAGATACCACAGAAAGTCCCAAACTGAAAATGTATCCATCTAGGAGCAGCATACAGTACACAAAACTTACCTCCCCTAGATGTTAATGCACATTTCCTGCACAGCTACCTGCAAGAAGGCTACAACACTTTACTATTGTTTACAAGAAAGGCAAATTCAATTGCTTGGAAATATTTCCGGTTGCGAAAAACAGAGACATACATGGCACATGGAGAAAAAAATGCTGTGAGATGAATTTCTGTTCAGCAGCTGACTGCAGGCTTTATCTGAACAGAAATCCAGACAATATCAGCATGTAAACTCCTAATGCAGCAAAAATGTGTATAAAAGGCACTCGAGCTGTACTACCAAATTGAGTCTGTGTGTACTGGTAAGTGTTTATTTCCGTCTATGAATACATTTTAAGCTAAATGACCTTGAATCGCTGGTTATCAATGCAAGTTTGAAATAACGTATAGTCACTAATAAATGAAAAAACCAAAACTACAGAGGCAAAATGGTGAAGGGATGAAATGACAATCCTGTTTTAGTAGTAGCATAACATTATCACAACCCTAAAAATCTATGATTCATCTAATTATGGCAGCAGAAGGAATAATTGTCACATTTTTAGTTTTTAACAAAATCCACTAAATCATGTTATACATTTTTTATTTTAATATTTTGTCTTAATGATGGTAAGGTTATTGCACTTTGAGGATCTAATAATGATAGGTGCCTAGTATCATTTGATAAACATGTTCACTAAGTCGAGTTTAGATAAACACTGCCAGGTGAAATTCCCTGCTACTCACCCAGACCAGGCGTATCTGGCAAGGCCCATCCATGGGGAGTCTGAGGAAGCAGACGTCTTTGGGACAACTATCACTTCCTTCCCTCCTTCATAACAAGCCTGAGACAACAACAGTATTCCAAGCAATGCCTCATCAACGGATCATGGAAATTATTTTTGTATTCCGTCTAAAAAGACAACAACAAAACAGAGTTGAGCCGTTTACCTTACAAGTGTAAATGCGGTTATCATACTGAGCAGAGTAACGGCAGCGTTGCTTCGCCTCATGGTACGACCCTTCCTGTAAGTGGTTCATACTATTTTTGCAGCCAGATCTGTGATAAATGCATTTAGTAATTAATAACATTAAACTAAAGGGACCAACAGTTGTTTTTGTTTGTTTTTTTAGAATGAAACAGTACTGACCCACAACTGAGACAAAAGCTGGAACAGGTGAAGTACTCATCAGGAAAGAAGCAGCTGTGTGCTGCAACCTCGCCTGTGATTTCTCCATTAAAGCGCTCACTCAATGCCTGCAAGGACAGTGATTTAAAAAAATAAACAAACAAAAAAAAACTTACAATCATAACTGCAACTAAACAGAACCAGTACCACTATGAAACAGCAGAAACTATGTTCAGTGTGACTCATTAAGACCAGCATGGTCTACTAAACAGACAGCCAGATTAAAGCAGATTAATTACTGAAATGTCAGCTGACATGCAGCTTGACCTGTAGGGCTTTGAAGATGACGCCTGGGGTACGAGGGGAGCGGGTGGCGTTGTTATCCAGGAGCTGCTCCAGTTTATTCTGCAAGCCTCGGAAATCAGTAGGGGGACTGAGAGTCTGTGTGCCCCAATACTGAACGGAGCTGAAGGCTTCAGGAAAACGGGAAAGCTTCCTAAAGCGCTCCAACAGCAGCCGATCCACAGACTCCAGTGATTTATCTACAGCAGGACAAAGATGGAAAAAATGGAAAATGACATGTATTCACATATTTTAAATAGCTCAATGTAGCTCAACAGGTGATTTTTCTCTTCCTAATACTGTTGTCTCGCATAACAATAAAAAAATACGACTTCTTATTCTTTTGCATTATAATCTAGTTCTCAAAGCAACAAATAACAAGAAAACTAAATCTGGTGCTTCTCCTCTGTAAAATTAACCTTCCTGACATGGTCTCAAATAAATTAATTTAATATGCAAACTAATAACTGCTAAAAATTAGATTTATGTAGCTTACTGAACTTGGAAGAGCGTGTTTCATTAGGTCACAAAATTAGGTAAAAAAAATGTCTATTAAAAGAAAATAACAGTATGTGTCACCTGAACCCAGGAGCTTGGTGTGGACAGTTTCATGGAAGATGACCACTGCAGGACCCAGGGTGGACAGGGGGACGTCCAGACCACAGCGGGCCGTCGTAGCTTTTAGCTCCTTGGTAAAGTGCTTCAGATAGGCATCAGAGGCATCACCGAGAAACTTGAAAAGGTCGTCATGCAGGCGGTCAGCGTGAGTGCGGTAAATGATGAGGTCTGAGACGGCGAGCACCTTGAGCAATAGACGAGTTCTCTGACCCTGCTTGGAGCTGTTGCCAAGCAGCCCCTCTGTATCGATGACCACAATCTTACGGATGGGGTCAAATGCTGCCCAAACACCCACTGTGCAGGACTCCTGTGTGGGGGAGGTTTTGAAGACTTCTTTGCCCATGAAGAAGGTGTGGTTCAGGGTGTGGGATTTACCCTCCCCCGTGTTACCAAAGATGGACACCACCTTCAGCAGCTGGTTGGGGAGGCAGCTGAGGGACCTCATGAAGGAGGCTTCATCTTTTATCTTGAAAGGAACAACATGGAGCAAACAGCATTGGCTAAAAGTTTTAAGAATGAGTGACAAATCCCATTTTTTTGATGACTTTACTGCTTCAGTTTTTATGGTGGCAATTTGTAGCATCTGGGTTGCTATGAAGACTGAGCAAATAAAAAAAATAAAATTAACTTCCTCACATAATCCCCATTTGTCAAAGATAATTAACAAAGGGATTAGGTTGCCACCAAAGCAGAGCTTGTTAAGGCAAAAGACGGTGGAAATGTTTCTGCACACAGTGAGAAGGAGAATTATGAAATCAAGAACTTATCTCCAAAAAACATCAAGGACAGAAAGTCTAATATTCTACTGGAAGTATCAGGATTGAAGAGGACCAGGGTAAAGCAATTTACTTTTGGGACATGTTAAAAATGAATGTAAAGAGGATGTATTCCTGACATAGAAGAATCACTCATAATTTTGTCTAAAAATGCTGCCATGAAAAAAACATGATGAAACATCAACCAGGAGAAACTTTGCCCAATAATCCAGAAGCAATTCAGTGAAAAACAATTGTTTTTTCACCATAACAGAGGGTTGAGTAGTGAGGCAAAAGAGAAGAGGCCTCTTAGTGACTCAGGGATCAAAGCATCACACAATTTTGGATTCATGGCCAAAAAAACTTTGCAGATTTTAGTCCCATTGAGAACTAATAGACTGGTTTTCAGAAACATGATTTGCTGCTCAGTAAGAGTTTTTGAAACGTATGAAACGTTAAATATTCAAGTTCACCATAGCACAGAAATATTAGATAAAAAAAAACACTGAAGTAGTACAGTTTGTGAAAAACGCATTTTCAGTCAGTCTGAAGATGCTTGTGAATGAATGTGCAAGTGATTTAAACAAAATAGGCGCCGTTGGCAGAACTCACCTGCATTTCTTCATTCTCGTCAACAAGGAGAAAGCTGGACACCCGTTCCAGAAGCCTCAACCTCTCGGATGACTCGGGGGCATCGACGTTCTGGACAGAAGTCTTGGTAGAGTTCGCCTCAGTGGGTTTGGGTGGTGGAGGATAAGATATGAGCTGGTGTTTTTTCTTGCTGCTTCCGCTGTGTGTGCGTTTCTGACAGTCTTGACACAGATTCACCTTGCAGTTCTGGCAGCGGACCACAGACCTGTGGCGTTTGCTGCCATCCCCGTTCCCTCCTTTGCAGTTGTCACAGTAGGGAACATGCCCAGGACCAACTGGGACCCGATCGTGGTTCCTCAGGTGCTCCTGACTGTGGAGCTCCAGCTCACACCTGACACACTGCAGGGTTTTGCAGTCATCACACTTGAACGCAGCCTCTTCAGAGCCGCCACAGGAATAATTCTCTTGGCATGTTAAACTTGTATTGACTCCCTTTTCAGATGACGAGCCATGCCCACTCATTGTTTATTAGAAGAGCTTAGATTTGGATTATTACTTATTGGAGCAACTTTGAAGGAAGCACCAGATAGTTCCAAAAACAGTTAAAAGTAAAATGCACAAAGTAATATTGAAATGATGCTATAATAATAAATAAACTTAAGACAGTTGCATGATGGCAGGTTGAGCTGCTTTTGTCATTCAGGGCAGCTAAAAGTAATGCTAACAGATATGCTAAACACTAAGTTAGCCTGCTACTGCAATAAAGTTGCCGCTTACGTTTAGTCTTTATTTTTTTTAAACATCCCTCAAATCTATTTTTGATCGACTTTGATTTGCCCACTTCAATTTCTAAATAAATAAAATTAGTGCTAAAACAATAAAACATATAAATATGAGGTAACAGACAGTAAAAAGCGAATAACGGGAGCTTTTCCTGACATAAATTTGTGTAAATGTTGACGCTAACAACAGGCTAGCTAGCAAAACAAACTGAGGCTAGGAAGCTAATTTATTAAATGTATTTTATATGATTTAGTCTCAGTTCGGCTTACAGCTGGCTTGACTTAGCGATTTGTGTGTGAACTTTTCTTCCACAGAAAAGCAGTAAACGCTCCACATCCGTCCAAACGAGCAGCTAGCCCCCTGTTTGTCAACTGAACTGAAGAAGCATATATAAAAATGTAGCAGGTGCGAGAACCGCTGTTAACCGCGGCTGGTTTGGCTTTAAAGCTGGAGGGAAATCCACGAAACTACCTTTTAAAAAGTCCTTTAAAGTCTTACTGTGTTTGGATCCTTACGAGCGGTGTCATTGTTTTGTTCTTCAGCCCCCCCTCCCTTACAGAAGTCTGTAGCTACGTTGTGTTGTTGCTAGGTCAGATCAGCTGATCTGATTATTTCAGTCAAAGGGCTGAAGAAGGAAGTAGAGTGCCGAGGCATTGTGGGAGATGTAGTTCTACTAGACAAACTGGCTTCCCTCTATCTGGATATCTCAGTATTACGCAGAGGTCGGTGGGTTTCAAAAATGTTCTTTTGGAAAAAGTATTCTTTTAGGAGTAGTTTTACTACGCCATACTTTTTTTTAACGTTTAAGTTAAGTTACTTACTATTAAGTAGATATGTATAATTTATTTTGTCCAGAAATAAAAGCTTAATAATAATAATAATTAGGCATTTAAAATCCTCCTCAGGCTTCCAAGATGGACATCTGCAAGTTAAATGTTTGTCATGAGCAATGTTTTACGAGGAACTGCATGTGCAAATCTATGTTTCGCTTGAACGTGTTAAATAACTATGTAGTTAGAGTTCTGTCACCTTTAACATGTTGACACAAGGTAACCTACTCCTTATCCATTTTTAAACACAGGAACAACTGTTTTTGTATGCTCGGTGATGGCTGTGTTTGAATTGTAGTTTTGTTGCGTCTATTAATATTTGTTGTTGTTTTTTTCTTAAGAAATGAGTACATTTGGTCTGTACATAAAGGCTTATATATATTATGAAGTATCACTACTCTTACTTGAGTAAAAATCTCTGATTACTCTAACCACTGTAAGTAACTTCACTGAATTAAAAGCAAACATGTTTTACCCAAGAATTGCATAAGACACAGACACAAACCTAAAGTTTAAGATGCGCTGCGCAGCACATATAGTAGGTAATGTGTAGAGCACACCACTCACATGTCCTATTGCCAGGTTTTCTCAGCTAAGCTCTGGATTTCTGCAACTCCTCCAAGGGTTACAGTTGGGTTCTTTGCTGCTTCTCTGACTACCTTTTTTCTTTCTAAGCCTCAATCTGGTCGGTCAGCAATGTTTTGTTGGCTTTCCAGTTGTGCAATATTCTTAAAGTTTCGGGTAATGGACTGAACAGTTTAGAACAGAATAAACTGTTCTAAAGCCCTGACAGAACAGGCTATATTGAGGTTAAATCACAAACTTGTGGACTCTTTTTACTAATTCCTTAACTTCTGAAGACATTCGTTGCACCGGAATTTATGAGAACAGAGTAAAGGGCTAAAAAGAGACAATTTTCAGATTTGTATTTGTGAAAAGTTCAAAAACCATCCCTTTCACCTCATAATTATGTGGTAGTTCTGTTGGTATATACATTTCTAATAAAAGACATTGAAATTTGTGGTTGTGTTGTGATTAAATGTGAAAAAGTTTAACATGTAAAGCTTGGCAGGAGACTACATATCAGCAGAATCAAACACAACTTTAGTAGAGCTGAGGACTACCTTTAGAATTCATTTAGTCCTCAGCTCTGATCCTGTCAGCAGGTCTCCTGGCCTGCCTGAAACTCACCGGTCTAGTGCTCTGTTGGTGCAGATTAACCAGGATGCCAACGTTTTGATGCAGGTCAGACTGAGTTTTCACCAGAATAATGGGGGAAGTCAGGTTTGTGCCTCAGATCTGTGAAATCCACCTGAAAGAGATGTTGTGGAAAGAGACAGTGTTGACCAGGCTGAAGCAGAGAATGAAGATGTCCACATGGGCGCAACAGAGAAAGTGAAGGTGGCCAAACTCCTCGTGACAGATGAAAGAAGACATAGTGATAAGCAAGTGATTTATATTTCTGTTTAAGATTAAATTCACCTGTCCAACTGTATCTATCAGCTTGGTCCGTGTTAAGCAAAACCTGCAATTTAAATGGAAAGGGTTATTGGCTCTACCACTACTGGTCTATGTCAAGAAAAGAAAATAATCAAAATTTATCATACCAGGGAAACATTAAATGCTGTCTGCCTCTACTGTCTGGTGTATCCATTAAAGATGGTCATGGTGGTTTTCCCAACAGCTCCGTATCCAATCAGCATACAGCTCAGCTTTTCTCTTAGTTTGTATGATTCATTAGCTTTCTGACAAAATTGTATCATCTTTCCCTGTACTATTACTCCATTTTGACCAACATAAAAGTGCTTGTGGTACTGTAAAACACCTCTGTGTCAGTCAAGGAACTCATTTGGGCTAGTCGAGCTAGAACATCACCTTAATTTGAAAAAACAAAAGGGCCCAATCAGAAGCGTGATCCCTTCTAGACACATCCTGTGTGTTTGGTGTATTTACATAATCACTCCCACAAAGACAGGCTTAGTGGCCAAAAGGCAAACAGATAAACTCCATTCAATAAAAATGTGTTTCTGTGTTCACGCTTGTTGCCAAAAATGTTAAAATGGAAGTAAACAAGGAATAAGGCAGACAGAAGAAGCATCAAACACATAATGGCTCGCTGTAATTATTTCTTAAATGTGATAAAGCGTTTGTAAAAAAAAAAATAATCGACTCAGATTCCTGAAAAAAAAGAAACGTCAGCGACTTTTAATCAATTGTGGGTGTATCACAATTACCAGTCAGCAGAGGGAAGTGTTTATCCAGGATCATCGACTGCAGCTGTGTGTCTCAGCAGTGGTAACTATACATTTCCTTAGTGGATGATGTAACATAAAGTATGCAAGTATTTAGAGACATAAATTATTATGACAATAAAACAAAAGGAAAACCACTTTGGCCCTGTGAGATGCTATTTATAAGCAACACAATCTGCACTAAATGAAGCCAAACTAAGGGCCAAAGGGCACAGCTGGATTGGCATCGTTAGACTGTCATCAGCTGTTGTTTATAGCAGCAACATTGTGTGCTTTGGTTTATCCTGCCTTTTTTTCTGAGGTGACTGAGTTCATAAATTCACAAATTATTAAGCACAGACTGAAAATAATAATTTCCTCAGTTACAAACTGACAGGACTGCACTATTAGACAGCAGCTGGAAAATGTGTGCCATCATTTTATTGTAATATTTTATTTTACTTCCTTCACTTGTAAGTAATAACTATCCACAAAAAATAGTTCTCAGTGGAGTCTTAAACTAATACTTTTAGGTCGCAGTCATTAATCGATAATCTGTAGAATATATTGCTAACAAAAATAAACAGCCTTCAGAATTACCAAGAGGATTTTTTACCAAATGGCTGCCTTGTCAAATAACTAAATGGAATGCAAACAAATCCTGGAATCCGTGAAGCTCCAAATATGAAATCTAAAACCAATAGTTTTGATGCAAATGCAGTGAACTGCAAAATTATTCATACCGTGTGAATTTAGTTTTTGGGGGTTTCATGTGAAAGACCAACATATAGAAGTGCTTTATTGTGCAACTACAAACTGTTTTCAAGATTTTGAGCAAATAAAAACAAAAATAGAAATAGCATTAAGGTCATTCACGCACATGAGCATAAGCAAAAGCATCCCCACACCATGATGCTCCACACTATGTTTCAAAATGTATTTAAAGTGTATTCAAGGCGATTCACTGTGTTAATCTGCCTCCACAGTTTTTGCTGGGTCCCCTGCATTGGCTTGAGGCAAACTGAAAATGAGACTATTATTCTAATAATGGGTTTTGTTTTGGCACTTCTCTATAAAGGCAAGGTTTGTGGAGTTCATAACTTGTAGTTGTTCTGTTAACATATGTTCCCACATGAACTTTGGATCTTTAAAAACTTTACTGAGAAAGGTTTAGGATCATTGGGTCTGATCTGATTCAAATAGTTAACTCAACTCTCCTGTCAGGTCTCTTCCCCCAACCTTTAAAAACAGTAGTTATTAAACCACTACTAAAGAAGAACAACCTGAACAACACGTTAATGCAGAACTACAGGCAAATCCCTAATCTTTCATTCATCAGTAAGATTATTGAAAAAAGCTGTGTTTTAATAGTTAAATAGCTGTCTAACAATGACAAACTGTTTGATATTTTTAGTCTGGTTTCTGTGCTCACCACAGCACTGAGACTCCCCTCGTCAAAGCATACAATCACATTCACATAAATACAGACTGTGGTAGAACCACAGTGCTGGTTCTGTTGGACCTCAGCACTGCATTTGACACTGTAGATCATGACATACTATTGGAACGACTAGAGAGCTGGGTCAGAAACTCTGGTACAGTACGTACTTGGCTGGTTTCAGTCTTACCTTAAGAACAGGAACTTCTTTGTGTCAATAGGCAATTTTTCATCAAAACAGACAGAAATCATACGTGGTGCCCCAGGGGTCCACCCTGGGGCCCCTCTTATTTCATATCTACATGCTCCCACTAGCCCAGATTATAACAATGAATAAGATTAGCTAACATAACTATGCAAATGACACTCAGCTTTACATTACAATGTCATCAGGTGACTTTGAACCCATCCAAACACTAAGTAAATGTATTAAGCAAATCAATGGATGGATGTACCATAATTTTCTCCAGCTGAACAGAAACAAAATTGAAGTAATTTTTTTGGGACCTAAAGAGGAACAAGCAAGAGTCTGCACACAGCTTCAGTTAATACAGCTAGAAACTAGTGATCAGGCCCGAAATCTTGCTTAGCACCAAAGTATATTGAAGACTTGTTGTCACCATCAACCCCCCAGAACACTCAGGTCTTCTAATTCCAGTCTACTCAGCATCCCTAGAATTAGAACCAGATATGAAGAAGCAACTTTCAGTTACTATGCTCCCCTTATCTGGAACAAACTTCCAGACGACTGCAAGCCCATCTGTTTAAAGCTGCTTTTGAGTAATGTTTAATGTGTCATTTGTTTTGTGTGTGTTTTATACTTTGTTGCTGTTTTTACTCTATCCCACAATCATGTAGGCTAAAGCACCTTGAATTGCCTTGTAGCTGAAAATTGCCTTGCCTTGCCTTTAGATTTCCTCCAGAGTTATGTTGGGCCCCTTGGCTGCTTCTTTGATAAATCTTTTTGTCTGGCCTGTCAGCTTAGGGAGAAGCCCAGGTCTTGCTAGGTTTGCAGTTGTTCCATATGCTTTCCATTTTTAAATTATTGAACAGAGCTATATGAGATGTTCAAAGCTTGAGATATTGTTTATAAGCTAAACCTGCATTAGATCTGATTTATGTATATAAAACACTTAGAAAACCATGTATTCTTTCCCTCCACCTCATAATTATGTAATATGATGTGTTGTTGTATCACGTAAAATCTTGAACCTTGTGCCTTCAACGTATGAAAAGTTTAAGATGAACACTGTCACAGTGGATTGAAGGTGTGTAGTATTTCCTTAAATCAGAAAGCACAAAGGAACCTGTGTCAGCTACCACCTTCTGTATTTTGCCTCTTTTAAGCTTACTGCTGGTGTATTGTTCTGCAGAGTCAAGGTTGTAAATTGCTTATTTCACTCCTTTTCTTCCATATTTTGCGCCACACAATGTCACAGCTGTTCTGCAGAATAGTTTTGCAAATTTTGCAAGATGTGCTTTGAGAAGCGGGAAACGTTTGGGGGAAAAAATGCCTCTTTAAACAAAGTGCTGCCTCTTATCTGTGTAAGCCTGCAGGAAACTCTGGGAGCATTGTGTTTTAAGGCCTTTGCTTCCTGTTTGCCCTCGTTTCTCACTCATTCGTTCTCTTCTCCCGTGTGCCCCCCCCCTTTTTTTTCCCACCACCTGCAGTGTGAGTGATCGACTGTATTCTCCCTGGTAGGAGTACAATATCTGCCGCTCCGCTCCTGTTGCAAGCTCACTCCTCTTCCCCACCTCCAACAGCTGCAAGTCACAACTCTGTTCCTCAGTCCAAGGTAAAATCAAAACACAGGAAACAGTCCTTAAATATCTCTGGATTTAAAAACTATTTTCCCGGATTGTGCTCTTTTATCACAGATCATCTATAGGGCAGCCCTTCCGAGCAAGATCGGTTCAAACACTCAGGCAAAGTTCACATGTAACTCAGGAAGGAGCAGCAGATGTCAGTATTGTGCCGAGGAAAGCTTTCGAGGCTTTACTGACTTCTCTTTTATTATAAACATGTTTTGTGTCTGCATTCTTACACTCTCACTGCACGAATCGACACCCAGCATAGTATCCTGACACAGATTCACTGAGCTAATCTGCTTAGTGAAGGTCTCTGTGCAGCTTAGGGGGGAGACATGCAGCACACACACCTAATTCCACATTTTCATAATCAAAAAGATCAATTTGGTGATTACTGTCTGACTCCTAGCTTGTATAAAGGTGGTCAACTCCAATGCTTAGCTGGTTAACCCCATGGGTTAATCCAGTGTTTACTTATGGCAATAGAAGCCTAAAGTTCTGGATGCATTGAAAAATCGGACAACAATGGCCAAAATCTGTCAGATAAGTGTTAAAAGATTATGAGCCTAAGCCATAGATCAACAGGCCCCACTGCAGACACAATGACAACACAGTGGTAAACAAACCCCTTCCATAATATTATATGTATATTCATGTATACAAATCTTCAGTAATAAGCAATCGCATACAGTAGTGAACATTTGCATACTGTTCTGCTGCTTATACATTATTCATAAACTCGATTTTAAAGCCAATTTAAGAACTTACCTTCCTAACCATTTCTTTTGACACTCTCCCAACATAAAATCCTGTGCAACCAACTGTCTCCAGGGGTCATCTAATCTTATTCAGCATAAATGAGTGAACAAACACCACAGAGATCAAGGAACACAGCAGACAGGTCACACAGAAAGTTGTGGAGAGGTTTAAAGCGGGATTAGGTTAGAAAACCCCCTACAGAGAGTGCTGTAGCATCCAATATCCAAACTGAAAAGAGTATGACTCAAATCCAAACCTTCCATCAAACTCAACTGACTGGCTAGGCCAGGAGAGCATTAAGCTCAAAAGCACACAGGAGACAAATGGGGAAGCACCAGAGAGCTGATGGAAGAAAAAGATTTGCAGCTATAATTGCTGGTACGGGGAAGTATTGACTATGACGCTTTTGACACTTTTCAAATCTTTTTTCCATAAAAATTTTGAAAACAGTGTGTCCTTGCCCTTTATCTCGAATGTGCCTTTCGTTGTATTGACTGTACCTTTAAGTCCCAATGAAATGCAACTCTGGCTGTTTATTTTTGTTCAATTTCCTTTCATATACACAAAAGTTCCCATTTTGACCTTTCATGCTACCAATACGTTTTCTGATGTTTAGAGCTGTTACATCCACTTAAAACTATTACGTTGTGTCATAAAGAAAAAATACCATTGTATAATTTTTGCTTCAAAAAATTTATATTTTTCTCATCACGACACTGGCTTTATGTGTGAGAGTTATGCTTAATTGAAGAATTATTTAGATCATGTGTTCATTTTATAACTGCATAGCATTCAACCCCCCTCTCACATCAGCTCAAATTCTTGCACCGTATTGTCACTGCACAAGAGATTCATGGGAATTCAGACTTGTGTGATTTCACTCCACCCCTGCTCTCAGTGCAGTTGTTCACATTCTTGACAAGCAGCCAGTTCTGGAAGGAAAACATAAACCACATCCATTAATTGCATTAATCCCGAGACTCGGGATATACTGCCACGCCGTCTTTGTTGGATCGAGGTATTTGCATAATCTGAGACAACATTATTTCAGCAGGATTGTGTCATACATATCTCCACCAGCTTAGTATGAATCATCCTGTCCTCATTTTTTCCTAAATGTGACAGAGCCCTATGTTGGTCAGCAAGCATATCTGTCAGTTTAGTTACTCCTTGTCCATTAGAGGATTGTGGGGGTCCTGAACCAGCCAGCTAATCCCACTTTACCCTCCATAAAGCATTTGACGGGTCTGCCCACAGTCCTTTGTCGGAAATTTATGGAATCTCTACTCTTGTACCACAAATCACATGTGACACAATTTAAATAATTAAAAATCAAAATAAAATTTTCAATGAATTAAAGTTGAATATTTAAGATAATCAATTTATTTTGGCCAGTACTCCCGTGGACAAGTTGCCAGCCCATCATAGGGCAACACAGAAGACAAAAATGCACTCACTCCGAAAGGCAGTGTAGCTTGACCAATCAACCACATGCATATTTTAGGATTTTGGAAGGAAGCAAGGAGTACCCAGGAAGAACCCACAGATGCACTGGAAGAACATGCAAACTTTATGCAAAAAGAGCACATGCCAGTGCTGGAACCAGCGACCTTCTTGTTGCCAGGTAACAACATTAATGTTGACTAAGGTCAACATGGTCCCCAAGGTTAGCTTTCGTACAGAAAGTGCAACAGTCAGGGAAGGCATTACCAGTCAGCGCAAAACAGATTTGGTTATTATAGATGGCTCAGTCATTGCACGTTCTTACCTCAGAGACATCATAGAACCCATCATCATCCCCCAATTCCGCCAGCACACCCCCAACTTTCTGTTCATGGATGATAATGCTCCACCACATCATGCCAGAATTGTCACAGCTCGACTTCAGGAAGTCGGAGTGCCTCATATGATACGGCCAGCAATGTCCCCTAACCTGAACCCCATAGAGCACGTTTGGGACCAGCTGAAGCAGAGACTGGATGATCATACTCCACCCCCACGTGACCTGGCAGAACTGCGTGTAGCACTTGTGGAAGAGTGGAACGCATTGCCTCAGGACATCATGAGACTAGTGAGGAGCATGAGACGTTGCTGTCAAGCTGTCATTGTGGCAAATGGTGGAAACACCCGCTACTGACATTGTCAATTTGTGTTATTTGGGGCTACCCTTGTTATTGTCTACATTTCTGGGGTAATAAAGATTACAATAATGAAAATTTAATTTCTTCTCATTCATTTTACGTAATATCAAAGGATACTTTTGACTTATTTCATTAAAATTCAGACCAAATAGCACTCATGTAAATAACGATATCCCTAACTTATTGTGAGTAGTGTATATGTTAGAACAGTGCAAAGTACTTCTAGTGACAACGTCTGCTGTATTTTCACTTGGCGTCCAAATAGCACTGTGGGCTCAGCAGAAAATGACATGAGAGAACAACAAAGCTTGTGCACAAACAAAAGGTTTCACTTTAACACATACTGTAAAAAAGTTTGTTCCTTATTTAGGGAAGTAACTTAAAGTGGATAGAGTAGTCAGAGATTGTACTCAGTGAATAGTAGCATCAAAATTATGTTACTGTACTCAACTAGAAGTAAAATGTTTTGTGCAGTAAAAATACTACTAAAAGTCATTTCTTTCAAAATGTTACTCGTGTAAATGTAACTCAGTAAATGTGACTGGTTAATTCCCATCTTTGATTAAAATATACACCCCTTAAATCACAGTATAAAAAGCAATTAGATAAATCTGTTAGGAGAGGCATGACTAGTTTACATGAAACAAGAGCAACACAAACTACATCATAGAAAGTAAAAGATATTGATTGATCAAAACGTTTGTTCTTTATTGGCTCATTTTCTCTTGTTTCTGGATCCTTTGCACCTGTGGATACTTATTTGAAGCCATCTGGATAAATGAAAAGATTTGGATTACACTTCTGAGTTAGATTCAGATGTTTCCTGGCTTTCCTGCCATTCCTGCACAGTAGACCAGGAAGCACACCCCTTACCACCCTCTAGCACCATTGTCCTCTTAAATATCCTTTTGATCGAAGGTTTTGTTTGGTGTCATGGCCCATAAACTGAAAAAAATGAAACAAAAAGTGCATTGAACCTGTGGGAAACAGTTTCAAACTTGTGACTGTAACAATAAAAGAGAATTTCACAAATCTTTTGTCAATGAATGTTATCCACTAAGGAAGCAGTGCAAGGTAACTTTTCAACTAAAGTACATAAAAAAATACGTTAAAGGAAAGTCTTGACATTTTCTGGAATACCAAGCCATATTCCTGCAACATTATAAGCACATACAAAAGAATGGAAATATAGAAAGCTAACAAAAAAAAAAACAGGAATTTGGATATATATATAATTAATTTGAATAACTGATTCTAACCAGAATGTAAGACAAACAAATATGGTTCAGAAGCACTAGAAAAAGGGTTTACTTTCAAGAGTTAAACTGTCTGGAAAATAAGATGGATTGCTTGGTGCTACTTAGGTAATATTAGCATCACGTACCAGTTGCTCAAAACATTAACGAACAACGGACATTGTAAGTACATGATGACATAAAGATATTAGACAAGATTTAATTCCTGGGACTTTGAACCAAGGTCTGGCCAGTAGTTGCAGAAAAAGTATAATTAAGGAAACAAAATTAAGTTAATTAAAAAGTATTTTTCCTCTTGCAGTGAGAAAGCTAATGAATCTGTTACTGGCATTCTGGTTCTTTATTCAATTTGGTTAACTCTGCTTCGGTCCTCCTTCAAACACATCACATTAAGAGATTCAGAGGCCAATGTTCTGTTTTTGTATGAGAAGAAACAATGTTCACACAAAGCTGGTGGGATGATGGATGGATTAAAGGATAATGCGTGTCTGTATAGTAACTAATAAATCCAGTCAGACCAACTGCACCCTGTGTTTCTGTAACATAAGACACCAGATGAAGAGCTAAAAAAAAACTTTAAAACCGGGGTGCACAAAAAAACAACTTCAAAACCAAATTCAGTCTTTTTATCTGTTTGGTCCTCATAAAACTTGTAAAATTAGCTCAACCTTTAAACACTTACAAAAAATCATTACTACAAAAATTATTACTTAAAAAATGTAAACTTTAATTCAATGCATAAATCAAGAAAAAAATTCAATGTAGGCTAATGATAATAGCCAAATATATAGATTATGTTTGCATTATAAAAGCCCATGCCACCATAGTGAATGTGTAACAAAATATTTCACAACAGTTTTGTAAGATATGGCATGTTTCAGTAAAGTACCAAATTAGTTACAGAGGTACAGAAAAATTACATGCTTGGTGTTACACGATTAATTTTGGTATATGGCGTCCTTCACTCTAATTAGCATAAAGATAATTAAGCCTAAAAGATCATCTTTCATTGCAATAACATCTGACATGAAAAAAGTTAGAAGAATCCAGGCCTTAATTTGATTTTATTTGTTTAGTGGTAAAAAAAAAAACATCCAACATTCAGAAACTTTATATGACAATCCTAACAATTCCTTTAGAACAAAAATATCCCAGAAATTTGTAAATCTATGCTTTCATAACTTTTTTAGTGGATTGGAATTCCTAAGAATTTTTTATTTGCTATTTATTTCACTGAGCCCATCTTCAAAATGAGAAAGACAAGAAGACATGGCTTTCAGGTGAACCAAATGCCTATTGATCCTCAAGAGTGAGGTATTGGTAATACGAAAATAACTATTCACCTAACCTTACCCATGTCTGCAGTCAGAGAAATAATTGATATGTTTTAAACATCTGGAGCTGTGACAAATAAGGCTGAACAAGGACCAATGTTTATAATTTCATCATGCACACAAAGGAGGATGGAAAGGGAAGTAAATAAAATCTCTAATACTCACTGAGCCATAGAGAACTGCAACAGACGGGCACATTGTGGTTACAAGTTTCCACATTAACAGACACGATCTGTATGTCACGAGGTTACGAAAGAGGCATGCCAGAAAAACAAATTCTGAGTCACAATCATTGCCTTAAACATAAACACTTGGGGTGGATTAATTAAGTGTCCATCCATTCTTCCATTATCTACCCGCTTGTCTGTGCAGGAGCACGGGGGAGCTGGTGCCTATTTCCAGCAGTCACTGGGCAAGAGGTAGGGAACACCCTGGACAGCTCACCAGTCTCCCACAGGGCAAAACTGAAACACACATGACAAATAACCATGCACATTCACACTCACACCTAACAGCAATGTAGGAAAACAATTAACCTAACAGTCATGCTTTTGGACTGCAGGAGGAAGCCAGAGTACTTGAAAAGAACCCAACCCTGTACAGGAAGAATATGCAAACTCCACTCAGAAAAACCCCAGGCTGGAATTAAAAGCTAGGAACCTTTTGCTTAAAGCTAACAGCGCTATCAACTGCACCCCAGGACAGCCTCATCTTGAAACAAAAGATGAATATGTGGAAAAATACCAATTAAGTAAAATCTTCTGGCATCTATGAGACAACTTAAAACAGCTCATGGCACAGTCTTTTAACTGTAAGTTTATCCAAAATATATAATATAATCAACGCAGAAATGTTATCATATACCAGAGAATGTGGATCAGTTGGATCAGATTGGTCATCCTAGTCCATGAGCCCATAATCTTACATAAAACCTTTGGGATGAGCTGAAGAGATAGTAGGAGTGAAGTCAGGACTCTGGAAGATCTAAAGAGACTTGGTCTAATGTAACTTAGAAGACAAAATGGTGAAGATTGGGTGGCCTTTGATCTCCTGCCAAGTCCTTTGCCATTGTGTCTTATCAACACATTGATACTCTTCCTTTTGTAATGGAGTAGCCTTTATGATGGCAGCACTGATGTCCACTTTCAGGAACCTAGGAAGGGGTGAGCTCCCAGTGGACCTCCTAGTGTAGAGGGTTGGAGCTCTAAAGCAGATTCATTAGTGACCCTATCACTTTCTCTTTAACATACATCCCAGGCGACCTCCAGCCTCTGCACTGACCGCCCTAAGACTAAAGGTCAGGGTTCAAACATGGTGCACATTAACATGCAGATGGAGAGTGCAAATTGCATGATGTTTTTTGTGGAATGTGTGACCACTTGTGCTGACCTGCACATCCTGAGGACTCTAATTTGTTCCAATGTCCATGTTCCTGCTAAATAAAATATACTCTGTTCAGAAGATACCACATAATATCTTATTCTCAGAAGAGCAAGTGGATTTTAGACTTTAAAATCTGGTTTCTACTTTTTAAATAAACATTTTTATTAAGCTTTGTGGTGTTTTATTGTATAACAATGAATTGCAAATATAGCAGTGTATGTTTAAAAAAATATTTTGATTATTGACTTCCGCCAGGGAGTCTATGTTTTCGTGCCCATCTGTCTGTGTGTGTGTTTGGTTGTTTTGTTTGTTTGTCTGTTGGTAACATAACTCAAAAAGGTTGTGGACGGATTTCGATTAAATTTTCAGGAAATGTCCACAATAGGACCAGGAACAACTGATTAAATTTTGGGGTTGATACGACATGTAGTGTGTATCCACTCACCGACCAATACCATTGTGTACTCCTCTCCCATCTCTGAGAGCTCACAGACGGCTGAGCTTGCGCAGCAGCCCCGGTTGGACCATATGCACAGCAAATTAATCACACATTTGCAAATCTCCCCTGTCTGCTGGAAAAGCACAGCAACAACACAAACACTTCCATGAGTCTTATTAACTGAAATTCTATTGGAAAACTAGAGAAAGTTAGACTTAGATAACAACATGGGGATAGGGGGTGGGGGGGTTGAGTGGCCTGTATTCTCTGAGTGCTTTTCTAGTTCTGATTATTCTCTTAAGTCCTCTGTCTTAACTCTTGCGAAGAGCACTTGGTTGTGACTCTTTCATGCTGAAGTTTTGGGCGGCTGTAGCTCAGTGGTAGAGTTGTCTGCCTGCAACCCAGAAATCGTTAGTTTGATTCCTGCTTCCGCCTGCAACTTGTCGTTGTGTCCTCTGGCAAGATACTTCACCTACCCGCCTACTGGTGTTGGTCAGTGGGGCCGATTGACCGAAATGGCCATCTCGCTGGATTATGGCACCAATGGTGCATACTGGAACTGAATGGGTTGCCTTGTATGAATTTCAAAGATGTCTGTAACCATTTTTTAAATAAGGTCTTAGGAGGTTGCACAGTTGCTAGCATTGTTGCCTTACAGCAAAAAGGTCCTGTGTTTCTAATAGTCATGTTCTAAAAACATGACTGTAGGGATATTATCTCCTAAATTGCCCTTAGGTGTGAGTTTATGTAAGTGTTTGTCCTATTTATCTCTATGTTGCCATATAATGGACTGGCGACCTGCCCTGGGTGTACTCCACCTCTCACCCAATGACCGCTGGAGATAGGAACCAGACGTCTGCGACCCTGCAAGGATAAGTGGATTTAGACAATGAATGGATGGGTTTTACAAGAGCTTTTTGCTTTGTTTCCTGTGAGATACCTTGGACATAGGAAACCATGGGTTAGGACTAAACTGGGCCATGTTAATTTGCACTTTCTAAACAAAAACAGATTTCAGTAATTTAATTGGCTTTTCAATGTTTTTTATAATTCACTTAATCGATGTAAATTAAATTGTGTTGAGTTGAATGGTTTGCCTTGAGTGAATTTCAAGTAAATTGACCCATTATAAAAATTGAACTGTTGATGTGATTAATACTCACTAAACACGTTTTGGTTCTATACTATACTGTTTCCATATAATGTGAACCAGTAGTGTTGGGAATATTTATCACATGCTAGGGATCAAAAATCCGCTTGATTAAATAAAAACTCTTGAAGATAGGTCATGTCAAAGAAAAGTTGTCCTTGGTACAGTTTTAAAAATACATTGACCTCAAGTTAGTGTAATGATTCCAGACCAACAACATTAACTCCATGGAGTGGTCATCCATGCAACAGACAACTTGTGTGTTAACATCAAACATGCTGTTTCTAAGGTTAAAACATGGAATGCAGAGAGATTAAGTAATGTAGTTCAATTGTCCTTGGTGTGAATACCTGTTCACAGGTGCCAGCAACAGGTTGACACCATGTCAGACAGATAAGATACAGTTCTCAGAAAAACTGGTTATAAAACTAAATATTAGTTCAGTGACTCACATGGAACTTAAGTCTCCAACAAATTTTTGGAATTTGCAAAGCATTTGCTTCGCTTTGTTTGAGTTTGCAAAATAAAATGCAGACTGTGTTTATTTTACTTTGTGGGGTTATTTTACGTTTTCTTTTTTTTCCAGTCAAATATTTTTTGTCTTCAATTTCTGTAGACAGTTAGCACATTTACTGAGCAGTTATTCATGTTTTCATTTGGAACAGAATGTGCAGTGTTCCCATTGCATTTGCGTGTATGGAAATAAAAGCTAAAGTACATGAGCTTCTCTGAGTCATTTAATCTGTTTTTGGAGAACAGTTTGTACCAGGTTGGGTTGCATGGCATGTGACAAATGCATATTAACAAGTTGTTCTTCTGGAAACCACAAAGAACATATTTGTTTTGATTCAGTGCTGTCTGCCAGTCTTCATTGGGAGAGGTTGCAATAGTTTCAATAGAAACAATACTCCCTGTTGGAGAGGATTGAGTTAAGCCAATAAATGGTTTCTAACTACAGTCACAAACAGTTCCTTCATCTGACAGCTGAACAATTATTCCATAAAAGCTAGCCACTAAGGAAACTATAATTATCTACAGAAACACCTTTTAGATCTGCCAACGTTAGGGAATTTTTTTTACTATTTTGTACCCGTCTGCAGGTTATATACATGTAACCCATCCATCCATCCATCCATCCATCCATCCATCCATCCATCCATCCATCCATCCATCCATCCATCCATCCATCCATCCATCCATCCATCCATCCATCCATCCATCCATCCATCCATCCATCCATCCATCCATCCATCCATCCATCCATCCATTTCCTTCCGCTTATCCGGAGTCGGGTCGCAGACTTTCCTCTCCCCAGCCACTTGTTCCAGCTCCTCGGGAGGAATCCCAAGGCGCCCCCAGGCCAGCCGAGAAACATAGTCCCTCCAGCGCGTCCAAGGTCTTCTCCTGGGCCTCCTCCAGGTGGGACGTGCCCGGAACACCTCACCAGGGGGGCGTCCAGGAGGCACCCTGACCAGATGCCCGAGCCACCTCAACTGACTCATCTCGATGTGGAGGAGAAGCGGCTCTACACTGAGCCCCCTCCGGATGACTGAGCTTCTCACCCTATCTCTGTAACCTCTGCCTGAATAGAACATCGCCTACCCTCACCGCTCTCAGCTTTGGATAACTGTTGGTGGGATTTCGAGGAAACTAAACCTGAGCCACAGAGGTTTGAGGCTGGAAATGTGGACTTGGTTGTCCACAGCTGAAACTATTTCTTATTTTCCTTCTGGCATGAACAAGTTTAGTTTCCCTGAATCAATCAATACATCAATCGATCAATGCATCAATCAATCAATCAATCAATCAATCAATCAATCAATCAATGCATCAATCAATCAATCAATCAAAGTGTATTTATAGAGTACTTTATAGATCTCCTGTATTACAGCAGTCCTGATAACTCTAACTGAAGACACTGTTATTGCATGACATTTTGATGAAGAGGATAAGCAGTGTTGTCCAAATTGTTAAATTTTATAAGGAATCCTTCTTTGCACAATCATCAGGGACCAGGGAAGTCTCCTGAACAGAACTGGTCTTTTTTTTTCAGTCACTGGGTCTGATGGTGCTACACTAAAAGAGGATGCACGAAGTGTAGCTGAAGTAGGAGAATTTGTCAGCAGGACTATTACTTATATACTCCACAAATCTTTACGGTAAGCAGGCAAGAAGAAAGCTATTGTTGAAATTGATATTCAGGTCAGATGAGGCCAAGACTGAACTTTGTTGATCAGAGATGATGTGACAATGGAATGAGCTACTGTAAATACAGGGGAGGTCTTGAAATAAATCTGTTACAGACTTAAAAACTCTTCAGACTGGAGCAGAGGTTCACCTTTCAGCAGGACAACCACTCTAAACATACACCCAAAGCCACATTAAATGGTTTAAATCATATCCACAAAGTGCGGACCTAAAATCCAACAGAGAATCTGTAGCAGGACTTAAACATTTATGTTCACAGACCCCCCTTTTTTTCATCAAAAGGCTGGGGGAAGGGGGATTCAATATTTACATGTGTGCAAGCATAGAAATACAAGCCACACGTTTTAGATTTTCATTTGTAAAAAAATCCTAATGATTTACAGGTCTGGCTACTCCTTTTTGTAGAGTTAACTTATATTTTATTCAGCAAGTTTGTAGCCTGATTTTTTATGCATTTAGTTCTGTTTTAGATTCACCTTCCAGCAGAGCAACTACCCTAAGCATACAGCCAGGTCAGAGGTTTGCAACTTTTCTAATCCAAACAGCCATTTTGCTCTCTGTCCAGCTAGATAAAATTCATTTAGAGCTAATGTTCCCTGACCTTAAAAAGACAACGTATAATTTTCATGAATATCTTCAATGGACTGTTTTTAAAATAAGGAAAATAAGAAACTAGGATATATTTTCTATGGGATGTTGATATTTGTGGAAAATGGTTTAAAAAAACAAAGAACATAGTGTACAACCAAATGGCTAGAAAAATATATCTAAAAATATTGCTGGTACTTTTGGTGCCATTCGTGTTGTTCAAAGAAAAAACTGCTAAAACCAGAATTTGTTGATATATCTAGGATAAAAAATATCTGGTTCATTTTAACCCAAAATTATTAGGAGCCATTGTGGATGATCCAAAGTGGTACTTGCAGCTCTGGACCTGCAGGTTGGAGATCCCTGAGCCATAACTACAATAAATGATTTAAATCAAACCACATGTTAAACTGTCCGAGTCAGAGTCCAGACCTAAATCTAATTGAGGATAAGATCTGGAAAAAGAGCTCAAAACTGACGCTCATCCAAATAAATACATTGAAGTTTGTAGCTGTAATGTGACAAAACAAGGGAAAATGTAGGGTACAGTATTTCAATGCTTTTGCAATCATTTTTTCATTTTACGCAAATCAACACCTCATCAGTTCAATAAATGGATATATCATATGGAACATTTAACACCTTTGACAGTCTCAAAGAACATAATGTTGACTCGTTTTTAATTTAATTTTAACCCACAGGTATTCTTTCTTTGAGTCAAAGATGAGAGAAAATCCTTTCACATACAGCCAATTTGAAGTATAGTTAATTAAAAAAATTATCAAACAGAAAGAAGAAAGTATTCATAAAAGAAGTATAAAACAAAATACAAAATGAACACAATTGAATTTTTTAAAGCTGTTTTTCTTGTAAAGTCACAGACTCCATGAGGAAAAGTAACAATAGCAGTTAACGTTCCATAGCGATACAAATGAGACATTTATAACAGCCAAAGAAAAGTTTGAAGACAATGATTTTGATTCAAAATCCTGCATTTTCATTCAAATATATTTAGAAGTACATTTTAAAAAGTGTTTAAAGAAAATCCCATTCAAGAAGGAAGTAATTATTTGAGGGTTATGGCAAGAAATGTCTGTGAAAGCGGTGCACCACAGGCCCTCCATACAGTAAAGTCGTTATTATGAAAGACAAAAGTAGAATTTCTTCACATGAAATCATATAGTTTTTCTTTAAGCACAAAATACCCAAATTATTAAAAATCACATGAGAAGTGCTGTGTGTTGTCATTTAAGGTCCCTGTTAAAGAGATTTTTGGCCTGAGGTTGTGATCTCTCCATATGGGAAAATCTTTAAAAGGGCTGCCTCGATAGAGAAAAGGTGCTCGTCCTCCACTTCTGGACAGCACAGCCTCATAAACTCTGCAAGCCGGAGCAGATATTCAATGTTGTGGCCTGTTTTTCCACTGGAAATGGAAATTTGGGCCGCGATTTCCCCGTCTGAGGCCGGACCAAGGTAAATGGGGTTGTCCGATGTGGCAATGTAGACTACAGCCAGCAGAGGAGAGTGACTCTTCTCTTTAGGGACGAATTCCACAATTTCTGTTATGTATCCTCCCAGCATAACCTCTCTGATATTGAGGTACTGAAGGGACTCCTCCATGTGGGACTCAGGCACTTCGTAGGCAACGCCCCATGTGCAGGCCTGGGGTTAAAAACACAGCAGTGTCAGCAGCAGTGCAAGCTAGAACAAATACGGCATGCTATCATCAAACATGATCATTTGTATTATTATTTCACGTTGGAAGCAATAAATAAATAAAGACTGTAAAAAGAAACTAATTTTGTCAAAAATTTTAACCACAAATTGTTATATCTTTAATTTGGAATTGATGTTATCGACCAACACAAAGAAGTACATATTTATGAAGTAGAAGGAAAAATGACATGAAACAAAACCTGAAAAGATTGACCTGTACATGTATTCATCCCCTTTTAATTTGGTTACCCCTAAACCAGCTACCGTCAGAAATTACATAATGAGTACAAAGACCAAGGGACACACCAAATAGGTGAGGGATAAAGATGTGGAGACGTTCAAGGCTTAAGTTATAAAACAAAGTTTCCTTCAACCATTAAATCCATGGCCATCCACCTAAACCTGGAGTCAGGAACTTATGCTCTGTCTAGATCTGCGAAAACAGTGGCATAGCCAGAAATAGGTTTTAAGGTAGGCCCAGCAAAAAATGAGAGGGCCATATAAATATTATTGAAATTAGGTTATTTCCACTGTTCCACGGTTGCTTCAACAGATATGAGTCTATTTACATTAGAAACTGCTTAGAACTTAGCATCCAAGCAAAATAAAACATATTAAAGATCTAGCCAAACACAGGTAGCTTATATCAGCTCTCTGACATAAGCAATGGTTATTTTTAAGTGGTAGTTCAGCCTTATTGGGCTTCACTGGTTTCCCTATATCACATCAGATCAGCGGCAGTCATATGCTGATTGTGAAACTCTACAAAGCATACACATAACCAATGTCCAATACCCAATGCTTTAAATAATTATTTGATTCCATTAAAGCTGCTATGGCAAATCTGCAAAACAAGTTAGCTAAAAAAAATTTTTTCATGCCTCTTAACAGCATTTTAACATAGTGTGTGAATGTGAGAGTGAATGAATAACGGAGTTGAAAAGCACCTTTAGGGTCTCGAAAAGCGCTATATAAATGCAAGCCATTATTATAATTATTATAGTATACAGTGGGGCATAAAAGTATTTGGCAGCCACTGATTGTGAAAGTATTCCCACTTAAAAAGATGAGAGAGGTCTGCATTTTTCATCATAGGTACACTTCAACTGAGAGAGTATGTGCAAAAAAATTCCAGTAAATCACATTGAATGATTTTTAAAGTATTTATTTGTATAATGGTGCAGAACATAAGTATTTGGCCTTTAACAAAAGTTAATTTCAACCCTTTGTAACCTTGCCAACCTTGGTTGGCAATGACAAAGATCAAATATTTCCTGTAGGTCTTCACCAGGTTTGCACATGCTGTAGCTGGTGTTTTGGCCCATTCCTCCCTGCAGATCTTTTCCAGAGCTGTGATGTTTTGGGTCTGTTACTGGGCAACACAGACTTTCAACTCCCTCTACAGATTCTCTATTGGATTTAGGTCTAGAGAAACTACAGAACTTTGAAATGTATTAAAGAGAACCCAAGCACAGAGAGCTATGTAAAGGAGATTATTTTAATAAGAAAATTAGCTTACAGAAGAAGGGAGGCAAAATTGGGGAGGTAACAGGGAAAAAAATGCGGAAGGAGCCAGTGGGGAACAATTCAAACCAGAGAGCTTAAATATACTGAGGAGGAGTGGAAGTGACAAAAGAACCTGAACAACTAATTAGAGGGAAATGGGCACAGGTGGAGTGAGTGAGTAGATCTTCTCTAGAGCTGTGATGTTTTTGGGGCTGTCGCTGGGGAACAAGGACTTTCAACCCCCTCCACAGATTAACTGTTGGATTGAGGTCTGGAGACTGGCCAGGCCACTCTAGAACCTTGAAATGCTTTTTACGTAGCCAGTCCTTCGTTTCCCGGGTGGTGTGTTTGGGATCATTTTCATGCTAAAAGAGCTAGCCACGTTTGATCTTCAATGCTCTCACTGATGGAAGGAGTTTTTTTGTCCAAAATCTCACTATAAATGACCCTATTCATCCTTTCCTTAATATGGATCACTCGTCCTGTCTCCTTTGCAGAACAGCAGCCCTAAAGCATAATGTTTCCACCCCCTTGCTTTGCAGCGGGTATGATGTTCTTGGGATGCAACTAGTAGTGGGTAATATAAAAGGTACAGTATAAGGTCGAAATGATATGAATTTAGCCAACGACAGAGATTTTGACTATACCGGCCTACCCCAATTGCGCATTTTGATGATGTCATCAAGCTGTCATCAAGGAGGATAAATACTGATGTTCAGTGTCCGTCTTTACACTACATATTGCAAGTTTACAATCTGTTGTTTTCCATTTAAAGTTTAAAAAAACTGTTGAACTTGAAGCTTTTTTAATTCAAATATGTGCAGGTTTATTTTTATGCAATATTAAATGTATAAATAAGTAACCAGGAAAGCGGACAATTTAAACGTTGTGGGGGGTTTTGTCAATAATATTCAGCTTCTAAGTTTTTTTTTAACATCTTCATGTTTATGTTGTGAGGATTTTTGTGTTGCATTTTTGGAGAAAAAAAATGACTTTCTTAAATGCATTTTGCACAATACATGTTCTTTAAATGGGTTTCTAAACTTTTTTGAAGTTGTTCTGCTGCAGTGTATCTGGAAAGTGAGAATGATCATAAACTGTCATTTTGACATATATAAAAGGTAAGAAAAGAATATATGGCAAAATATATTGTTACCGCACATGCTTTAGAATATATCACAATATAGATTTGAGGTCATATCGCCAGCCCTAGATGCAACTCAGGATTCTTCCCTCTCCAAACCCAGTGAATGGCGTTTATACCAAAGAGTTCTATTTTGATCTCATCTGACCAAATGACATTCTCCCAATCCTCCTCTGGATCATCCAGATGGTCTCTGCCAAACTTTAGACGGGCCTGGACATGTGCTGACCCATGCAGGGAGACTGCAGGATTTTAACCCATGACTGGTGTGTTTTACTAATAGTAACCTTTATTACTGTGGTGCCAGCTCTCTTCAGGTCATTGACCAGTTCCCCCCATGTAGTTCTGGGCTGTTTCCTCACTGTTCTCAAGATCATGTGTACCCCACGAGGCGATATCTTGCATGGAGCCCCAGAGAAGGGAGATTGTCAGTGATTTTGTATTTATTCCATTTTCTACTAATTGCTCCAACAGTTGATCTCTTCTGACTAAACTGCTTGCCTATTGTAGATCGGCTGGTTCCAGTCTTGTGCAGGTGTACACTACCGTTCAAAAGTTTGGGGTCACCCAAACAATTTTGTGTTTTCCATGAAAAGTCACACTTATTCACCACCATACGTTGTGAAATGAATAGAAAATAGAGTCAAGACATTGACAAGGTTCGAAATAATGATTTGTATTTGAAATAAGATTTTTTTTACATCAAACTTTGCTTTCGTCAAAGAATCTTCCATTTGCAGCAATTACAGCATTGCAGACATTTGGCATTCTAGCTGTTAATTTGTTGAGGTAATCTGGAGAAATTGCACCCCACGCTTCTAGAAGCAGCTCCCACAATTTGGATTGGTTGGATGGGCACTTCTTGCGTACCATACGGTCAAGCTGCTCCCACAACAGCTCAATGGGGTTCAAATCTGGTGACTGCGCTGGCCACTCCATTACCGATAGAATACCAGCTGCCTGCTTCTTCTCTAAATAGTTCTTGCACAATTTGGAGGTGTGTTTTGGGTCATTGTCCTGTTGTAGGATGAAATTGGCTCCAATCAAGCGCTGTCCACTGGGTATGGCACGGCGTTGCAAAATGGAGTGATAGCCTTCCTTATTCAGAATCCCTTTTACCCTGTACAAATCTCCCACCTTACCAGCACCAAAGCAACCCCAGACCATCACATTACCTCCACAATGCTTAACAGATGGCGTCAGGCATTCTTCCAGCATCTTTTCAGTTGTTCTGCGTCTCACAAACGTTCTTCTTTGTGATCCAAACACCTCAAACTTGGATTCATCCGTCCACAACACTTTTTTCCAGTCTTCCTCTGTCCCATGTCTGTGTTCTTTTGCCCATCTTAATCTTTTTATTTTATTGGCCAGTCTCAGATATGGCTTTTTCTTTGCCACTCTGCCCTGAAGCCCAGAATCCCGCAGCCGCCTCTTCACTGTAGATGTTGACACTGGTGTTTTGCGGGTACTGTTTAATGAAGATGCCAGTTTGGGACCTGTGAGGCGTCTGTTCCTCAAACTAGAGACTCTAATGTACTTATCTTCTTGCTCAGTTGTGCAACGCGGCCTCCCACTTCTTTTTCTACTCTGGTTAGAGCCTGTTTGTGCTGTCCTCTGAAGAGAGTAGTACACACCGTTGTAGGAAATCTTCAATTTCTTAGCAATTTCTCGCATGGAATAGCCTTCATTTCTAAGAACAAGAATAGACTGTCGAGTTTCAGATGAAAGTTCTCTTTTTCTGGCCATTTTGAGCGTTTAATTGACGCCACAAATGTGATGCTCCAGAAACTCAATCTGCTCAAAGGAAGATCAGTTTTGTAGCTTCTGTACCGAGCTAAACTGTTTTCAGATGTGTGAACATGATTGCACAAGGGTTTTCTAATCATCAATTAGCCTTCTGAGCCAATGAGCAAACACATTGTACCATTAGAACACTGGAGTGATAGTTGCTGGAAATGGGCCTCTATACACCTATGTAGATATTGCACCAAAAACCAGACATTTGCAGCTAGAATAGTCATTTACCACATTAGCAATGTATAGAGTGTATTTCTTTAAAGTTAAGACTAGTTTAGAGTTATCTTCATTGAAAAGTACAGTGCTTTTCCTTCAAAAATAAGGACATTTCAATGTGACCCCAAACTTTTGAACGGTAGTGTACAATCCTGTCCCTGGTGTCCATAGACAGCTCTCTGGTCTTGGCCATGGTGGAGGTTGGAGTCTGACTGTTTGAAGGCGTGGACAGGTGTCTTTTATACAGATGAATTCAAACAGGTGCCATTATTACAGGTAGAATGGAGGATAGAAGAGCTTCTTAAAGAAGGAGTAACAGGTCTCTGAGGGCCCCCCCCAGAGGCCATTCGCCAGTAAACATCTATAAATTAGCCGCTTCGTTGTATTATTATTCTGTCAAGTGAGAGTGAATTCATTTCATGCTTATTGCAAAATTTGATGTACAAGTTCATTTGTCGACTGAATGACTCTCAGAACTTAGTTTTATTATTGTTGTCCAACCCTTGTCTTAATGCTGTGTGAGGTATCAATCAGCCATGTGGAAGCACTGGTATGACTGGCTCTCTTAAATTCTTGTGTGTGTTGTTGTCTTCTTGTTTGTTGCTTTGTCTTAAATGGACCCAGAGCCTAAATAAATAAATAAATAAAAATAATAATAATGAATATAGGCCACAGGGCCCAAAGTGTGTGCGAAAAGTAGCGGCTTATAGTCAGAAAATTACTGCAATTATGTTGCTGCATGGCGCCATATTCGCTAACCAGAAGTAGCACTGGAAGTTACCACCCCGTTTAACTTCCAGTGCTACTTCTACATCTGAGCTCTGTGAGATCAGCGATTGTTCAACTTTTCCCAAGGGGCTTTGGGAAATGTAATAGAACAGGTTTCAAAGAAAACTCCCTAAGCTAACTGTTTTTATTTTTTATTAATTAATTAACTTTATGTATTGTGACATGCAATTCTTTGTAATGCATGAAACTGTACTTTAATGGATTAGTCTGGAATATTTAGATAGGGATCCCAATACTTTCAATAAAAGTGTAAGTTTAAAATCTACAATCTTAGACTTGGTTACACAAAGCAATCTCACAGCTAGCCTTAGCTTGTCTGGAGAGTTCTTAAGGCATGTTTTTTCAAAAAAGCCATTGACAGCAAGTCTTGCAAAGATGGATATGTCACCTCCAGTTTAATTTTGTTATATTTTATGATGACTTTAAGTGACACTCCTCAAAAATACAATGTAATTATAAAAATAATTTCTTTTAAGAGAGGCATTTATTTGGGTGGGCCCTGGTCCTAAGCGAGTGGCCCACCCATAGCCCTGTGTGAAATATACTTGAATCTTGGAAAAAACAAAGACACCTTGCAACTTTTATAAATGTAAACATTCAAACTACAATTAACTTATTTTTCTCTATTTTTAGGTTTTTGAAGAAAGTAAAAAGAAAAACTTTTACTGTGAGGAAAGAAATACACTTTTCAGAGTAGAACAAGGCCTTATGGGTTTCTTCTGTATTGATGGAAAATGAATAGAAATTATATAGCCCACTTAAAAGAATAAACCTAGTTCACGTACTCACACTTTTAATATTATTGTCATTCTATTATCAAAAGTTCTGTACAGATATTGCACAAAAATATATATGTAAGACCTGCTAAAAGTGACAATAAATTGCCACTTTGAAGGGTCCACAGAGCCAGATACAGCTCTAAGGTTACAGCTGTTAGACCTCTGTCTAATGGTAACTCTGGAGGAGCTATAGAGGTCCACGACTCAGATGGGACTGGAACTTATGTAACAATGGCAAAAAGAGAGCACTTGTTGACAGAAAGTCATAAGAACATCCATTTATGACAGTAATGTAGGGCACAGAGCAAATATGGGGAAGAAGGTATGTGGAAAATTATTTAGCCACAACAAAAAAAGTTATCTGTGGTGGAAAACTAACATGGCACATTATCCTCAAAAAAACAAAAACAAAAAAACACTGTGACACATGGTGATGGCAGCATAATGCTCTTCAGCAGGGATGGGTAATTTGGTTAGAGTGGAAGGAAAGATGGACGGAGCTAAATACAGAGCAATGCTGGAAGAAAACCAGTAAGAAGCTGTTAGAGACTGAGTGGTGGTTGTTACCTTTCCACCACGAACAGAACCCAAAACATACAAACAAAAAAACAAAAACATTTTAAACTGAAGCATATTAATTTGTTTAGAATGGCCCAGTCAAAGTCTAGAACTAATTTCAATTGGAACCTGGGGCAAAATAGGAACATTGATCTTAACAGGTACTTTTAATCCAATTTGACTGAGGTGGAGCTGCTTTGTAAAGAGGAAAATGGGTAAAATTTCCTTTTCTAGATGTGCAAGGCTGGCAGAAACATACAATTTGTGGCTTAAAGTGCAGTGATGTGTGGTTCATCAAAATACTGAGGGGGTTGTGTAGAAATTCATAGCACTTTTTTTTATTTGTGGAAAAAAGTGTAAAAAGAAAATAAAAACAAGGTAAAATATCATTTCTACTTCACACATGCACTTTGTGTTGCTCTATCACATTAAATCACATTAAAATAAAAAGAGGTATTGACTGTAACGATACAAAATGTGAAAAAGTTCACTTTTGCCGAGAATTCTAAATAACAAAATGAAACTCACCTCCTGATCTTCTACTAGTGTGGCAACTCTGCCTGGCTAAAGAGAAAAGACACAAGACAATACATATATATATTAAGAATACAAAGCAATACATTAAAATAATAAAACAAGTTGATTCATGTTTAAGAAAAATGACCACAGGCTTCACCTTTTCTTTATCCCCTCGATGGAAATCATCTCCATGCCAGAACCGTCTCTTGTATCCTTTAATGTAACCAACTTTTCTTCTTTTATAAGCAAAATCTGGTTTCCAAACTAAAGACCCGTAGCCAAAGATCCAAAGGCTGTTTTTTTCCTTTACAATATCCTGGGGTTTCATTCTGATCACTATTCCCTAAAAAAACCCCACAATCTTCTGTCAACAGGTAGCTTCTTCGCTCTGACGTATCTTATTTTCTTCTGTCCATCCTAACTGCTACTCTTCACTGCTCCTGTTAAATAAGTGCTGATCCTTCACATCATCAGCATACTGAAATCGCTGCGTGTATTTCTGCTGTGGCTGTTCTCTAATTTCAACTTGTAGATACAGTCCGTTTCTTTACTGAGCTCATGAGAAAAAATAACACGTGGATTTGTTATTCACTCACCACCGCGGCACGAACTCCGCCAATAGAATCGCAGAGTGGGCGGGCCTCAAGAATGTAAGCCTATCAAGATTGAGCAGTGATGAAATAGCAGTTCATGAGGTTGGAAAACATTGAAGTTGCATTCATAGAAGGAAAAGAAAACACGAGGTTTGAATTTGAACGGCACATACATTTATTCGTACATTTTTGTTATTTTTGCCTTACATACTGACAATATTTACATTTTTAAATATGTTTTCACACCAAGCGAAAACATGTGTTTTTATCTCTATGATCCGCTTTTTGTGAACCATCCGATCACCTCTTGCATTCTAAAAGTGTCAAACTGTGAAGCCAAGCAGCTAATCACATTATGTATAAATAGCTGGGACTGATATATCGCTGCTCTCTAAAGCTCATTAGGTGTCTGCATCAATCCGTCTAACCCCATTGTCCCCTTCCAGGCTGATACATGTCACATTTCTCCTCTGCTTGTCACTGTGTGACATCTCAAGAGCTAAATAAGAAGACAACACAAATCCTGCCCCCAAGTGGTTAGGAAAGCCTCAGCTATACTCTAAAAAAAGTACTGAATCTTCAACTTGAGCAACATACTATGCTCCTATGTTTTGGCCCCTTCTGTAGTTGATGGAAACAGACACCACCTGAGATGCAGAGACCCTGTCTGTTAGGCTTAAAGAAATAAATGAATACTTGGCAGCCCCAGTAAAGATGTTTAAAAAGGCTTAAATCAAGCTTTTATTGCAGCAGACCTTTTTCTTTAGAAAAACCAAAAGTTATATTTGAGTACATTTATTTAGTGGGCAAAAAACTAGAAGAAATAATACCTTTATTGTTGGTGTGCCTAATAATACATTTAAAATAAATCTATGTGAAGCATTATTTATATATATATATATATATATATATATATATATATATATATATATATATATATATATATATATATATATATATATATACACACACACACACACACACACACACACATATATATATATATATATATATATATATATATATATATATATATATATATATATATATATATATATATATGGTAAAAAGACTTAACTTTCATAGAGCTTATCTACTCTTACTGACCACTCAAAGCACCTTTACACTGGAGCCACATTCACAAAGTTGTAGAAAACTTTTATTTTTTTTCTAGGAACTTCTGAATAGTTATCCATGACGTTTCCATTTCTTTACTACTCTTTACTACTCTGTGCAATAAATCATACTTATCTTGTGATTAATACAGTGTGAAGGATGGTAGGCAAGGAAACAAATACAAAAAAATCTCCAAATGTCACTGTCAGAAAAAATTGTATCTCTAAGTGACAAAGTCTCCATTGTAAGGATTCTCACTCTGTTTAGATCCCATCTGGTTATTTGGGTGCAATGTAAAAAAAAAGAAGAAGCCTTCTCTATCCTACCATCATAAATGTAAACACACCCTATAGAGTTTGATAAACTCTATAGGGACTTTAATTGGAACTTTGTACTTTTCTCAGATAAAATAAAAAAAATTCCTGGTGGGATTGACATGAATTACAGGATGAATGTGTGGAAAAGCAGCTCCTTCCCAGTCTCAAGTACGATGAATGGAATGTGATGCCGGGGGCCTGTTTGTCTCTCAAAGGTCCTCTTAAACCCCATTAGAGCGCGAGGCATGAATTCTTTGATACAACCCGAAACATTTTTACTAAAAATCTGAAAGCCCCGGTCAGAAAATTGAATTTGGTTGCTAGTAGATATAGCCAGCAGTGTGCATATTTTCTCTTTCATTTCCTTTTTTGTAAAATATGACTGATGATAAGAGACAGAGATTTAAAGGTAAAGCAGCTGCTATGTTTAACAGTAAAGCATTAAGACCATATGGCCTTTTTATTGTCACATACACACCTTTTATATATATATATATCTATATATTTATATATAGATATATATATAGATAGATATTTTTATTCACTTACAACCTGTCCACTGAATGGATGTTTGCACATTGTTTTCACATCAAACTGACACAGACGCCACTATGGACAAAACATGACAAAACCTACCAGGGCAAAATGCCTCTCTATGCCGACTTTCAGGTCAGCTGACACAGATGGAGTTTACGGATAATTTAAATTAAAATCTCTACTTCGACCACAAAAAAACTCACTGACAACCGACAAACAAACAGTGTACCAGATATGTGTTCTGCATGTCTTTTTTTTATAGCAAAATAAAAAATATATAATAATATTAATAAAATAAAACACACAAAAAAAACACAAATTTGCCATTTTGGTGGCATCAACTTAAAACACATCTATTCTCGACATATAAATATACATTATATACAAAACATCATTATGAAACATAAAAAGATCAGTGCTTCATATAATTAAATTACTACTGAAACACTAATCTTACAAAATAACATTATTGGTTCAGTCATTTCCACTGAAGGCGTCCTTGGTATGATAGTCACTTCACGTGTGTCTTTGTCTTTGTTGGGGTGAGCTTGCATAAAACAGACAAGGCCCAGTCATGAGTTTCCCTGCATGGTGTTTTAGCTTTTTTCTTTTTTTTTTTGCATCTTTTCATCATTTATGGTTACCTCCAAGATGTTGTGCAAAGAAATCAAGATAAAGCAGGGCAAAAATGGTTTTCTTACATATGCACACATTTAAGGCTTTTGTGATCATACATTCTTTATAAAAACAGACTTGTTTTACAGAATCCCATATATATCCCTCACAAATGAACCGTTTTCAGTAGTTTTTCTTTGTGTCCTTCTTTCATTTGCATAGTACAGTGCAGGTCATAAAGAATAGAAATAAGCCTGACTCTTGCTACAGCTGATTTCTGTAAGCAGTCTTCCTGTCCTAATCAGCACATAAACAGTGACTTCTTGTAGCCCAGGGGTTAAGCTGGACGAAGCAGGGGAGGGTTTGAGTTGCAACAGTCAAAGGCAGATCCATGAGCCTCAGTCTGTACATTCTCAAAGGATTATTAGCTTTAGTTCAGTTATAGTCAGAGAGCACATCCAGTTATCAAGTTTTCAACAGCAGCATCTTGCATTTTAAATAAATCCCAGTCTCTTCACACGTGTAAACAGTCCACGAGGGATCCAATCTTCACAATGAGAAACACGTTCTGAACATTATACCTGGAGGAGATCAAGAAAAAAAAATCACTTTAAATCTCAGTTGTCAATTGAATATACTAAAGCTATTTTTGTGGGTTAAAAGGTGCATCTCAGTAATTTAGAATATAACTTGGTACCTCAAAAATCTAAATACTTCAGACAAATAATATAAAACCAATAATAAAAATAATGGTATTTTATGTTATGGCTATTTTATGACAGAAATAATCATTTGCAAGAATGATGACTTGAAAGTTCTCCAACAAAAAGTCACCATTGACAATCAGGGTACACCACAAAAGGTCATTGCTGAAGCAGATGGATTTTCACAGAGTGCTTTATCGAAACATATTAATGGAAAGTTAGGTGGAAGGAAAAAGTGCACAAACAGAGATCAAGGTCTCACAGTCTGGAGGAAGAGCAGAGGCACTAAGTCCAGGTTTCTTGAGGTTAAGTGTGAAGTTTTGTTTAGTCAGTGATGCTTTAAAGAGCCATTCCATCTGCTTGTGTTCATCCACAGTATTTTCTTGAGTCCATAATTAGCACAGCCAATTTAGAAGCATTTTGTGGTTTCTTCTGCTGACAAGCTGTATGAAAATGTTTATTTCCATTTCCAGTAGTTTGTAGCAGCAGCTCAACTTGCCAAAAGTACCAATACATGACTTAATAGCCATAGTATCAGTCTGTTTGACTGGTCAGCAAAATGGTCAGACCTAAACTTATAAGATAATCTAAGGTTTTTTTCCCCCCAAAGGAATATGGGAAACACCAGACAAGCATGTAGAGAAGCAGTTGGTCATTATCAAAGCAACCTGAGCTTTCTTAACACATCAGGTGAGCCACAGGTTGCTCTTCACCATGCCATGCTGCATTGATGCAGTAATTCATGCAAAAGGAACCCAGACCAATTGCTAGCCATGATCATCAAAATAAACATAAATAAGCATTTAAAATATGCTACTCTATGTGTAATGATTCAGTGTAATATTTATGTTTTACTTTTTGCATTAAATTAGTGAAATAAACAAAAAAATTATATGATATTCAAATTTTGATATTAGGAAAAGGCTTACCTCAGTTGCAATGATGCATTCTTGCTTCTCTTCTCCTATTACAAAGACAGACTGATAGACTGACTCTTTAGAGGAACATATTGTTGATATTCTAGAGTCGGGCCCTTCACTGTGAAGTACAAGATGCACAAAATTAGCTTTTGAATTTATAAACAATCATAACAATAGGCAGAGAATTCCCTTCGCCAAATTGTCCCCGTCTTTTCTTATCATAAACGAAACATCATGTGCCCAAGGACCTTAAACCATTGCAAGTCAGTTTACTATACTTACTTTGTAGGTAAGTATTTCAATAATTTTTTTAACATAGATGCTCATAAAAATGTAAAATATACAGTATAGTTCAAATTAAGTAAAAAAAAAATTCAGAGATTTTTGCATTGCCCCATATTTCCATTGATTGCGGTTTTGATCCCCATTTTGGCTCGTCAAGCTTCTGAAATGGGACACCTTCGGATTCCTGATTAAACCAAAAAAACACCTAAGGAGTCCACTACAGGTAGTTATTATATACCGAAGTCATAAAAATCCCATTTCTTCACAGTAAGCCATGAGGAGATGATAGAAAATCACTTTGAATCATTGGTTGTCAATACTGGTACAAAAAATCAGAAGCAGATGAGAACATCTGGTAGGAAACAGCCAGTCCAAAAAAGTACAATACGGCGAAGGAGTGAAATCACCCGCACCCATAAAGATCTCTCTGGGATCACTTATTTTTTCTCCTTCTGTGCTCTTACCTGTTCATTCTACTCAAATATTTTCTGTCTTCTAATGTCTTTTCACAGTTTTCATCTTTGCCCAGAAGGGACAGTTCATCCTTGTACCTCACGGCGGATTTATAGTCCAGCTGATAGCTGTTGATGTATTTATGGTTAGACTTTTCCGAGGGACAATCCACCTCCAGACCGATCTTCTTGTTTGTGTTCTTTAGCTCAACAGAAGAGATAAGGTTCTCCTTCTGAAAGTCCGTCCTGGAGAGGTTGTTTATTGTCTTAGAGTCGAGCTCCTTATGTTTTTGCTTTTTTCTGTTGCGCAAAACTACAACTGTCATGCAGACAAACACCAGAACAGTGACAAGGCCCACACCCAAGCCAACGGCGGTCACCTTCAGCTTTTCACTAGGCTCTGTGCCGGTGTCAGGGCTAGGAGTGTATACTGAGTCTGGGTCACTGTTCTGGCACTGGGGACCACTGTAGTGGGCAGCGCAGATGCAGGTGGGCTTGCCTGTGGGTCCGTAGGTGCAAGTCCCACCGTTGAGGCAGGGTAGAGAGGCGCAGCGGTTCATGGGCCTATCACAGTGGCGACCCATGTACCCTGGCCGGCAGATGCAGGTGTAGTCATTGATGCTGTCTACACAGGTGGAGCCATTTGCACATGGATTCCTGGCGCATTCGTCAATGTTGATCTCACAACGCAGCCCTGAGAAACCTGAGCGACAGCTGCACACTCCGAGGTTACCCTGAACCACACAGTGTCCACCTGTAGAAACAAATGAAACAAAACAGCAGAGCAAATCATTTTAATGCAGGCATTTAGAAAGTGTACATGCAAAAAACATTTTGGCCCCTGTAATTTCGCACCTCCTGTCCACACAAAAACTGGGTTTCCAGTGCCAAAATGTGAGTTTTAAAGGGATTTTAGAGATCAATATTGCACATGTCCATTCTGGCTTTCTGTGCTTGAAACCTCAAAATATCAGGGCAGTTCTATTGGTTGATCCATATCTGTTTCACTCTGTTCAATGAAACTTCAAATGCAAGCTGAATAAATTATGACTTAAATCATACTTAGAATCTTTTGATTTTAAATTTAAATGTAGTTATTGTTGACTTGTTCACCTCCTGGTGGTGCAGCATGGGTATTACAGTGGTTTGAGACAATGTGTACACAGATAAACTATCATCCTCCTGGACAGTTTTGTTATTTTTGAACTTGATTATTTTCATTTACTGCAAATCTACAAGTTTATATAAATATACAGGATGGAAAATGTTTACTTTCTGAGGGTTTTTTAATAAGTTTACATAATTTTGTTATCAGTTTTTAACTAAATATTTTACCCAATTAGGCCATTTATTTTTCTTCCCTTTTTTTCTAAATAAATAAACGCAAAATTGTCACTAAAACAGGAATGTAGAGGGTATAAATTGTTTACATGGTAAAGAATAAAAGTTATTAATGAAAAAAAGTAATCTGCTTGAATACTCTAAAACAACAAATAGACATTTAAATCCCTAAAGAAATTGATGAAAAATGTGAAAAGTGACTTAAATTATTAAAATCAATTTTAAAGGGATAAAACATTTTTAAAATATTTGTTGTCATGGGGAGAATGGTGTTGATTATGATAATAGCTTAATAAGAGGTTTAAAAGAGCATTTTCTGTGTCTAAGGGACCTAGCTGTAGCTCAAAATAAAGGGATACACTCAGGTTTAAAAAGCATATACATAGAAGTGTAGCTTGGGCCTGAGGCTGATGTATTACCGTTGGCACATTGCAGTAAGGTACATTTATCCACTTTCTTCTCACAGTTGAGTCCAGTGTATCCAGCTGGACACTCGCATATGTAACTTTGCCCGTTGTCCCTCTCTTTGCACTTGCCACCTTGGAAGCAAGGCCTGTCAGCACAAGTTAGTATCCGGTGTTCACAGTGGGGCCCTTCAAACCCATTTGGGCATATGCATGTGTAGCCTGTGTCTGAGTCCTGCAGGAGAAAAAAAAATGAAATGTCAAATGTTGTTTTATTGTATCTTGCCCTAACGAACCCCATTCTTCTTAGTCTGAATTCTATTTCCAGTACACAGTCTGTGAACTGGGTCATCGACTGACTTGACAATCAATAGCATCCTCCTGGAGCTGCAGATAGACCAAGGCGAAAACAAAAACAGGAAAGGCTGTGTTGTGGGAAAGGAGAGCGAGCGACTTCCGGACTCACCACGCAGCGGCCTCCGTTGTGGCAGGGCTTGCTGTCACACTCCCTGACCTCTAAGTCACAGTTCTCCCCAGCAAAGCCTGGCAGGCAGGCGCAGGTGTAGTAACCCTCGCCTGTGTTCATGCACGTGGCCCCGTTGGCACAGGGTTTGTGATTGGTGCAGTAGTTCAGGTCTGCAAACAAAAAGAGGGTGGGGGTGGGGGTGGGGGAGTAAATGTCAAACCGCTTTGCTTTATCTTAAACATCCAGCTTCCTGTTGCTTTTGGAAAGAATGAGCACCTTGGTCACAAATGATGCCTCCCCAGCCCTCTTTGCAGGTGCACTGATACGGCTCCTCGCAGGTACCGTGTTTACAGGACGGATGGAGTTTACACACATCACAAAAGAGTCCCTGCCAGCCCTTTCTGCATCTGTTCACACATAAAACATGACAGTTTGCTGAAGCATAAACCAAAACTCAGAGGAACAAATGAAAAAGAGTACTGACACTGAGGTGGGTTTCTTACTGAATTATTGCATTTTAATGCAGTAATTTCTGTTAATTGTTAATGTGACATCATACATGATTACACTTCGATACTTACATGCACTCTCCTGGTATTTGGCAGGTCCCGTTGCTTTCATTGCAGCCTTCAAGACAGATGGCTGAAAACGGGAAATAAAAGTTTCACTCCGTTAATTAGGAATTTATATAAAAAATATTGTTCATTACCCTATAATTACCCTCTTCTATTTTACTATTTTTTAATCTTTCATTGCAATCCCCCTGTGCTCTACTGATTTTGCACGGCTTTTATATGGCACACTCTTTCAGCGTGCGGTTGGAGCGCAGCAGATGCCTGTTTGCAGGGACAGCTGCACCCATTGTTTCCAGAGGATGGTTCGAGCCCCGTTTGCAGCTGCTGTCCCGCGCCGCATCAACAAAAGAAACCCTCAATTTAGTGGCGCGTGGCGTCCGATAATGCCGCGATTAACCCCTGCGCGTGCTACTGCTACTGCTGCTGCTGCAACCAGCACGCGGGGATTAAAGCGCACGCGCCCAGAGAGAAAGTTAAATTAATGACCAATAGCCGTGAAGGTTCTTGAATGAATGAAACCCAGGGTGAGTTATTTCTTTAACAGTAAAGTTTCAGAAATCTGTGATCAATTTCCAATAATTCTGACTAGGTTTAACCAGTCTATATGTTGAAGATGTTTTACACTTCTTTTGATCTAAAGCCCTAATGTATTTTTTAAATGCTGTTTTTGTGTTTGTAAATTTCTGTCAAGTGCCCAACTTTAGCAAAGGTTTACTATGGAAGTAGGCAGGGGCCTGAAGGTTTTGGAGGCACCAAATACATTTTTTTTGATGAATTGATCGTTTGCAAACACATTATAAATGTTAAAGGAAACCCATAAACCCATTTCATCTTTGTATGTTTTAGCTTGGAAATAATGATGTCACAGCCACTCCCCTTCAAGCACACCATCCAGAACATGTTTTTATATTTCAGTGACTGTATGACATTGCCACATACAGTGCTAGCATATTCACCGTAACATTTTTGCATACTTTTGTGTTATGGATTAAGATGTTTCTAGAAATTATGCAGGAGAATAAAAAAGCTTGCTTCAAAAGCCCTGAAATAGAACACCTAAAATCTTTGAAGTTTATGTAAATTTCACTCTGCTGTAATCTACTTGTGTAAAATAAATTTTTGTGGGTAGGGCACCAAAACTGGCTTTATAATCCTCCTATATCCGGCCCTGGTTGAATATTCCAGCAAAAAAATAGCCCTTTAATTCAGTGCCATATCATAGGATGGGAATTAGATGCCTTCTTTATCAATGCATGACCATACATTCTTACAGTGCTTGCTCTGCCCAGCACAGGGACACCCACCACAAAGATTGGACATAGAAACAAGCGATAGAAAAGTTGTTTCGGTGCAACTGAAAGAGATATGATTTTTTTTTCAAAGTGCTCGTGCCACCTTGTGACTTAAGGGCGCCCTGAGCAGAAAGCCATATCGCCCATATTCACAGCTCAGTTGTGCTCAGTGATGTTTTTCATTCCCCCAATCAAAGGACTATGTTGTGTGACGACAGTAGCTCCTCCCATACCAGACCATTGTCCTATGGACCTACAACTGAAGGGGGGCCATAAATGGACTAGTTGTGTGCTGTATGCGCCGCTTTCACAATGGAAACAGACAAAAAAGCGGACCGGACTGAAACACACCATTCTGCTCAGTGGAAAGGAGGCTTTAGCTTGCTCATGAATTCAAATCAGACAAATACATTAAAAAGCAAAAGAAGAAAAAAGTGTTAAGAAACTGTTCAAATAATTAAAAGATAAATCCCAATAGGTTAACGTGCTAACATAGCATTTTGCTGCCTTATTTCATCCTATCATTCTCTAAAACTAGAGTCTAGACAACCATCCTTTTTCTATTTCAACACTAGCAAATCAAAGAGTCGGTCTATCCATTCACTCTTGCTTACGTTCTTGGCAGTATTCTCCCTTCCATCCCGGCAGACAGTCTATTTGTCCATCAGGTGTGCAGGTGTAGTGGCCGAAACGGTCGTCTCTTGGAGCGCATATTTTAGAGCAGGTGGCCCCGTAGTAATTTTCTTTGCAGATGATTCGATATGAGTACCTAAGCTCTGTCTGCATCCCCATCCCCATCTGCACATCTTGGGACCACTCGGGCCCTATTCCCAGCTGATTTTGGTTGGCGAAGGAGCTGATCAATAATTCAGGGTTGCTGGAATCTGCAGAGAAAAAGTAAAGCATAAAGTCCAAATGCAGTTGATAAGCCTATGTCATTTTAAAGGACCAAACTATTAACACAGGATTTTCCTATTTCTGCTGTCAATTTCCCCATAACATCCATCAGAGAAAGTGTGAAATCCATGATTTTTGCTAAATGTTCATATTCCCACTCAAAATATGTACACTCGAATGCAATAAATTAAACATTAGTATGGGAGAAGTTTCATTGTGAAAAGATAAACATCCTAACAACCATTTGACGCCAGGTCCAATCGCGCATTTGTCTCCCTCTAGCGGTACAAAAGCAGCAGGCATTTCCTTACCTCCGGGCTGCTCCGCTGCTGGAGAATACCAAGCTTCAATAACCAACGAGAAAGCACCCTGAGCAAAGAGAAATGATTCAAAAATCACGATTAAAGCAAAACGAAGATTGGTAAACAGTGTATTAAATATTTGAAAACTATAAAAAATTTTTGTGTTTATTTTCATACCAGTGCTTGAACAGAGTTTAAATATAATATATACGCGTGCTTTCACAGTTTATTATAAAAGATAACATAAAGCAAAAAAGTTAAGTAGAATATTCTTTCTGGTTTGTCATTGATTATTACTTTACAGGAAAATATACAACATGAAAAAGCATGAATATATAGCATTTAAAGCAGTATCCAAGGATTCAGTGACAGAAATTAACACAGAGACATTTAAGTGTCATTATTTTTATATAGAGTTAACCTAATTATAAATTAGGTATTTTATGCTACTGTTTTATGAGGTGTAAACTAATATATATAATCACTTAATTAAATTCGAGAAATTCCTGATATTTTGCGTGGAAATATGATTACTGCGTGCTCTCACCGGCCAGGTGAAGTTGAGCGGCAGCCGGACGGTCGCGTCAGGCTGGATGCTGAAGGAGTCGGTGCCCAAGACAGGTGTGCTTGCTGTGCCGAATATGCACCTTCCAGGAGACACCTCCTTCTGGAAGTTCTTCAGACAAACCCTGAAATAAGTCCTGCAGCCCCCCGTGCCGCAGCTGCGCCCGTTTGCCAGCAAAGCTTTTGTATTCTGAAAGTGGTGAAGATCTATCTCGAACACGCTTGATCCCAAAACCTAAAGGGAGATTACGAGTGAGCGGGGAACAGACATAGATGTTTTTTTTTACATAAATAATTTCAATTAAAGCTTTAAAAAAATACCTGAGTAAATAACATCATAACTATTGCGATGATAGAGGTGAACCAATCGGCCATCCTTTAGAGTTTTATGTTCGTATCCCAGAAATCAGTTCACCCTCCCGCAAAACGTTTCTATTCCAAATAAAAGGAGCAAAAAAAGTAAAAAAAGAAATTGAACACAATAAATATAATCCTTCTTCCAAAGCCTGTGGGGATAAGATCCAGCTCCGTATCCAGAAGAGAAAAAAAAGTTCAAAAAGACCGAGTTATCTATCCAGTGCTAAACGTTAAACAATTATCAGTAACGTCAATATCCACAAGTGAGTCATTCTGCGGTCTTTATGTGGCCCATCCATCGTGCCGGTCGGCTGGTGTCTGACTCTGCTGTGCTGATGCGGGGCTTGTGTTGCTAACAGTGATGAGAGCATGTGGCAGAGCATCAGCGCATGGTGGCTCCCAGTAAGGGACGTCTGACGTCCCCTCCTGCTTTATATACAGCCAGTAAACACCACCCCCTGTCCTCTCCACCTTCTTTTCTGCTTTGAGTGTAAACATCAACATATTCAGTTCAAGTCCCTATAAGAGTACCTTTAAATTCACCTGCTTTCACAGTTTGCCCATCTGGATGTATAGAGAATTGTAAAATAATCCTTTAAGCTGTTTTTACAGTCATACATGTCACCATCTATTATTTGGATGTTATGTGATAGACCAACACAAGATAGCTGTAAAACCAAAGAAGAATTATACATGTTTCGCCTACCTTATATTATGTAACAAAAAATCTGAAAAGTGTGGCATACACTTATGTTATACTTGGTAGAACAACCTTTTAACGCACAGCCTTTTAAATTTTGTCACCAGCTTTGTATCTATAGGGAAATAAACATTCTATGCAAAATAGCTCAAGCTCAGAGAGACTGGACATGAGTGTTTGTGAAGATTCATTTTCTAATCTAGGAAAAGCATCAAAAAGTATGGGCTTTGACCTAGCCAATCTAAAAGATGCACATGCTTTGGTCTAAAACCACTGAACTGCAGCTCAGGTTGTAACAGGTTCTTTCAGGACCTCTCTGTATTTAGCTCCATCTATATTCTCATTAGCTCTTACCAGCTTCCCCACCACTGAAGAAAACAATCTCCAAAGTATGATCCTGCCATCACCATGTGGGTGTTCAGTGTAACGTGATTGTTGACCTGAGTGTTGATTTTCCCACATGTTGTGCGTGTAGGCTAAAAAGTTTAATCTTGATCTCAAATGACCAGTTCATCGTCTTCCAAATGGAAATTTCTTGTTGCCTGTTGGCTTTCATCTTTCCAGATTTGTGCAGCGCTAATGTTTTTTCTGTCAGGAGTGTGCGGTGTGGTGCATGGACCCAAACGCAGAAGTTGGTTATTGCGAGGATATTTATTGGGGTGCAGCTGGTACAGGAGGTGATGATGATGGTGATGGCAGGAACGGAGAGACAGGACAGGAAACAGGAGGACAACTCACCATGGAGACATCTACACAATGATCCGGCGCTGAGTGAGGGGAAGTGACGGGTTATAAAGGCAGAAGGTAAGGAGGATCAGGTGTGGTTGATGGGAGACACAGGTGAGGTCAATGATCAGGAGAGGGAGTGAATAGGGCAGCATGACATTTTCTGTCAATAGATTTTCCCACCTCAGCTGTGGATCTCTGCAGAGTTACGATGAGCCCCTTGACCACTTCTCTGAATAATTCCCCTCTTGTCTTTAAGTTTAAGTTGACGGCAGGTCTTGGTAGGTTTGCAGTTATGCCATACACTTACCCCTTTTAAAAGAACTAAGCAGTCCTTCATGAGATGTTTTCAGATTGGGATATTGTTCTCTAGCGTAACTCTGCTTTAAACTTCTCCACAACTTGACCCCTGGTGTTAGATGCTATTAATTTGGTGACCTCTGGAGGCAACTGATTGCAAGGGATTTTATTTTGGGGCATCCCAGTATAGGTATCACAGGGTGATTGCAAATTTAAATGCGCTCCCTACTTTTCAGATTTTCCTTTCATTTTATGCACTACTTTGTGTTGGTCCATTAAATAAAAATCTAATAAAATGCACGGAAGGTTGGGTTGTAATGTGACAAAAGGTAAAAAGCTTTATGGGGAAAGACCTATTTTCCAAAATCATCCATTATTTTGTCTTGACAAAGCCGCAAAAATGGGAAACTAAAGAAATTATGTTTCAAACATCCTGTTCTGTCCTTTGTGTTTATTTTAGAAGATAAAGGAGACGATAGCTCCATATAGGATAATGGATTAATACTGTAAACACATAAATCAGCAGAGAAACCCCACATTTGAGAAATTTACGGCGCATAGTGAAACAAAAACAACAGTTCCTCTTCTCACTGTAAATATTTGGGAACTTATACTTCTTATAAGAAATAGTATACCACCCGTTCTACCAGTTTGATTTATTTCTCTTGCTGGTTTGGAAAAACCTTCCATGCACGCTTTTATGCTGTGGGAGGGAAAAGACGCCATACGTTTTGCATAAACTTGTTTATTGTGCTTTATTCAAGTTGTTCCTACAGCACAACCCTCCATGCTCTCAGCTTGTAAATTAAAGCTGATATTCTATCCTGCATGTAGCTTCAGAGTGTTTGACCTAACATGCACAAGAGTCATGTTTAAAATTAATATTAAAGCCATTCTTCTGCATGCATGTTGTTCCAAAAGGGAAAAGAAAAAGAACTCTTAATGAAGTACATAAAGGCTACTGAGTAAATAGATTCAAATGCCATATGCATGTTTTATCAAATGAAACCTCATGCTGGGCACCAGCTTTGTTACCTTTATCACCCCTGCAACAGAGACGCCTCTCTGGGAGAATTTACAGTGAGGGAACAGGATTCAACGATCGTTCCCCAACCAAAAAGGTGTGTGGCTTAAAACTTCTCTCCTACCGAGATGACTTCATGTCTTACCCCCCACCTCTGACTTATAGGTTTTGAGGTTTGACTTCAGAGCACGAGACAATGGACTATTGAGTGTGCAGCAGCGTGAGTAAGAGGCCCGGACATCTCATAACTGTGTTGCATTGAAGTATTTGCTGTTCCCACCATTGACTGTATCACAGATCCTGTGCTGGATCAGCTCAGCCTTGTGCACCAGTTAAAGCACGTATTCCTGTTCTGGTTTATGTTCAAAACTGACCTTAATTCACTTATCTGCAGGGCAAATCGCTAGTTTATGAGGCTGCCAGAGACTCTGGAGTTTCATCAATCTTTTTAGAAAGGAGAGAAATGGGTAAAGTAACAGTGCCTCTTTTCTTACACGTCAAAACATACATACACTTTAATATTTGATGGCCTGTGGGTTAGGTTTCTTCTTCTGCATCTCAGGTTACATTTCCATGTAAAGCAAATGGACTGTGCTAAACACGCAGCGATGCTTGGTTTGGCTGAGTGAAGAAAAAACACTGGCTTGGATCTGATATGGAGAGGTGCTGGTGATGCATTCAGGCTCCCTTTGTATATTTACATATTGATCTATGTGATTTTTATCTCTCTTTTAATATGATTGTAGCTATGTAAACAAGGCAAAAAGACTGGCCCTGAATTAAAAGGACATTTTAGTGCTAGGGTTATTTACTCCAGGCCAATGCAAACAATACAATAACAGGCTCTTTTTCTGGCTAGAACAAACACAGCCTTGGAGACAGACGTTGGCCCACCGCAGCTCCATCTGCAGCTTTGTATGGAGCATCATTTTTCTCTCTGACACTGTTTTGTGAAGCTGACTCCTTATTGTTCTAGGTCTTCTCAGCTGGCCTGAAACCCTGAAAAATAACATTTTGATTTGGAAGTGAAAGGCGTTGAAAGGATTTGTGTGGACTTATTAGGAAACTTGCTTTTAATGAGAACCTGTCTGCCGCAGTTGTTTGATTATTTGAAAGACTAATGTCTGTTCCCAGACAGGCTTCAACAGAAGTTATAGTTTTTTAAAACATGTTTGAAATCCCATCAGTCACAATATAATTTGTTATTTTAACAGGGCCTCACAAATTCATTAATTCCTCTTGAACTTTCTAAAAATTGTTCTTGTGTTATCAAGCTACAACCTTTTTTATGTAAAAGAACAACACAAAGTAGTTCATAACTTTGAATTGGAAGGAAATTGATAAATTGATAAAAAAAATAAAAAAATAAAAACCTAAAAAGTGTGAATGAAACCCCTTTTTACTCTGACATCCCTTTAAAAAATCCAGTGCAACAAAAGCCCACCTAATTCCAAACCTACCAAGACATGATGTCCAACTGAACTGACCATTGATCAGAAAAGACCATTAAGCGGGGAAAAAGTCAGAAGGTTCATAGTTACTCCGGAGGAACTGCAGAGATCCAGCTCAGGACATGGGCTAGTTATGCACTCCACAACTCTGTCCTTTATGGAAGAGTGGCAAAAAGAAAGCCACGTCCCAAAAAGTCATATAGAAACCCTCGCAAACATGTGGAAAAAGGCGATGTCATCAGAAAAGATCAGATCACTGTAGGACTTGTTACCTCACATGTAAAGTGATGTGTGCGTTGGAACAAAAATACAGTGAAGACAGCATACCACAACAAAACATAGTGGTGGCAGCATCATGGTGGGCGGATCCTATTCTTCACCAGGGACAAGGAAGCTGGTCAGAGTTCATAGGGAGGTGGATGGAGCTAAAAACTGAGACACCTTGGAAGAAAACCTGTTAGAAGCTGTAAAAAACTTCGGACTGGGGCAGAGGTTCAACACACAACCAGAGCTACAGTACAATGCTTAGACCACAGCATTTTCATGTCTTTAATAGCCCAGTTAAAGTCCAGATATAAATCTAACTGAAAATCTGTGGCAAAATATGAAAAAAAGTCTCTCTTTGCAATTATGCACTGCTTTGTTTTGCTGCATCATATAGAATCCTGCTAAAATACATGGGAATTTGTGGTTGAAAGGTGACAAAATGTGTAAATATGCTACGAATGGATATGAATGCATTTGCAAGGAACTGCAAGGATTTTTTTTAGGCTTCTGCAAACAAACTGTAAATATCACAACATCATACTTATTAATACATGAAGATTATTGTGTCCCACATACTTTTAGGACAGATCAAAAATCTTAGACGGATTTTTACTTTGCTGAATGCGTATATAAAAAATATGCCTTTGTTAAAAGTTTTTTCACTTTAAACTGGACAAAGAGTGAAAGGTTAACCTTATAAAACAACTCAGTTATGTTGTTCTACATGTTCTACTTTCTCCTCATCTCCTAACCTCTGTTCTCAGTCCTGACCTGCTGTGCCCACCGTTTAGTGAATATAAACAATGGACGAAAGCAGTCAGAAATGAGCTACAGTGGCAACAGATGTGTGCGTGTGTGTACCCCCCCTTCCATCTCAAGAGTCTGCCCCCTATTAGATGTGGAGCAGTTTAACACTTCTTTACGGAACATTTGATCTATATGCCCCAATCTGTTCAGCCAATCAATGGGAGCTTTTGATGTGCGCCTGCCAGTGGATCTGAGGCATCTGAGCATGCTGGACTGGGAGGAGAAATCACCTGCTGTTGCAATTAGAAAAACAAGGGCTGTGCTTCCTTTTCTCCCAGCACCATGCTGTCCTGTTGTAACGTAATACTCCCCCAGCATGCTCAGAAAATACCTCTTTAAGTGAAGGGTTTGTTTAAACCATTGCTTATTGGGGATGTGCGTGGAGAGGTGGCACCTATTTCAAGAAGGACGTTATGTGCATAAACTGAGAAATGGTGACAGCTGAAATCTTGCAAGCTATTAAACATCTGCAACCAATTAGTCAGGGAAGAGTGTCAATGATGGTCTGTTCTCAATCAACTTAAAGCTTCAGCTTCAGTTCAAAGTCTCTGATATGCTGGCTGCCTTTTTAATAAGAGGCCTTGGGGTTGTTTTGGAACTTTCCAGCCACCCTCTTTCAATGCTGTTGACAAAACATTTCTGTGTCTGCACCACTACACCTTTACAAGACAACAAACAACACGCTTCGCTCGCTGACATCATAACATGATTCACGCAGGTGTCATTACATCTGAGGGGAGATTTAAGTGTGTTGAAAAGGACATTTGGTCTCACCGTTACAACATGTTTGCAAAAATGAATAGTTCCCCTTGGACTTCGAACTTCAGTGCATTTCATTGGGATTTAATGTGATTGATCAAGACAAGAAATTAGTGCATAATTGTGAACAGAAACAATACAAAATAGTAATCTTGTTTAAGTAAAAATGTTCAAGTTTGGAGTTGGAAAATTCAATTGGAAAACGCAATGTCGGAATTCCAAGACAGAAAAATTTAGCCTCCTCCTTAACTTAATTTCTAAATTTAACAAGGCTGGCATGCATTTAAAATGCAGTGATAGCTGAAGGGTTGGGCTTTAGATGTCATTAAATGTTTAGCACACAGCACCATTTCCTGCATTAATGGCGCCCGGGAGAAGCTCCTCCTTCTGCTGCCCCTCAACCTGTCAAAATGTGTGAAATTATCAAAACTGAAGGGCAAGATAAAATTCAATGCAGTTGATCACAGTCTCAATTTTCTTAGCCTCAAGTAGAAGGCCCCGACTCTACACTGATAGAAATGTATAAAAGCAACATAAAACGTGTTAAAAGCACAACTGACAATTTATATTTTCATCTGTTGTTTTTTTTTTTGCCCTCTCTTTTTCATGCCACCCTGGGTAACTGCCAATTTGCTCCATATTAAAAACGGTCACTGTTCACACACATAATACCTGTAAAACGTCTGTTCTTGAACATATTACTTTAGTTCTTGAGTCCTCAAGAATATCATGTCCTGGATGACTGAGAATCTACACCAACATATTACTTTAGTGTTAGAATGCATAAAATGCAGAAACTAGAAAATGGTTATGCTGGGTTAGCTGTTGTTTGTTGATGCAATCTCCAACCTTATAGAGGAAGCTGCATAAGTAGCCGCCAGCAGTTGTTCTTAGTTCACTTTCTAAGGGTTCTTAATTTTTTACTGAACTTTACCCCAGACTAGCATCAATTTGAAGCAACGATCTGTGTATATAAACTATTAGTCTCTCTGACTGTTTGGGGTTATTATCTCAACCTTACGGCTAATTTGAATTTACCTTGTAAATAGATATAACTCTGAGTACCACCAAAGACAGTACAAGTACCATCAGTGGTACTTGTTCTACAGTTTGAGAACCAAACATGTAAAGCTTTATCATTTTATATGGTAAAGGATGGTGTGTTCAGAGTGAAGTACAGTCTTAGATTTCCTCCATTCTGTATATGGATGGACTATGTTTACTAATAAGGTGACTTCTGAAGGCAGTTGGTTGCATTTGATTTTAATAGAGGTATCAGAGTATGAGAAAAAGTCTAACGGGCAGAATACTTCTGCAAGCAACATGAAAGCAGCACAATTTACAGTTCAACAGCACCACTTTGAAACTGGTCCTGCTCTGTTTGGATGCCCTAAAAGTTGGTCTGGGTGATTTAACACAGCTCTATTTCTCAGTTCAGGAAGGTTATGTAATCCACTCAAATACACTTCTCATGTAATGACCTTAACTTTGTCTTTAGATGATAAACCCCACATCAGGGTTTCATTTTAGCAGATGCTTGTGCCCTTTTCTCATCCCTATTGTCCTCCTGCTGCTGGTGTTTGAACAGAAAATAAAGGACTCTCCCAGGCGCTGCACGTGTAAGCCAAACATGTTTTCATGTCAACGCAATCCTTGCAATCCGTTCAGAAGAAGCTACTGTAGCTTTGAGGAAATCAACCCTCGCCAGAGTCAAAGCATCATTGCTTTACGCAGGACAAAACCACACAGCAGGAAAAGGAAAGAGATAAATGGAGTTAAGGGAAGAGCATGCTGGTGTGAAGAGGGCTGTTGATGTCAGCAAGTCAGGAAGACCAGCCTGGGATTGTAATTCCCTGGCCTGCAATTCACTCGTCAATCTACCTGTTCGTAGGCGGTGTGAACAGGTGTATTTACTGGATATTCTTTGAAATCTGTGTTTATGAAGTTTTAAACTACTTTTAATCCTTTGTTTTATTTTCTACTGTGAGAAACAGGATATTTCCAGGGAAGGAAAAGCTAATATTAATCCTCAGAAGTTTTCAAAGCTCTGGCTTCAGTGTCTCTGTGGGGGAAATTCATCCTAATCACTGGACACCATCAGCATGATTAGCGTCATGTAATTTCACCTCGGTATGCAATGCTGTTAGATCCTGTGATGTGGCGTGATAAGGGCTCGCAGCTTTGGTTTAACTATCCAGAGATTTAATGATCTCTTATCTGTTGTTTTTTTCCCTCACATCCTGAGCATGGGCTCATGACCTTTGCTGTACACAGCACAACAGTAAATCACTCTTTATTTATACAAGACGGCCTTTTTGGTTGTTGTTTTTTTCTTTAATGAGTTTAAATTTGCAATTGTTCTTTCATTATTCTGGGCTACTCTTGAACCTCCTTGTCTTCAAACCAGTTTTATCTGGGAAGATCTTTTGAAATTTGTCTCTTTTGAGAGTACCTTGTAAAAGTGTTTGCCCCGTTTTCTTTCATTTTTTTCATTTTCTATAACATTTAAATGTTTCAGATCATCAAACTTATTCAAATATCTAAACAAAGATAACCTGAGAAAGTACAAAAAGCTTTTTTTAAATAATCATTTAATCTATTAAGTCTATCCAAGCCTACCTAAAAACTGGTTGAGCCACGCTGCTGCCATCAAGTCTTTCTAAAACCGACAATCAGGGCTACATCACTGTGGAGAAATCTGGCTCATTCTCCCTTTAATTCAGCCACATCGGAGGGTGTTCAAGCATGAACGGCCTGGTTAAGATCATGCTGCAGCATCTAAATCTAATTCAATGACTCAATGCAATCTGCTGGGATTCCTTAAATAGAAAACTTTGAAACTGATTGAAATATATGTATGATTGAATTGAAATTACCTTTCTTGTAAAGTGCCTTGAGATGACGTCTGTTGTAAAGCGGCACTATATAAATAAAATGAATTGAAATTGAATTCCATTGAAGTCAGAACTTGGACTAGGCCATTCCAAAACCTTAATTCTATTTTTTTAAAGTCATTTAGAAACAGACTTGCTGATGTACAAATCATTCTCCTGCTGCATAATCGAACTGCACCGGTGCTAAAGGTCATGAACTGATGGCCGGAGATTCTCCTTCAAGTTTTCCCGGTAGAGAACAGAATGTATGGTTCCATCAAATATGGCCATTACTACCACCACCATGTTTGATGTTCTTTTTCTGAAATTTGGTTTAGCTCCAATCAATTTAAAGTAAATTATTAAACCCAAAGAGAAATAAAATACTGCTGTAAATTATTATCCAAATGTCTTCAAAGAGACATTGTAGATAGTGATGGTAGGAAGGATCTCATGTAGCAGTCAGCGTTACAGCATATCTTAAGATGCCTCTGACCAGACAGTCAGAGGTTTCTTAACGCAATATCTAAAGGAGTCAGGTTGTCTGAGGGAACAAAGTTTAAACCAGGAACTACCAGGGCTACAGGCACCTGCTCTACCACCCTAGCCACTGGCAGTTTGAGTAAAACAGTAAACGCCATACTGGTTTTCCAAAAGATATCCCACTATGAAATATAACACCTTCCAAAAAGTTCCACTTTGTCTCATTAGTCTGCATTAGATTAGTTTAAAGTCCTGTGATCATCAAGATGTTTTATAGCAAATCTGAGATTAGTTTTTTTTGGTCAGCATTGGTTCTGGTATCTGAACTCCCCCATGGATGCCATTTTTGACCATTCTCTCTTTCTTACTGTGGAATCATGATCTCTAACCCTAACTGACGCAAGGCCTGCAGTGCCTCAGATGTTGTTTCTGGTTCTTTTGTGCTCAGTATTACGGATTGCTGTGGTTGGATTCTGGATGAACGGGGCACAACCTCAATTCAATGACTCGATGCAGTCTTCTGGGATTCCTTAAACAGAAAACTTTTAAACTGATTTAAATGTTTGGATGATTGTATTGAAATTACTTTTTTGTAAAGTGCCTTGAGATGACATCTGTTGTTAATCGGCGCTATATAAGCAAACTGAAATGAATTGAAAATTCTTCTGTGACCTGCTAGAAGAGTCGTTCATGTGCTCATGGATTAATTTAGATAGGTCTGCCATGTATGGGAAGTTTTACCACCATTCCATATTATCTCCACTCATGAATAATGGCTCTCACTGTGGCTTGCTAGTATCCAAAGCCTTGGCAAGGGCTTTGTAAATTTCTCCAGACCAGTAGGTGTAAATGACTTCTTATCTGTCCTTGAATTCCTTTAGATCGGGCATTGTGTGTTGCTTTTAGAACTCGTCAACCTATTTCATGTTGTCCAGCAGATTCTATTTAAGTTATTTCTACACATTAGGCAGTAATCAGGACTGGCTATGGCAAGTAAAATTTAACAAAAAAACATGGTTACCCGGTTAATTCATTACCCAAGTGGGGGCAAATACTGGAGCTTGTCAAACAGGGCAAAAGTTGGCTCAGAAACCTTTTTCCCCTTAAAGGAGCATGGGTCAAGATGAAGAAAGAAACTCACGAGTGACACGGCTGGTACTGCGAGTAATTGCAGTCACCAGCCAAGCTGGAAGTGGAGCGTGCACAAACTCTTCACAAAAATAAAAAATAAAATTAAAACTTCACAGTGACGTACTGCTAGATCACTGCGCATATACCAGTATTATGAAAACAAGCACCATGTCGAGCGACAAAGTCAGTAACAATGTTTACTTTCCCATCTTCTTCCTGTTTTAAAGCTGCCGAGAACGCGCAAGGAGTTTCGACGGACTTCACATTCGTAGGACAGCACAGGAATTTCGGGCCCGAACTGCAGCGCATTTTGCAGCACACAGCCTGTTTAAGAAAATGGAACGATACGTGGGTGGGCTCATTCTCTTTGGTTTATAACGCTTCATCACCCAATTGTATTAATAAACTGGACATGCATGTTTATTTTATTTTTTTGAAATCCTGCGCCATGCTCCTTTAATAAATAAATACATTCATTATGTAAAAACTGTTTGCTGGATCAGATACTTATGCTCAGCAGTTTTTGATGCAGGATGATTTGTTTATATAATAAGTGTAGTAAGTAAAAAAATTAACTCATCTGTACCCGTGTCGTACCAGGAATCATAAGCCATTATCAAAGTGAAACATGACCTCTTGTTTGGATTTCATAGAGCTGGCTGAACTAGGACTGACCTTATGAACGCTTACTGAGTGCATGCACACAAACCCATCTCCACGGTGCAAAGCAAACAACAGATGCAAACCCTTTTGTGTAAAGTGACTTTTATCCAAGTCAACTCAAAGCTTGCAGATGGTCTTGGAGACAGTGCAGTGCACAAATTACAGATGTATACATTCACAGGTCCCGTTTGTGTTCCTTTATCGAGGCTCAAATCCCGGGGTTACAGAGCCTTTTTAGTATTTTCAGCTGATCTTCTCACTTAAACTCAGACTGTAACAACTGGGGTGTACTCAGTGTTGTTAGACTGATTTCCTCAGTGCCGCTGAGTGTTGTTATTTTCTCCTTTACATATCTGTCACATCTCAGAAACTCCATCATAAAGACTTGATAGATCAATCACAGCACTGCTGTATGTTAAAGGAGTCATAACCTTTTTACTAACGCGGTTACACACGCTCTATTATAGGCTTTCAGGCCATAAAAAAAAAAAAGTTGAGAAAAAAAAAAAAAAAGGAAAAAAAAGGCGCTTTTCTGACCCTTTTTTCTAAAGGTAATATTGTCTCGCGAGATTATGTGCAATATTTTGGCTGTAGTGGATGGTCATTATAATAATGCCAATGAGGGGCGCGTCGATTGGTGCCATGAATGAGGGGGGTTAACACCGTAGGCTCCGCTTCAGCATCTCACTCAAAAATAACAACATGGCTCAAGTTATGACTGAACCCGACCTGGCCGTGACCTACGGAATTCAACCTTATATTCAATTCAATTCAAAATTACTTTATTAATATGTACGAGCCGGACTCCTAACCTGAGCTGAAAAGCAAATTTGGCAATCAACAACAGAGAAACTCACATGTGCTCCTTGTTTCTTAATTTTCCGCACTCCAAATCCAAATTCAGTAATGGTGGCACTCGACTGAATATGAGGGGGGGAGGGGCGGGGTGGTCTTGCAGCAGCATTGGTCTGCAATATCCTTATATGGTATATCCTGACGTCTTGACCTCAAGACAGGGGACAAATAAAGATCACGTATATGAGTAAGTGTGCATGTGGGCTGGTTGAAGAAGCCAAGGGTAAACAAACGCTCCGCTTTTAAATATCGGCTCCCCGGCCAGTGTAAAATCATTAGAAACCATAATATGCATGATTTCAGGTGGAAAAATGAACATTTCAGGTGATGAGTCCTTTAAAGAACCTTATTCCTTATGCCAAACAAATCTAAAACATGGTGCAGAAAAATACGACCAGAGTAAATGTATTTCTGAACATACACTGCATTTTCGAATTGTTTTCATTGAAGAACCAATGCATTTTTTAATTGATATACATAAATCATTCATTGTGCTGTGCAAATCACTCTTTCTGCTCATGGTTTGTGTTTTCATAGAACCATAATGACTCATAAGTCATAATGATAAATGGCTTTGATATTGTAAGTGCAGAACAAACAGATTCTTGAAACTTCTGTGCCATAGGAGACGAACAAAGCACTGCAATCCATATAACACAAAGATTTTGGGGGCTCACATAAAGACCCAAAGAAGTTTCTGGGGGAAGATTTGTTTTTAACTCCCATTTAATTAGTTGTGAATATTAAAAATATAATCTGCTTTTATTAGCTCACTTGATGAGTAGGAACTTATATTTATTCAGACATTTTAAAGGAAAGTGGGATTATATTTGATTTTAGTGACAAACACAATTTCAAAGCACTTACAATCCAATTAGTAAATCAGGTTTAAACTGAGATAATCTGTAGATTCAACGTTATATTGGCCAAAGAAATTAATCGTTTTTTTTTTTCTAACTTTTAGTGTAATGTTTTGAAACAAAGTCTTTAAAAAGTGTAAAAAAAAATGTAGAAATAAATCTTACAAATACTGTAACTTTGATGAGTAGGAAGACAATATAGATCTGGAAATATGGATATACGGATGGATGGATGGATGGATATATGGATGGATGGATGGATGGACAGATGGAGTGTATTATTATACTACTTGAACATACCATCTGTACTCTGAAACATGGTGGTGTCAGCATCATACAGTGGGGATAAATAAAGCAATAATTGCTCATACGTTACACTGAGTAGGCGACATCAATGAAAATTTGGTGGTGGCAGTATCATGCTGTGGGAAGTGAGTGTGTACAACTCTTTTTTGGGGGCTTAATTTGGCAGATTTTTGGTGACTGAATCAGACCATTATGTCTATATTTGCTCAAAGTGCAAAGTGACTAAATAGTTGAATTTTGTTCTATGTGTATTCAAAGATTTCACTCATAAGCTGGTGGTAAAAAAAATATTGTACCAGTTGAGTCTCAGAGAGAGCAGCAGTGGGCATCCCCTCACAGTAATTACACATTGCTTGTAGCTCATATAGACCCAAAGGAGCCTTCAGCTGACTTGTCACACAACGGCACCCACTGACGTTGGTAGACGAAACATTCAAGGATGTTGTGCGTTTCTCTTCAGATATGAATATAGAAGTGTGACTTCCTTGGTTGTGGTTGGGACAAGTGTCCGTCAGTCAGTACTGTGTTAGCTGTTAGCCTTCGCCCTCCACCACCCGCCCTCCCGCCCTCTCGCCCTCACCCCCATCCTCGGCCTTACCCCGAGCCTGGGAGCGGAATTCTGGGAACATTTTTCCATGTGAAATCCTGAGGTCCAGTTGAGGGGTGTGACGCCAGTGCATTGTTCCAGCAGCAAAAAAAGGAACCTCTTGTGATGAGGCCAATTCCTGTTGGTTCCAAAAAAACAGGCACTTTCTCACACCGACTTCCTTCCTCATTGGACAGCACAAAACAATCCAAGACCAACCAGCAAAGCGAAAAAGAATGAAGCGGAGGAAAATGAGCAGGAGGAGAGGTGAGTTGAGAGAAATGGAGGTGGAAGCAGAATACCCTGTACAATCTGCACATATCACCTGACTGTCCCTTTCGAAGCTAAAGGCTGTTTATCTGCGTGTTTAATGTGCCTACCATTATAGATATTTGCAAAGAGCAAGCTGTCCTTATCTTTACTGCCTTTATGACCATCATCACCTCATGTGCACTGCTTTTACTCTCCCACACTGTTTGCTTTGGGATCTTATGTGTAAAGAAAAAAGGCAGCAGTTTTAGTTTGATCTCAAATCTCTGCTTATGATACGGCGTTCGGCCTCAGATTGAGAACACAGAAGAAGAGCAAGGAGCAAGAGGGGCTGCGGGGCTCCACTGATTGAGAGAGCAGGACTCAGGAAGCACCTGCCTGCGAGGGGAGCAGAGCATTTATCTGACCCCGCTCACATCAGGTGGTTTCCTTGTTTACGTTGTCTCCCCTCAGCTCCATGTGGCCCGACCCATATTGCCTGCCTCCTGGGCCACTCCTTTTGTCAGCACATTCATTGATCTTAGGAGGGTTTTTCACTTCTTTGCATCTTCTTTCTCACCAGAATGACTTGAATGCGGGCATTTTTTGCACCCTCCTCCTTCAACATGAATACAGGAATCAGAGCAACAAGCTAAAAAGTCAGATCTCCGCCCAACCTCTAACCCCTATCCTCACAACACAAACATGGCAGCCTTGAAGACTGCCTTCCTTTTCCTCTTCTGGCCTATACTTGGGCACGGCAACAACAAGTACGCTCATCAATTAGTTTGACTGATAACCCCGATCCTGCTGTCCTTCACGTCACCTGCATTGCTCAACCTTAACCCATCTGGCAAGATCTAAATCTCCCTGATTTGTTGGTTTCTGAGAACTCAGTAGCGGCAGGGCTTCAAGTGAAACAGTAGCAGGATATTTTTATTATAATAGTGAAGCCATACACCAGTCGAATGCTACGGGTTTTCTTTCCCTTGTTGATATAATTATGGTTAAATTGCAGCTTGGCATTCATAATAATGACTCCAGGTGAGCCAGACACAGGTGCTGCCTGTAATTACACAGCACACGAGGTCCAGAAATTATTATATGGGCGAAATACATATAATCAGCCTTTGCAGATGTGCATCCAAACTGTTTGGTCAAACATCAGCTGTCACCAGAAGGGAGGGCTGAGCAGTGTGAGCACGTGTGGAAGACACATGGAGACTGATTCACTGATCTTTTGCATGGCTGTCTAAGCAAATAAACACAAGTCTGTCCCTGCTTTGTAATCTATAGCTCCTTCATCGTGTTGGAAGTGATCAAGAGTGTTTGATCTGGTCTGTGGTCGCTCTGATGTTGAGTCAAGGGAATCTTGGTCTCAATATCTTAATCTCAACGTGTGCTGTGAAGTTACCCCTTGAACTTTGTCACATTTTGTCACGTCAAAAAACATAAATGTCAGTGTCTCCTGTTGGGATTGTAGGTGACAGACCAATATAATTAGGGCATCATTTTGAAGTGGAAAAAAAGGGTTAGTAGCTTTCAAAATATTTTACTGAAAAGTGTGGTGGGCATTTGTATTCACCACTTTATTCCAAACCCCTTTATGAAATACATTGAAACCAACTGCATTTAGAGTGAACAGAGGTGAACAAAAATCTTTTTGAAGACCAAGGAGCACAGCAAACAGGTCAAGGATAAAGTTGCAGAGAGGTTTAAAGCAGGGTTTGGTTACAAACCAATATTCCAAGGTTTTGAACATCTTACAGAGAAATGTTAAATCCGTCTTCTGAAAATGGAAAGAGTATGACTATCCACAGTGAAGCATGTCCTCTACCACATGGGCTGAAAGGCCACTCAGCAAGGACAAAGCCTTTACCCCCCAAAAAACATGGAAAAAGCTGGTCTGCAGTTTACAAATGGACACAAGGAAAAAGACCTTCATTTCTGGAGACATGTCTTGTGGTCTGATATAACTAAAGTGGAACTGTCTGGTCATAATGACCATCGTTACAAATAGGGGGGAAGGGTGATGCTTGTAAGCCTGTGAACACCATCCCAACTGTAAAGTATGGAGATGGCAGCATCATATTGTGGGCTTTTTAGCTGCAGGAGGAGCTGATGCACTTCATAAAATAGATGGCATTATGAGGACAGAAAATTATGTGGAACTACTGAAGACATCAACCAGAAAGTTCAGGCATGAATGGGTCCTCCAAGTGAACAAGGAACAATGCATACAGCCAAAGAGGTTAAAAAGTGGTTTAAGGACAATAAAGTCAATGTTTTGGAGTGGTAATCTTTCTCCCATTATTGTGGCATTTAGCAAAAAGAAATTATTATGGTAATTTTAACTGACCTGAAACAAGAGAAGTTTGGTCTGGTTTAATTTCAGACGGTGAGAAAAAAAAGGTGTATCTGTCTTTTTATTCGCCATATGTAAACTTCTAGTTTCAACTGTATGTGACGGTCATGTTTGGACTAAAGTTTATCACTGACATTTATGTCCATGGTTGGTGCCCTCTCTTCCTCCTCGCAGCCCTCTGAATGGACCTTCAGCTGCCCTGCTTTCTTTACTATCTTGTTATCTCAGCAAGTGTGTCCAGTGAGCGCCTCGCTCCTCTCGGGGACATGTGGCGGAACTTGTGCCGTGTTTTGTCCATGAGGTATTGTTCTCCCACAGTTTAAACATCGTAAATTAGCTGGAAACGATTTGTCAGACATGAGAAAGAAAAAGGGAGCGAGAGCGAGAAAGAAAAAAACCCAGCAACATCGACAACATCAGGGTCCTGATGAGGCTCTCACAGTGAACCGTACATCGAACAAATATGTTAATGGTCTGGCTAATTGCAGCAATTCAGTCCATTGGGAAAAATATTACCCAGAGTGTTCTGCAGCAGGCTAGCTGGAAGGCATTTTCTCATTTTACATTTCACTAAATGCTGTTTAAGCTTCCTAGAATCATCATGTTTATATTTTTTTCTGACAAGCTAAAGCGTAAAGAACAGTAGCGTATACATGTAAACAAAAACTATAATAATAATAATAAAAATAGAAAATTGCCCTTTTGTCCTTCAAATCAGAAGGAACTCTGTGGATGTTTTTGGCTAGGCCTGCAGGATGTTGCACAGTTAAGACATGTACATATTTGTGAGCAGCATTTCCATGTAGAGTAAATGAAGTGTGTTTATTTGAATTCGCCGGAGGAACCACCCCTGTTTATTCCGCAGGCTGATTCCTTCTTGCCGTCAACATGACCTTCTTTAATGAGAGAATTCCTGAACATCAGAGGATGTCTAACGCACATCCTGGCTCTTAATCAGCCCTCCTGCTCTCACCTAGATCATCAAGGCCTTGCAGCCGAGACCCATTCCTTGAGGTCGCAGAGCAACCTTCTAATCCTGACGTCTCAGATAAGGACAGAGTGGCCTGGCTCTGCAGAAAGCTATGGGCTGTCAAAGAGTTGAATCCTAATGAAATACCTCCCATAATCCCAAACTGCCTCGGTTTGGCTGCAGATGAAGATTTTGAATGACAAAACTACGCCCTTCTGTCAAGATCTACCCTGTACCAACTCCCAGGGGGATCCACTGTCACAACCAATGTTCCCATGGATGGAAATGAACCCCAGGGAGACAGAGATTGACAGTAAGCAGAGTGGGACCAGAAATTAAAGGTCTCTCAAGAGTCAAGAGGCTAGTCAGAGAAGTAAAAATAAAAACATGTTGTAAAGCATGCTCAAAGCAACAGTATGCCCTTAGCTGTGACATGGGAACCCTTTCGCCCCCAAACTATGCCAGTAGTCATCCCCCGGTGGACATCGGGGGCAGGCCATACGTGGGGCTCTGTTTGCACATGGGTCGCTCTCTGCTACCTCGAGACGGGCTGAACTGTGCTGGGAACCAGCTAAGCTCAGCAAACAGCCTTCAGATTAGCCCTTGATTCAAGTGGAGCTTCAAATGGCTTTTGATATGAGGCCAAATAAGTAACTGTTTTATGTAGTTGCTTTGATAAGGAAATGTTGTAAGGCAAGGGAATTGAGATCCTTGCAATCATTAGAAGCATGAAGAATTACTGCAATTTAGTATGAAAGTAGTTCCCCTCAGGCTAAGTTCCTCACACATAAAATGGATCTTAAAAGTTTTCACACTCATGTTAAAAAACATAATTTCTGTGATGATAAAAAAATGAGACTATTATAAATAATTTCATAACATTTTCCTTATTTAATGTGCCATTCATCGTGTAAAGTTCAATTTAAAAATAAACCAACAAATCTGTTGGAGCAAGTAATCTAGATAAACAAAGCAAAGCAAAAGTACACACCCTTACACCAAGCACCTTAGTTTCAACAATTAATTTGTCCTTAGTACACACCTAATGTCATTGAATCTGATTTAGCTGAGAAAAAGCTCAGCTGTCCTTGCAGGCCTTTATTGAGATTTGCACTCCTTTGAGAAAGTCAGTTTGAGGAAAAGTTACAAAGGAGCAAAATTATGTCAGTGTCCAAAAGTATCATACAAGAGAAGAGAAAAAAACCCACAGTGTTATTATTATTACTATTATTATTATTTATAACTGAAGAAAATGTGAGACAGCAAAAAAAATTCAACCTGAACATTTCTGCAAAGGTGATAAAAGAACAGACAGAACCTTGTGAGGAAGTCTCCCAAGAAGCTGATAGCAATACAGAGGAGCTGTAGGAGTTTCTCCCAAGCAATGGTAATTTTCTACCTGGGCAACAATTTCCTCTTTTCACCATGCATCTGAACTGACAGACGCATATCTTCCAAAGAAAATATCCAGATATCAAATTTCCCAAAGCTTTGTGGCAAAAAAATATTTTGGTCTCAAGAAATCAAACCAGAACTTCGGGCCACAATTCAAATTGTCAAGTTTGATATAAGAATAACTCTGAACAGCCACATGATCAAGGGTTGCTTTTCTACACAGGGAACTGGGATTTTAGTTAAGGTGGATAAAAACATGGATAGTTTCAAACACAAGTCTGTTATGACCAAAAGCATTTCGGTGTCAGTCAGAAATCTGAGGATGAACAGTGATTTCCTATTTTAGCACCATGCACTGCAAACAAAACACTGAAATTGAACAGAATTACTTCATCACAAAGTAAGTAAGTAAGTAAGTAAGTAAGTAAGTAAGTAAGTAAGTAAGTAAGTAAGTAAGTAAGTAAGTAAGATAATCTGTAGTTTCACTTGAAGATGACTATGGACAATGTATGTCCCCACAATCTGATGAGGTTGATAATCTGATGGACTTCTACTAATGACAACTTAATGCTGAAATTGAATCGAAACGTGGTTCAACATAGTCTTATATTAAGGGTTTTGACACATTGAGACTAGTTGTTTTTCGGTTAAACTGTATAGGATAAATGTCACATTATATCAGGGAGAATTTTTTGAAAATTATTCATCATTTTGTACATCACAAAACCTCCAGTATTAACAGCTGTGTGAAGACTTCTGAGATCCACCATAACCTGGATCCATGGATTTGTTTCTGTATTTAGAGGTTGTTGTTTTTTTGTTGCAGTACTCTGGTTTGATGCAAATGATATACAATTTGGTCAAGTCTAATTTTTGGGTTGATTTGAATTTTTCATGTTTTCTTTATTTTTCTGTCCTTTTTTTATATGCCTTTCCAACTAAATCAAGCAATCTGTACCTCTAACATGTTTCGTGTGATTGCCTCTCATTTAACTGCATGTTTTGAATATATTACCATTGCAATTTGATTACTGTTTTAATTAATTAATTTTTTTCATAGTATTAAAATCCCTTCAAAATTCCATGTTTTTTTTGAAAATACCGTAAAACTCCCAATTTTCTAATTTGAGTTAGGAGAAAAGGAGTTATGTTACGAGTTTGGAGGTTTAATCATGAGTCTGGAGGTTTGATCACTAAAACCGGTCTTTTAAGATTTAGAAAATTAGGGAAATTTATGATCATTTGTATGATCATGCCATGATGTCATGCTGTATTTGATCATAAAGCATGGCGATGACTGAAGTTAATAACAGCATTCAGTCAAAAATGGATGCACAATTATATTGATGTATATTTAATTGCCAATCTTTAAAAGACCATTTTTTGTGTCAAGGAACACAAGTGGAAGGCAAAATGAAGGGAAAAGATTGGAGAGGTTTTTACTGAATTTAACTGTTTATGACAAATTAAATGTGTTTAGTTTGAAATATGTACCACAGAATGCTTCTGAGTTTTCACAGGAAAAAATATTGTATGCCTTGTATGGCATACATGTGCATTTAGTTTCTTCTCAGGGAACAGTAAGCCCTTGGGGAATAAAAAACATGGCAAATTTAAAGCTTATAACTAGAACAATTTACATACTGTAGCAAGACTCTATCAGATTTTGAATCTCATCTAAATTACTTTATCTTTCTAAGTTGTTTATGTCGGCTTTGTTTAATCACCATCATGATGATAATGAAGCTTTCTGTCAACAAAAGTTAATCCCTATGCCATCAGTCTTAGTCCCATTACTGCCGCTTACTAACATGATCTCATAAAGAGAGTAAATGCCGGGAAAGTATTGGGATCCTGGAATTTGATAGAATTAGTCATATTTTAAAGCTTGTTTTATGTTGGTACAGGTGCTCTTTTCCTGACCGATTACTATTGACCCATCAACAATTCCTTGAATACAGAGCTGGTGAATCTTTTTCTGATAACCGATGTGAATTTCATGTTAATTTTTGGCTTTGAATGATACAGAATGACCATGTAACAAACACACTTAATGAATCTAAAAAACAAGAAATGGGTTAACATTGAAGATTTATCGGCTCAAATTGTCATAGCTTTATCTACTTGACCCACATGCACAAAACCCTCAGGAGACCAGAAAGATTTTAAAAGGTTTATTGAAATGATGATGAAGGTGGATCTGGGAGGTGCTGGGGACGGAGAGCTGGAGCACTGAAATGAGCAGATGAGGAAAGGAAAAAAGACTGGGAGATTTTGTAATAATAAAATGTTTACTGAGGTAATGAAGTGGAAACGCCAGGGGAGAGTGAGTGGAGCTGGAGGATGACCAGTGTGATGGCTGAACTGGAGGCTGGGGGTGAGCTGAGAAAGTGAGCTGGACATTTTTACAGGAAGGTGTTGGAGGGCAGACAGGAGGCATGATGAGGAGGATGGTGATGAAAAGTAAGTCCAGGAGTTCGATGGTAGAAAGTTAGTATGACTGGAGATCAAGGTGAGTGGAATGGATTGAAGCAGGAGGGAGTAGATGGAACGATGGAAACCGGAACCAGTCGTGGAGATGACATCAGGTAATCCTTAAAAGGAGGTATGAATCTGGAGACAAGGGATCTGGAGCTCAGGAGCAAGATGACTTGAAGCAGGTACCTGGAGGAGGAGGACAAGGAGAAGCTAAGGCTCTAGAGTAAACTTAGGAATAACTGAGAGATTTACGGAGGGCTAGAAATATACCACAAAGGCAAACACTGAGGCAATGAGTGACTTGCTTCCAGCTCTCTTTCTTCTCCTGCTGATCTTCTTATGAGCTGCAAGTGTGAAATCTCCAACCACCGGAGGGGAGACTGGTGCCTCCGCTACGCTCTCCAGTGAATCACCTGTGGAACTGATGTTAATTCACAACCATCACATAAACCAAACCTCCAGACCCGTAACATAAATATTCAAATACACCCACACTAGTATTTGGTTAAATTCACTTTAGATAGTTGCTGATAAAATTTTACACTTTCTGCTACCATAAAGAAGCCTATAGCTTTATTCTGATAGGATATTGAATGACTCCTTATCAAAAATGGTAAGAGGTCATTCACACTGGTTTGTTTCCTGTCATGTACCCAGCTTTTAAGAATAATCTATGAATTTTAGGTAGGGTTGAGGCTTCAAGTTAGCCTGCTTTGATATGTGTTTGGGTCATTGTTCTGTTATAACACTCAGTGGTGTCCAGGTTTCAGGCTTTTAACTGTTAAAGTAAAGGTGAAGAATTTGCCACCACCACGCATTGCACTTGGTATAGTTTTAAGCCTGAATCCTCTGAAAAGTCATAATTATTTTGTGGCCAAATAGTTCAGGATTTGTTTCTTGAGTCCAAAAGATTTGTCTCCAGAAGTATTTGGCTCATATATGGGTCATCTACGAATTTCGCTCATGCTTGTGGGTGTTGATTTTAGAGGAGGGTCTTTTTTCTTAGCAGGTACCTGTTCAGTCCATGTTGATATTAAACTCTCTTCACTGTGGACGGAGATGATGGAGTTCCACCAGCTTCCATTTTATGATTGAACCCTGGTGGGTCCTGGATTGTTGCAATTTCCTTTCATCTGAAGTATTTAAAGACAACCAAAATGACATCTGCAGCGCTTAGCTCCAAAGACATAGAGCCCAGTCGTACTAAAATCAGATAAGAACCTGGACGACAATGACACTGGTTCCTGTTTGTCCCGTGGGAGATTAACTCGCAAGTCGTCTCCTGCTGGTAAACCTATCATGGGACAGGGGAAAAAGGGAACCTCTGCAGACAATGTGGCACCTTTTCAGACAATAAGGGTCTCCTGAAAAGGGGACAAGAAGTGGAGTCAAGATTGTCTGCTTATCGTGACCTATAGAAATTATTTAATTCTAGACATCTGTTACAGGTACTTCTTGTAACTGTCCCTCATGCAAACTAAAAAGCAAAAGGCCCACAATGATCTGAAAATGTTTAAACATGGGTTTAGTTTTGTCTGCGACACAAAGACATTTGGATGTTGTGTCATTTTCCTTCCTAATCTACACCCATTTCCCCTGATGTGGGTATCATCCCCTGGTACAACTCAGAATTGCAACAGTTTGTTGCTGTCACACATCACAATGTGCATTGTTCTAATTGTTGCCTCTGGCTGACACCCCTAGGGAATAATGCATGCAAGAAAATATGCTCAGTTATGAATTTTTACATGTGTGATGATGACTAGTATGAAAAGAGCTTATTTTGTATCACTAAGACATGTTATTATGACCCTAAATCTAATTTCATTTATTTCATTTTAATTTAATTTAAAGTAATACCTGGAAACCATTTTGTTTCTCTTTGTCTCCTCTGAATAATGACAGGAATGTATTCTGGCCCTTCTGCCTCAGAAAGCAAGGGCACAAGTTTGATGGGAAACTGTAAGTCTGCATTAATGCCTCCTTTTATGGCTCTGATACACAAACTCTCTGCAGCCATACATTTCAGAACATAAAATAACACGTGGCACTTATCGTTATTTAAACAATATAAAGCCATTTTTGTATGTATGTGAAACGTAATAAAAATTAGCCCTAGAGTCCACAAAGCTTTAAATTCCCATGAAGAAATTAATCCTGAAGTAGCTCTATGTTACGGTTCTAAAAAGGAGAAAATGTTTTCTATCAGTAGCCTATGAAATTTGATTTTTCATTTGGGCAGTACATGCTGATACATGCCAGCTTTTACAGTTCAAACAGACACACATACAATAGGGTTTTTGCAGAGGTGAAAGTAACGGACTACAAATACTTACGTTACTGTAATTCATTAGATTTTTCTGGGTAGCCTACTTGCACTTTTAAGAGTATTAAGAGCTATTCATGCTAGCAATCTTCCGATCGAAAGACTGTTAGCAACAACTAGCAGTCAGCAAGAGCAAAACCCATTCAGGTCGCACACTCCATTAGATGTAATAAGTTTATCTTTTTTGGTTAATATATAAACCATATTAATGTTAAATGAAAGGGTACTTTTTCCTGATGTGAAGCATGTGTGACTGGCAGCTCTGTGAACTAACTACACTAACCCAACCTATAACATATAATACAGAAAGAGTGCGATTTTTAATAAATTATGCTTTGTGAAAAATTGTTAAATGTACAGTTAGCTCCAGTGTGATAGGCAAATATAAATTTCAACACTTAATGTCAGTAATGTTTAAAAAAGCAAAGGAAGAACTGTAAATATCTTTAAAAAATATAAAAAGACTGACAGAAAATCTCATAAGCATAAATCATTCAATCAAAATGTTTTAGATAAGTTCAATTAAAAAACAACTTATATGAGCTAAACTGAAATTAAAACAATTAAAGAAAGTAAAATAAAATAAAAAATAAAGTAGCTGTGCGAATTTTTTTTTTGTTATTGTCAGATGTTCACCACACAAAGTTATAACATACCACTGAATTCATGTTTGGTGGTATTATGTATTGAAATATGTGGCCAACCATTGTATGTTAAATGAAAAGAGCAGCCTCAATTCCATGTAGTCAGATTAGATTTGATTTTAGAATTACTTTATTTTTTACTTATAATGTCACATTATGAATATAAATAAAACAAATTCTGTTATATTTTTCTACAGGACCCAGACATAGAACCTGGATCAATAAGAGTGCTTGCTACTCTGTTTAAAAATGCAAACGAGTCTTCAAGGAAGATATATATTGTTCACCCTACTGAACAGCTCATAAATCAAATCATATTAGAACAACTAGGTTTTGCATTTGACAGAATTCTGAAATATCACACTGATTTCCAAGAATTTGTTGATGCTGACAGAACAACAGAAACCAAGAACTTTGACAAATTCCAGGTCTTTCTATCAAGCATAGAAGCATTACAAGGAACAAGAGCTGAAGAGCTCCATCAAATCCAGGTACTCATTTTTTTTAATTTGTATTTTTGTTTGTCATAGTATTTTCTGGGGCTCTTTTAGGACTTTAAAGTATGACCAGAAATCCATGTCTGTACATTGTCACATATACCAGGTAACAATAAATTAGATGACAAATCATTTTAAATTCCAGTGTTGGCCCTCCGCCAGCATGTTTACCTTTAAAATATTAGGATGGTTGTGTTAAATTCAGGCAAATTAAAAGACAAACAAAACTGCTTATATACTACAGTAAGGATCTATTCTATACCTAGTATTGTTGTCAATAATAAATCTAATGTGTTATATTCTCTTTGCTGCCTTCAATGTTGCATGTTCCTGTGGAAAATGAACTGGGAAGTATGCAGTTACTATTTCAAATAAAAGCACCAAAGATACTTGAAGAACACAAGAAAATGGGGACCCTAAATTCAAATTCAAAAATACTTTATTGATCCCAGAGGGAAATTAAGTGTTGATGTAGCTCATATAATTAATTCTTTAAGGAGTTGTTATAGATAGTGATGGCTGTGGGCAGGAAGGACTTCCTGTATTCAAGCGAAACTGAAGACGCTCTGTTATTGTATGACTGTCTCATGAAGAGGATGCTCAGGGTTGTCCATAATTTTTTGATTTTATGAAGAATCCTTCTTTGCATCATCATCTCCAGTGGTTCCACAGTAGTGCCAAGAACAGAACCAGCCTTCTTTATCAGGTTGTTGAGCCTTTTTAAGTCCCTGGCTCAGATGCTGCTACCCCAACAGATGATGGCTGAAGAGATTACACTCTCCACAACAGACTTGTAGAAGATTTGCAGCATCTTGCTGTAAACCTTGAAGGATTAAGCTTCCTCAAGAAGTACAGTCTGCTCTGTCCCTTCTTGTAGATGGTTTCGCTGTTCAGTCTCCAGTCCAGTCTGTTGTCAAGGTGAACTCTGAGGTATTTATACTCCTCAACCACCTCCACTTCTTCTCCCATGATGGAAACAGTTTTTGACTTATCCCTGTTTCTTCTGAAATCTACAATCATTCCCTTTGTTTTATTCACATTCAAAGTGAGACAAATGTTTCCACACTATGTCACAAAGCGGTCCACCAGCGCTCTGTATTCAGCTTCTTGTCCATCTCTGATACACCCGACAATTGCAGAGTCATCTGAGTATTTCTGCAGATGACAGGTCTCTGATTTGTACTGGAAGTCTGAGGTGTACAGAGTGAAAAGGAATGGTGAGAGTACGGTCCCCTGTGGTGCTCCTGTGCTGCTGACCACCTGGTTTGACACACAGTTCGTCAGTCTCACAAACTGTGGTCTGTTTGCCCCAAAGCATAATGCTTCCACCCCCATGCTTCACAGTGGGTATGGTGTTCTTTTGCAACATTATACAAATAAATTCTTTGAAAATCATACAATGCGATTTCCTGGATTTTATTTTTTACATTCTGTCTCACAGTTGAAGTGTACCTATGATGAAAATTACACACCTCTCATCTTTTTAAGTGGGACAACTTGCACAATCTGTGGCTGCCAAATACCTTTTTATCCCACTGTACATATATACATACCTAGTGTGAGTGTTATGTATATATATATATAGTAATTTCGTTCAAAGGTGATTGCGCTGGAAGATTGTAGATTTTGATGTCTGTTCCTCCATTCACCCCTCACACGTTACCCAACAAGTGCTGAAAAACTCACTCTTGCCAAGAGTATCATCACCACATTCCCATCCTTGAGGGTTCCGGTTGAAGGGAAAGGAGTGGGATTTGTAAGTGGAATTTGCCTAAATTGGCAAGTGTTTTCATTAAACAAAATGTCTGTTTTTGTAAAAACAATTCTTAGCTGTGGAAATCTGATGTTTAACGGTGTTTCAACACTTTGAGTATTGTCAGTGATCTAAAACAGATTTTGTTGGTGAATTCTCTCTTTTTTTTCAATACAGGAGCATTTTTATGATCCATCATCACATTCTGGATTCTTGGAAATGAGAATAATATGAGTAATATCCATCGAAAGCTAGAAGCAGGTCAGCGTCGTTACTCAAAGCAGAAGAGGGGCGGTGACACTAAAATGGGATCAGAACAGGAACAGGGGCAGAGCAGTGTAAGCAATGAGTGGATCGCCCTCATGAAACGGCTCAGGAACTCTTCAGAGAACCTTTCTTCAATCAAAGCTGCAATGGAAAGGACATACACAAGACATAGGTCATGAATATCGAGGGATAGTCCCACAATGGCTGAAATATTCAATGTATATCAACGTTTTCTGAACATGCCTTGTAGGCCTCATCATTTCCCATCTTTAGCTAATTATGATATCAATAACACAGTTGATTTATAGTATCTTAAAATGATTTCTCTTTATTTAAGCTGGATATCGAGTTTGGAAAAAGGACCATTGAAAAGACAGAAGTGTTCATCAGACGATGGGAAGCCAGCATCATTCCAAAACTGAAAACAGTGGCTACCATGGAAGGAGGGGATGTTGCCTTCCTTACAGAGAGCATGGAAGAACAAACAGATGGTATGTGTCGAACCAAACAACTTTGTTGGTAATAAATTATACCAACATTAACCCAATGTTTTAACTACAGTTAAAGATGAAACATGGCAAAAATTGTGGGCACAGGGCTTAGCACACTTGCATAATGATAATGATAACTTTATAGTTCATGATATGGGAATCTAAGGTTGCACGATATTGGGAAAATATGCAAAGGGTAGATTGCATATCATGATAACAATACACCTTCCACTAAATAAGAGTTAAAGGTTCAATAAGTCCTAATTTTACAGGGAAATTATAAAAAAAACAGCAATTTCTCCCCCATGTTGGAAGGAAGATTTCATTTAAATTTAATGTAGATCATTTAGAAGTTGTTTTTTTCTCAGCCGGATGTGTGGCTGTCATTTTTTCTTTTTTTAAAATGTCCGAAAGCCAGTAAAAACTGGAAATCGTTCTTGCTTTGAGTTTCTACATGGACTCGTGGTTCAATATTTCCACAGCTGCCCAGAGCAGTGTAATTGTGACTGCACAGTTCATATTTGGTAATTAGAAACTATAAAAAATATTAACCTTAAATTTGTGGTTATGTATCAACAAAATATTATGTATGGCACAATAAAAACATTTGTCTTAAAATACATGAAAAGGTATGTAACTAGATGTTCTCTTTAAGATATTTTAGGCCATAAATGTTCTTAGAGTAATTTTTTAAAATCTTTTTGTACCACTTGTGTGATCTGTTTTGTTTTCCAGATGAAAAGTGCTACACAATGCTGGTTGTTCTTACACATCTTCTGCCACCAGTGCCTGGCAGTCGCTGCAGCGTTAAGTCTGTAATATCATTCCTAGTTGATTTCGTGCCGGTATGTTTTTGGAAAGACTGTTTTTGATAATTTAACAATATTACCTAATGCACTGTAACATTACAAATTACTTTGGATGTTCCTTTTGATCTCATAAAATTCATATATTTTTGTATTTTCTGGCAGGCTGGAACCAGCATTGCATCCCTCTGCAGCACCTCTGAGGTGGCACAACGGACCCAACCCCAGTTGATCGGCATCGGCAATCTGAAGAGCGCCACTCACCAGTATATCATCGTTGCAACTCGACAAAAATGTCTCCAATGGAAAAGGGTCTGCCTATGTAAATGAAATATCTACATTTTCAGTTTTTCATATAGGAAACGCAGTTATTGAAAATAATTTTTAAAATGTCTATTGTTCCCAGCATGCAAGAATAACAGAATCAGAAAATATATACGGTTTTACTGTCTGAAAACTTTGTTGTTTGGTTAAACTGCTAATCAATTTTAAGGTTATTAGTTTTATAGTCTTTAACTAGTAGATTACTGGTATTTTATTGAAGCATTGTTGAAGTATTAAATTGTGCTTAAAGCACTCAGTGGTTTCACTAACAATGCACAAAGGTTAATCCTACTGTATTTCTTTCACTTCCAAAAAACATTTTTTACTTGTTCACAAAAAATGCAATTTTGTTCATTTGCCATGGTTTTGTTGGCATGTGTGATTTTGTGTTATTATAGCCTACACAAGCCTACACTGATGAAATGAAGCTAATATTTTTTTAAGCTGTCTTTTACTCTTTTTTATAGTTTCAGGACTTTTTTTACTACATAAAAAGCTACACTTAATGTGTTTAAATGACACATTTTTGTGTTAAGTAAGTGGACACAATTTGTGTGTTAAAATGCCTTTACACATATAATGTGTTAAAATTAACTCAACATTTGTCGTCCCTGGTCACACTCAGGACGTGTTAAAAATTAGCACATGTCATTTTTAAAGACTGACTGAAAACTTCACTTTTTTGAGTAAATCGAGAGATAAATGGCCCCGATATACAGTATATGCTACTAAGCAGTTTTTTTAATCAGTTGTGACTTATAGATTGTCATATGTATGTTTTTGGTACGTAAAAACATGTTCAAAGTGTTTTTCATAGTCTTTTTATATCTGTTAGGGTTTTTATTTATAAAATGTGGATAGTCTCTGTCACAGTTTTTGTCAAAATATTTTTATTTTGTTGCAGACTACTCCAGACAGGATAGTTTTGCATCAACGAATCCTTATCATTTGAATTACAGTGGTGTTGTAAGGGGTCTGATTTGACCCTGCATTAAGAAAAAATCATCTTGTAATGTTTTTATTGGAATTTGTTATATTCCACGGATAAGGAAAACCTAACACAGGACTGCAAGGGGAAAAAAATTATAAACAAATAAATATAAAGCTGAAACAGGGAGACAAACATAAGAAGTAGGACAGCAAACAGAAATAGCAAACTTTGATGAGGACCTTTGTCTGAAGCCTAAGATATAAAAAAAACCCTACAAGCCCAGGATTCCCCACCCCCAAAATTGAGACATGGACAAAAACTACTTAAGTGTCGTGCAAATGCTGACGCAAGCAATGTTGTGGGTACAAGGTAACGCGTAAGAGTACTCTAGTTACTTTTTCCTTGAAATTTATAACTTAACGCATTAGTTTTGTGCATTAAGCAATCAGTAACTTCGTTATTTAAAAAAAAAAGTAATCCGTTATTTTAAGAATTTCTCTCAATAAAGAAAGGAAAATCCCGACCGCAGCCGGATTGTCAGACAGTGGGACTAGAAACTATGCCACCTGCAGATATAACAGCGGAGCCGAAGCGCTGTGATTCGTCTGTGCCCTGCTCCTCCTGACCCTGTGTGTGTGTGTGTGTGTGTGTGTGTGTGTGTGGGTGTGTGTGTGTGTGTGTGTGTGTGTGTGTGTGTGTGAGTGTGTATGAGTGAGTGAGTGAGTGAGTGAGTGAGTGAGTGAGTGAGTGAGTGAGTGAGTGTTTTTGAACTCCTGGCAAGATGGCAGAGAGCAGTAGCACAGCTTTTTATTATTTTACATTATTTTAATTTCGTCAACAAAAAAGAAAAGAATACAACGGTAAAATGCACACTCTGCATTGGGGAAAAGCTTCTGTCGACCACAAAAAAATTCCACTTCAAATTTTAAAAAACATCTTGTATCTAAACACCACTCTATCAGCCTACCCGGGTTGGGTAGGTGTTTTTGATTCTCTGTGATCAAAAAAATAATTTATAAAATTCTATGTGGAATTGCCTATTGCTGACTGTCTTTCCTGTTGTTATCCTGCAGTGTTAATTTAGTTGGATGACTGACATTATTCATCGTCACAACTTCTAGGTGCATTTAAAGGAGGCTGTGTCTGTCAATTAAGTTGCAGCATGTGCGAGGCGCTGCGAACTAACTAACTAATTCTTGGTAACACGTAAGTACTCTAAAGCGTTACTTTTCTGAATGGATAACGCTGTAACATAACTGATTACTTTTAATTTTTGTAGCGTAACGTTGTAACCTAATTAACTACTTTCTAAAGTAACTATACCCAACACTGGACACAAGAGACTAGGCGGACCACAGTTCTGACATTGACCAAGACCTAGCAGACCCGCACAATGTCACAGATCCTGCATTACCCAGTGTCAAAGAAAGGACACATCATCATCCTGCCTGGAGCAGACACCCCACCACCCCTAAACCACCACAGAGCCCCACAAAAATAATTACACCTGACCATCACTACTTCGTTTTGCCAACAACACTGGCTCAGGTTAAAATGCATCAAGTGGAACTTAAAGCCCCACCATGAACTATGCACCAAGAGGAGTGTTTCCACTATTTGAACTTGAAAGTATTTTTACCACACTGTCTTCTCAGCCGTTGTGTCTCCACACAAAATTGGCCCCTGTCAAAAACAACTGCAAATGAGTTGGCACTGGTTTCTCTAGCAGAATCCTAATTAACATACAAACATTTTACCAAACAGTAAAATAAATATTTTTTAATTAGTTAAATTATAGAATACTTTCTTAACACTAAAGAACAAAATCCTTTAGAAGATGTGCAGTTTAGAGTGATTGTGATCTCGCTCGCTGTATGCTCCAACCATGCCAAACATTACAGGACAAGAGCAGTCCTATTGGCAAAATGGCATTGTAAATCAATTAACAACAGGGCAACAGATTGTTTAATTAAGAAATTATTGTTCCTGTAATAAAGGTCTTTGAAAAATTCACAAAAGTAAAACTTTCAATTAAAGTTTGGATAAAAGTTACAGAAACTGAGCTCACTAGAATCAACACATAAAGTACCCTCATCAATTAAAATTTGTATCTCTCTACTTAACAAACAAATTTAAACTCCACCATAAACACTTAAATAGTATGTTGGCACTAGAAAATGTATAGTTGTTTAGCACTTGCTTTTGGTTTGACTGTACATTTTTCAGAATCTAAATTAAGGTAGGACACAACCATGACGAGATTATTGGCCATAAGAAACAACCAGGGCAATGTCATTGGGGATCTTCTTAGCCCTGTTTCCAGGAGAACCTGCAGCTTTTTTTATATACAATTTTAAAAACTCAATTAAAAAGACATACCTGAGGAGAGATTGACATTATGACAATGAGTATGTGTCCATTTTTGAAGATTTGTTGGATTCTGTTGCGAAAAAAGTTGAGGTAACACTAAAAAATTACTGATAATTCAATGCAGTTTATTGTCTATTGTTCATTTTCTGTTATTTTATAAATTTAACATTGATTTAAGAGTACTTGCTACAGAAAACCAAAACATCCAGCACAAAAATCAGAGCATTAATAGCTCTGCCAATGATTCCTTACTGGAAAGAGAACCAGCTAAATACTGAAGCACTGAGCCAGGACTACTTTCTATTGGAAACAAAGACTAAGATTACACAAATGTAAGAAATAGCCTCATCCGTGGTTCTGAACAGTAAAGAAACCCAGCGAAACAGTTTTCTTGGAAAGAAAAAACAGATATAAAACAAAGTTAATTGCAGCAATAATTACATAAAATATATAAATGAAGAGTAGCAGCATTTTTTACCACTCCTTCCTGACCTTTGGGTTCTGTATTGCAGCATTAGCAATAAAATTCTTCCAGATTTAATGGAATCATTTCAAATTTGCACATTACATTTTAAAATACTATTGACAACAGTGAAATGGTAGCCATTTCCTTTTCAGATTGCCTAAAGAGCACATATGATCAAATAACTGGGATTTAGTTAGTCAAAATGCACTTTTAGCTTTATATTGAATGATAATTGAACAAATTTTGCAATATTTTATGCTGCAATAATTAGCTGCACTTTATTCTCATTATACCAGCAACACCAAAACACTTTGCTCTCATTAGGGCTAAGCCATTCTCTGCCCACATTTAGAACCCATTTTGCTTTTCTCCTCAGAAAACAGAGGGAGGCAAAACAGTTTGCCCACAAATGTCCCTCTGTGTGCCCAGTCGTTCATTCCACTTATTCAGACAGACAAGTAAAGACCATCTGCTCATTTTTATAGAACTTTAGTCTAAAAAACAAACAAACAAAAAAACGCTATTTCTATTGCTGCTTGCCAACAAATTAGCTGACCATGAACCCACCAAAGCTTCACCCCAAATCACATCTCAAAGAAGGCCAAGCTGGATGGAGTCATGTTCGGTGGCCGTGGCCCCGGCTTTGAACGTGAAAGTGTGAGCCCTTGCCCATAGACTGGCCAAACAAAAGGAAAGTGAGGTCCAACAGAACCAGAGGCAAAACAGTCACAAGAGAGCCCACCGGTCATGCAGATGAGCAGCTGCTCCTCAGTTTAGTCACAATAATGCATGAAGAGGTAAAAACATAACGTGAATGAGTTACCAGATAGCAACAGTTAAAATCACATTTAAAACTGAACTACGGTCATTGCATTGTTCAAACTCTCTGTCTTGTCCTTCTATTTTCAAACAAAATTAAGACTGTGAGAAGTTTGCAGTTCTTTACCTGGTTTGATGTTTTGTTTCCATCAAAGGCACACAGTGTGGGCCTAATGAACACACATTTAACCACAACTTTATCTGAGTTTTGTATGACTATGTATGAATAGAGACTAACACTGGAAGTTTAGTGCTTACTGAGGAACAAAATAAGATGTGTGGTGCTAGAAACCAGTATTGCTGTAGAATCAAAACTACTTTAAATTATTATAATAAACATACATAGAAATAGTCTTAATCCTTCTAATATGTTCTTGAATTCTTTATGCGTTCCAAGAAACTATTCCATTCAGGTTCTGGATATTTAGAAAAACTAACATTGATTTAATGAAATTATAGCTAATCAAGGGTCATGTTTATGATTAGGAACACTAAGGTTTATTTCCATGTGATTTATTTAAGCAGAAAAGAAGCAAAAAAACAAAAATATAGTTCTACATCCTACTGCAACCAAAACTAAGGGAGGAAGTTTCATTAATATTGAGCTAGTATTGAGTATTAACCGGGAAGTGCCCAACATTTATTTTGAGGGGGAAGTTTTCTCAGAGAGAGAGAGAAACAAGATGGAATAAAAAGTTTTTAAGCCAGTGGGAAACTTAAGTTTCCTAACTAAGAACTGCCTTCAAGGAAGAAGCAGCAACCCCTTACAGTGGTCCGGATCTTCTTGTATCATCTGTGAGCCTGCAGTTCTGTGGACAACACCTGTGTCTTTGGCCTGAAAGTTGTTCTGCTGCAGTGAGGTAATGGCGGACTTATCCAGCCCAGGATGATTGAATGGTTTTCCACTTTGGATCACTCCAGAATTAAATACCATACCATACTACATTTATTTGTATTGTACATTTAAAAACAGCATGTCAGCTGACCAAAGTGCTGAACAAGTAAAACAGAATAAAACAACAAATAAAATGAGATTCATCTGTTCAGTTGTTTAGGCTTGGTTTGCTGTGATTGGGCTTCCTTCTTGCTGGTTCTTGGGCAAGACACTTCCCCTGCGTTACCTACTGGTGGTGGTCAGAGGGCCTGGTGGTGCCATGGTTCGGCTTCTGTCAGTGTGCCCCAGGGCAGCTGTGGCTACAATGCAGCTTGACTGAATGTAGTGTGAAGCGCTTTGGGGTCCTCATGGACTAAATAAAGCGCTATACAAGTACAGGAGATGTGAAAGGCCTGACTAACTCATCTGAAGCAGATTTGGGGAATATGTGGCAACATTAAACAGCCAAGAAAAAGGAAATGCATTATTTTTCCTACCACATTGTTTAAACTTAGAGAGAATTCACTAACATAAACATCATTGAAGGTAAGGCTCTCCTGGCTGAAGAGGCTTTACCATTCAAGGTTTCCAACATGTAATCATTCACATTTGGAAAATAATTATTTTGAGGAAACACCTCAGGGTCATAAAAACATCACTGCTTTAAAGACTCTGGACACCACTGGTGTGGGATTGAGGGATTTTTTTTTCTTGGCTAATAGTCCATCATGGATATTTTCAAGGTACAATACTTGAAGAAATCAGTTAAAACTTTGTGAAAGGTCAAATCTTAGATGTTCGTGGTCACTACAGTATAAATGAGGTAGCTTTACAGTAAAAACAAAACCAGATGTAGGGCTTTAATAGACTTTAAGCGGATTTATATACATCACCATATCAGACGTAGGCTTCTGTTGATGTATAACTCCCATATGGTGACCAATTATTGCAGGTGTTGTAACAGATGGCGATCCAATGTGTTTTGCATGTGGTTTTCCACTTAGGGCCTTTCAAGTCAAATAAAGTGTGAATGACTAATTTTAGTGAATCGTTTAGACATAAGCTCAATTCCTGAAAACTTCAAGCAAAGCATAAAGAAGTCAATATAACGACTGAAATACACAAACATTTCTTTTTTTAATTTCTCTTACACCAGCTTAGTGTGGCTTCAATGATTTCCCTGATGACGTGAACTGAATTTGGCCTTTTTAATTACCTAATTTAATCCTATACTAATCCAATGATACTGCTGGTAAGCAACACAAGCGTGGCAAGCTGCTTGAAAGACAAAGCTTGCACTTGGTGAAAGAGTTTGTGTTTGATGTGTCTGGTGTAACCTCCCTGACTGTCTGCAGTTCGGCCCCTGGCAACAAAACACCCCAGCACTGGCCTGTTCAGGTGCCAGGCTCACAGAGCAGCTGCCAGGCCAATCCATCGGGCACTAATTCAGCCAACCACAAGGAGCCCGCTCCACCCCTTATTTTTCAAGGCCCTCGCTCCAACTGAAGCCAGCCCTCATCTGTGTGCACACCCACACATCACACAATGCAGGCTTTAATTATGAGGAACCTGCCAAAACCTGATTGAATCAGACATGTGTAGCTTACTGGGGTATCTAAAATTGGAACTACACCTTTAAAACTCCCTTTTTAAAAACATAGAGGCCCTTCTTTGTCCTAAAGCCACAAGAGAATTGATTTAACAGTACAAGTGATCCAGCTTTATCGTTAACCTTGTGCTAGTATTGAAATTTTTCCCAAGTCAGGATGTGGTTTAATTTTCTTGTTAAATCATGTTAAATCAATTACTGTGATTAACTACATTTTGTTTTGATTGATTTTAGTAACCACACACAGGCCTGACCAATGCATAATCTGTAGAATAACATAATAATTATGACAGAATTTACCTGACATCATGAGGTAGGCTAAAATACCTCAAAAAGCGACACATTTTGCTCCATCCAATCTTAAGAATTAAAAAACTGACTTGAGATGGGACATATTTTATTGAGAAAGAGGGTTACGGATATACAGTAATTTCTAAGGAATTTGGTGGTCCAGGGAAACACAGTGAGAGCCATTATCTACAAACATGGAACAGGAAGAATCACAAAAGGACACAGAACAACATCTAAAATACTGAAGGCCTCATTTACCTCAGATAAGGTCAGTGTTTATCATTCAACAAAAGGAAAGAGACTGAGAAAAAATGGCATCCAAGGAGGAGTGAAAGGGCAGTAAGCACTGCTGTCCAAAACGAACAAAAGAATCCAGTCTCACATTTACCAAAGTAACATCTTGAAGACCAGGAATGCTTGCCATAATTGATGAAACCATAAATCATGAGGAATAATGTCAAACCATAAGATTGACTTTAGGATTAAGCACACTTAGGTTATGTAACAGGACTATGACCAACACAAACCAGCAGGTCATAACTTTGCATGTCACCAAAAAAGGCAGCTTTGGAGTGGCCTAGTCAAAACCCAGGCTAAAATCAGATTAAGATGTGGCCTGACTTTAAGAAGGCTATTCATTCACAAAACCCATAATCTGTAGCTGCATTAAATAAATTCTACAAAGAGCAGTGGTCAGATGTTTCTCTGCAATGATTTAAAACACCCACAACCAGTTATTTACACCAAGGTAATTATTTTTTAAATAGGGTTGAGTTGGGCAGCTTTTCCCCATAATAAATTAAATCATTTGAAAAATGCATTTGGTATTTACTCAAGCTATCTTTGTCTTCTATTAAAATGTATTGATTTAAAACATTTAATTGCAAGAAAAAAGTTAAACCAGAGGATATCTGTAAGGCGGTAAATAGTTTCTCATGCCATCACATTTGACAGCCCAGCCAGTAATTCAGCCTGTTCTTTCCTTAGATTTAATCCCTGGTAGCTCATCATATCTGCAATTAGCTGAGCTCTCTCATGACTTTAGGTTTGTTGGAGCCAAATTATTATAGGCTGCCACAGCTGAAATACCTCTTCAAAGTCGCATGGAAGGCTCTGAAAACACCTGTGAAGTGGTGGACCACCACAGTGTTTCCAGTATTTAAGAAAGGAGATCAAAATGGCTCCAACTATCAAGGGACTTCTTCCCCTCCCTGAAAAACTTTACTGTATAGTACTGTCAGCTGGGTTGAGTATGTGGTTTCAGTCTTGACTGAGAAACAGTGGAGCAGATCTTTAACTTCATTTGTTTGATTGTCGGGTCCGCGTGTGTTTTATGGAGACGAGCATTAAGAAATTCTTTCCATGCTTAAGTCGCATTCTCATCTGGTCCGTCACCTGTCACTCATCCTGTATGTCCCAGCTGAAGGTCACGATATGTCCGAGTCCTTCGGAGAGGCCCCTCAAGGTTCCGCTGCTTCACGCTGCCTGAATAAACATTGCACAGCAGTTCATAAATATCCAAACTGGGAGCCTGCATCTGTGTATGTTTGAATACATGGTCAAGGGCTCTTCCTGAGTAAGATTTCCTGAAGGCCAAAATGCATGAAAACCTTCAGTGAGGGGAGCCAAAATATTGAGGCATGGTTCTGTTTCTTAGTTTGGTTGGAGCTTAGAAACCATCTGGAAAGGTCGATCTTTCCCATGTTAAATATAAATTCTCCAGTTGAAAATGAATTGAGGAGAGCAAAAGAGGGCTGTTTTGTAATGTGAGAAAAAGATCGAGGTGAGTGCGGTAAGCAAGGTTCAACAAAAGGTTTTGATCGCCAGATGGAAGACAGAGTCCACAGACACAGTTCAGTGGCTTAACGAAACCTGATATATGATTATATTCCTTCATTCTTAGGAACACAAAGGAATTACATGTGGTTCCATGAATAATGAAACTGACGTTATTTTGTTGACATTTATGTACCTTGTTGTAGAAGGGCTAGAACTGCTGAATACGAGCTCCAAGTCTGGGAAGACTAATTGACCAACAGATCTTGTTGCTATTCCCAAAGGGAACTAGATGGAACACGTCTATAAAGCAAGAATCAATGACGGGAATAAATTAGTTTTAAAAACACACTCACACACACACACACACACACACACACACACACACACACACACACAAACAAACAATAACATTACCGATGATCCAGCAGTCCAATAGGACACGTTTCCACGTCTTCAGCAGTACTGAAGAAATGCACCGTGATCTGAATGCACACTGAGTTAGCACGACTCAACAGTAAATTTTAATTACGTGCTCAGAAGTGATAAACAGCTAACAACATGCTTGTTTAACAAAGTGCTATTTAAAGGGAGTGGTATTTAATAAGCTGCCCTTGCTTTTAATAATTAATGGGAGCCTATTAATTATGGAGAACTCTGAGGCCTAACCCCGATGAAAAGATGGTCCAGGGTTGCTCAGGACCTTCAACCTGTTGTGTTCCTTTGTGGTTCTCTAAGGCAGCATGGAGGGAGGGAACCAATACCTTGTTTTGGGTGCTGTTTGGAGGGCAGGCGATCTGAAATGCAGTCTGACATATATATCAAGTGATACTGTGATGTTTGAATAGCGGTGTAAAAGGTTTTAGGAATTTGACATATTATTAATCAGCAGTGAGGAAAATATTCATTTAAAATCACAAACTTTAATGTGCTTTATTGGGGATAGTATGTTATAAATTAACCTAAAGTAGTGCATAATTGTGACATGTAAGGAAGAAGCAGCCTGAGTTTTTAAGGTTTTTAAAGAAAAGCATGTGGTATAGATTCATATCCGCCCCCTTTACTCTGATACCTCTGAATAAAAAGCCAGTGCAATGAAAAGATTTCAGAGGGGGGGGGGGGGCTATTACCTATCTCCAGCAGTCACGGGGCGAGAGGTAGAGTACACCCTGGACAGGTCGCTAGTCCATCGCAGGGCAGGTTGTCAAATCAGTTGACAGAATTATTGTGCAGTCTATCAATTTGATCTTAATGGAGGAGTGGCAAGAAGAAATCGTTGCAGAGAGAAAGTCCTAAGAAATCCAGTTTTGCAGTTTCCCACAAGCCATGGAGAGGACATGCATGTGGAAGAAAGTTATCTGGTTAGATGCATGCAAAATGCTGTAGGGATGTTTTCTTTAGCAGGGACAGTGAAGGTGGGAAGAAGGCCTTAAGTTCGCAGAAAAAAAAAAAAAAAAACTTTTAGACTTCAAAAGACACATTCCAGCAGGAAAAACAACCCTGAATACAGTTTTATTTCAGTCACAGAAATGATTTAGATCAAAGCATATTCATGATTCAGAATGGCCCAGTCAAAGTGCAAACTTAAATCCAATTGCTAATTGGAACAAAATTCAGTCTTCAGCTGTGCAAAGCTGGTTGAGACCTCCACAAAGACTTGCCACTGCAACCAAAAGTGATTCAAAGTATCAACTCAGAGGGGCAGGATACAACTGCATCCCACAATTGTCCTTTTTTATCTTTTTAAAGGATTTACAGACCCTTTCCGAAAAATTAGGTTATCATGGAAAAGTTTATTTCCATAAATCCATTCAAAACGTTAAACTTCCATAGATTATAGATTCAGGGCCCACAATATAAGCGATTTCAAGTATTTAGTTGTTTATTTGTACATAATTTGGGCTTCCAGCTCATAAAACCAACGAAAACAGGAATCCAAACAATTAGAATACTGTGAAGAAATCAGCCCAAATTTTACAGGGCATGAACGTTTTAAACTGAGTGTTACACACCACTCATCTGCTAAACTCAAAGCACCTGCACAGGTTTTCCAAGGTGTCATTAAATTGCTTCACTTTGGTTCAATTGCCTCCATTTGGTTTAATATGGGGAAGACTGCAGACCTGACAACTGGCCAAAAGACCATCATTGATTTCCTCCATAGGATGGGTAAACCACAAAAGCTCATAGCTAAGGAGACTGGCTATTCACAGAGTGCTGTGTCCAACCATATTAATGGTAAGTCTAGTGGAAGGTCAAAATGTGGCAGGAGAAGATGCACCAGCAGAAGAGCTGACGGTGGGCTTCACCGGATTATCAAACAGAGAAGATTCATGAATCTGGCAGAGATCCAGAAAGAGTGGAATGAGGTGGGCGTCACTGCTTCAAAAACCATGACATTCAGATGCGTCTCAACTGGGCCAAGGAGAAGGAGGACTGGACTTTTGGCCACTGGTCCAAGGTTCTCTTTTCCGATGAAAGTAAAGTGTGCCTTTCATTCAGGAATGAAGGTCCAAGAGTTTGGAGGAAGACTGGTGAGGAACAGAACCCAAGCTGCTAGAGGTCCAGTGTGAAATATCCAAAGTCAGTCATGATTTGGGGTGCAATGTCCGGTGCAGGTGTTGGTAAACTCTGCTTTATTAAATCCAAGGATTTAATGATTCCTTCTGCTGAGGATCTGTATGGAGATGCAGATTTCATCTTCCAGCAGGACCTGGCCCCTGCCCATACTGCCAGAAGCACCAAAACCTGGTTTGATGCCCATGCCATCACAGTGCTCGACTGGGCAGCCAACTCGTCAGACCTGAACCCCATTGAGAATCTATGGGGTATTATCAAGAGGAAAATTAGGGGCACCAGACCCAAAAACAAAGAAGACCTGACAGCCAGCATCAAGGAAATCTGGGCTTCCATAACTCCCAGGCAATTGCCTCAATCAACCAACCAATCAATCAATCAAAACTTTATTTATAAAGCGCTTTTCATACAACAATTGGAACTCAAAGAGCTTTACAGATTTAAAATGACCCCACAAAGACCACATTCCCATCCCTCCCCCACACAATTAAAAGCATGATCAGGTATACCCCCATCCCCCAGAACAACGTTCGTGCATGCACACACTTAAGAGCAGCAATAAAAAGGACATTGGGCTGAGTACAGATGAGCCAGGTTAGGAAACGCCATCAAAGGAGCCATCTGCACCAGTAGCAGCACATCAACTGCAGCTGCCAAGGCACTGACCCAGGGCGCCCAGAGGAGGGAAGGAGGAGACCCCAGCTCCACCCAAGCGCTACCTGGAGAGCACTGAGGCAGAGGGCTCCCACAGAGGAAACACTGGAAGGAATTTTAAAACAGGTTAAAATATAAAAATGAGGAATTAAAAGATTAAATAGTAAAACACTGATTAAGTGTATTAAGTAAAACATGCAGAGCAATTAAACAGACTATAATAAATAATAATCAGTTAAAAGTTAGGCTAAAAAGTATGGAGTTAAATCAATTGTTTTCCTTCAGTTTCAGATTATATTTTTTTCAGATTCAGATCCTCTAATGAAGGTCAAAAAAGTTCTTTACAGTTTTAGATATTTCTTCCAGCTTCAGATCCTTTTTCTACACTTTCAGATTCCTGTTTTTCAGTTTCAAACTTTTGGCCCTGATTTGGCTTGGTGGGCGGGGCTACACGAAAGGGGCGGGGAATCATGAGTGGCAGCCTGGTGGCAGCAGAGCGCAGGAGGCTGAAGACGGTCCCTCTATCATGTTGCCTTCAGGAAACGTGAGAATGAACATAATCATTCAAACACCTCCTGCACTGTTATGGAGTTAACTCGACACACGGGGGAGAGAGTATTTCAGCGGAACAGATTTTCGCACAAGACATCATTGCACGCCATCTTTCAGTGAGGTGCAACCCGCACGGTACAATACACCCTATGTTGGGGACTTGGGAAATGTCCGTTTTTGACTTTGACTGGTTGGGAAAACTGCTCATAATTGATCACTCTTACAGCATAATTTGTACACAGTGCTGACTGAAACAGCTTTAATACCTGAGCTTTAGTGGTTACGCTTGATGTATTTTCTACCAATCATGTAATAATACAGTGCAGGAGGTGTTTGATAGATTATGTTCATTCCCACGTTTCCTGAAGGCAACGTGATAAAGGGACGTCTTCGGCCTCCTGCGCTCTGCTGCCACCAGGCTGCCAATCATTATTCCCCGCCCCTTTCGTGTAGCCCCGCCCACCACACCAAATCAGGACCAAAAGTTTGAAACTGAAAAACAGGAATCTGAAAGTGTAGAAAAAGGATCTGAAGCTGGAAGAAAAATCTGAAACTGTAAAGAACTTTTTTGATCTTAATTAGAAAGATCTGAATCTGAAAAAAATATAATCTGAAACTAAAGAGAAAAAATTCTTAAACTTGAAAAAATATATAATACTGTACAGTTTGAATTAAAGTTTGTTCAGAAAATCACAAAATTAAATATACCATTGAAATTTCAATTAATATAAATATTCAATACCATTTCATTTTATTTTGAGCCCAATTTTTTGTTTTTTAAAGTTCGCAATAAAAACTTGACTTTTGTTTTCAGCTTACATATTTTCAGTTTCAAATATTTCTTTCAAATACACAAACATTATGGCCCTGATTTAACTCCATAAAAAAGGGGAGTTTTGAGCCTCCCCTAAAACATGAACGTTCTCTGCGGCCCTGAGGTCCTCCGGCAGCCTGTTCCAGAGGTGAGGGCCATAATAATGGAAAGACACCTCGCCATGCATGTGTGTCCTGACTTTAGGGATGACAACGAGACGGCTTCCAGAGGAGCACAGAGACTGCAAAGGTTCATATAGTAAAAGCAGTTCTGAAAGATTAAAAAGGGCTAAGACCATTAAGACACCTAAAAACCAATACAAGAACCTTAAAATCTATCCTAAAACATACGGGGAACCAATCCAATGAATTTAAGACAGGTGTAATGTGCTCCTGCCTCCTGGTCTTCGTCAGGACATGTGCTGCTAAATTTTATAGAAGCTGTAAACCTGAGATACTCAGAGACCTTAAAGAAGGGCATTACATTAATCAATTCTATTGGTGACAAAAGCATGCATCAGTGTCTCTGTGTTGGCCCGGGAGAGAAAGGGGCGGACTCCGGCAATTGTTCTTTAGATAATAAAAACCTATTTTACTAATGTTTTCAATGTTATGGATAAAAGTCAGCTCAGAATCAAAAATCATGCCCAGGTTCTTCACTTGTAAAGAAGGATTAAAAGACAGTGATTGTAGTTTTGGTAAAAGTTTCTCTCTCTGAGGCTCAGGTCCAATGACTAAAACTTCAGTTTTGTCCTGGTTGAGCTGGAGAACATTTTCTGTCATCCAGGATTTTATGTCTAAAATGCAGTTAAAAAGTGCATCCATTGGCTGTGTGACATCAGGAGACATGGAGATGAACAACTGTGTATCGTCAGCATAACTGTGAAAGTTCACTCCATGTCTTCCGATGACACTGCCAAGAGGGAGCAGTTAAAGGTTAAAGAGTACTGGGCCTAAAATCAAACCCTGAGGCACACCACATGTAATCATGTGTACTTTAGAGGAGCAGGTATCTAAACTTGCCATAAAAGTCATGTCTGTGAGATAGGATGTGAAACATTTGTGAACAGCACCAGTGAGGCCAATCTCTCAATGCCATGGTGCATCGAAGCAGTGATTAAGGCAAAGGGATTCCCAACCGAGTTTTAAATATTGACATATTGTTTTGAAAGTACCACACTTTGATTGATTTAATGTGATCCTAATTTCTCTTTGTTTTCTGCAAAAACTGAGAAGTAAATGGTGATTTCTTCACAGTATTCAAATTTTTTGAATTCCTGTTTTTGTGGATTTTATGAGCTGAAAGCCCAAATAATGTACAAATAAACAACTAAATACTTGAAATGGTTTACATTTTGGGCCCTGAATCTATAATCTATGGAAGCTTAAAGTTTTGAATGGAATAATGGAAATAAATAAACTTTTCCATGATATTTTTTGGAAAGGGTTAGTATATACAGACTTTTGTGGTTATAACATGACAAAATGTGAAAAAGTTTGTACTTGTACAAGTGCCATTTTTAAATACTAATCCTTTTTTTTTTTCAAAGAAACATTTCAGAGACAGCTCAGTCAAAACAACTGGTCACACACAGTTAAGCCTCCATATTCAAATGCTAAATCAACACAGCTGGCCATCCTGAGGTTTGTGTTTATGTCTATGCACTACCTTTCCGACTTGAACTTAAAAATAGCTCAGACACATCCTGCTATGATGCTGAAGGTGCAGACATCTTTCCCATCTGAAGGACATAACACTGTCTGAAGTTGGGGGGTAGGGAGTGCAGAAGGGGGGGTTGTTGGGAGGGAGGGGGAGAGGAAATGGTGACTACCGTGTGACAAGCTCGCAGTTCCTTCCTCCCAGGCCTGAGAAACAGGAAGTGGAGCACATAAGGCATTATTGTGACGGAGAGGAAATGCAAGGTCCTCTAAAATAAGAGCTGCAATCTGCTGGTCAATGACAGCAGCTTGTCCTCCATGGTTCCATGGAGGCCTGTAACCCCCACACACCTCCCAAACAACTTTACTGTTGAGTGACACGGACAACTAAAGCTTCCCTTCCGTTGTTGAACAGGAAAGTTACCATAAATGTATCCATGTTTCACTGCTGCTGAACTTTCTACAGCTAAAGATAATATTAACTGAATCAGCATTACAATGCTTTAAACTTCTAGTCTCCTGCTGGACTAAAAGCATACAGACTGAGGAATACCACCATCTGAAACGTTTAAGGGGGAGCATATGGACGGCTCCACCCTGCATGTGTTTCACAGAAGCTGAGGAGGAGCTGGTTGCTAAGAGAGATGCAGGGCTTTAAGATTGGCTGCCACCCAGTTAATTAAAATCCTACATTATCTGTTTCATTCTTTCAATTTGAAAGCCCTGGAAAGGGTCCAAGCCTCTGCACGCAGCAAGATGTGATTATACAACAGAGCCCCCATTCACACTGCAGGATGCAGCAATGCCCTCCTGTCGTGATCGTGCCTTGATCTAGGGCAATATCTCTGATGACCCAGGAAAAAAAACGTCTACGGAGGGCCTCTGCAAAATCTGCATGGTATCTCAAAGCATTAAAATAATTGGACACGATCGGCTTTTGTAGAACGCAGCAGGTGATTGCCACCTGTGATCAATTACACAAGTTTATGCAAAGAAGGGAAGTTGCTGAGGCTCACTGCTTAGACTGGGTCAGTTTTTATATATATTAAATCATTTGTATCTACAAGAAGTGTCAGCTCACAATGTTTTTGCTTAGTTGATACACACATCAAAGCATGCCGACCTGCAAGTAGTAAAACACACAAAGCTTAGAGCACCTCCACAATGAGTGTTGGTGCTTCAATTTTCTTTCAAAGGGTAATACATTTATTTCTTGGCACTTTAAGAAATACATCAGAAGAGAAACTGTATGATAACAAGCAGCTATTACAAGCATTAAGATATCTTAATGCTGGTATCAGTTCAAGAAGTTCAGAATCCAATAACCATTTAACTAAATTAAAAGTAGTAGAACACAAAAAACTACAAACAGAAAGGAATACTTTGTATTTCAAGTGAGTCATAAAGCTCAAACATCTCTTTTTGCCTAACTTAAGTACTTCTCTCAAAGGCTGACAAGGAACTTATGCAAAAGAAGAACATTTATTGCCATCTACTGGTCACAACAATTACACAGCATTAAACAACAGGTGTATCTAAGCTTTGGTTTTATAGGCTGACACTTTAATTTCTGAAAGAACGGAATGATTGAAGTAGTGAGGGAAAGGATGGGTTAGTTGGAGCAGGACATTCTCCCATACCAGAAGTGGTTTTGGGTCGCACATAATCACTGCAGCCAGGCTTGGTGAGTTCACAGTCAGTAGCTCTAAGAGACATCTCCTGCCTCACTGGGCTTTTCATGCCACCAGCGCCCTCTCCAGGAATCTGAGGTCGTGGTTTCTGAAGAAGGAAACCTCTTCCACTCGACGGGAGGACTGGGACAAATGACTGCTCCTTCCGCAAGTGGCTTCCCGTTCCCATCATATCCACTTGCACCCGATCGCATTCTTTGTTTAAACTTGGAGTAAGGGGAGTATTTTTAGACATTTCTTTCTGGGGGTTGAACAGTGCGGCTCGAGGGTTTGAAGAGGCAACCAGGGAAGAAACGCTGGTGACACTCGAACGCCATGGGGTTTGCTGAACATCCGGAGGGTTTATTTTTGGTGATGGATGAGGTGCTGGAGCTCCAGCTTCCAATGAGTCGGACTGCGTACTGCTGTAGCCAACTGCAGATGTGGTTTCTGACTGAGGATGGGGGCTGAAGCGAGCCAGCAGACCTTGCTTTGTGACAGGGTAGTGTTTACGAGCCCTCTCCTGCCGCTCACTGCGCATCTTATCCAGCTGCCTTAGCTCTATGGGTAACTCCAACACATCTTCCTGTAAATGCACACGCAAATGGGAAATTTGCCTATTAACCTGAAAGTCTGTTATTGACACTAGGTATTGGCAGAAATGAAATTCTCATGGTGTGATAACATTGAGTAAAAACACCACTTCCAAAGTACCATAGTATTGAAACAAACAAATAAAAACAGGTAGAACATGATCTCATTGCTTTTATTTAAAAACTGAAAAGCATCACTTTCCGCTGCAAATATTTTACAAAAGATTTTAACAATGTTTTCATATTAATTTTTTTCATATTGATTTTGATAAATACATGCTGAGAGTTAAAGAATTAGAACTCATCTTTATATTGTTTTGTACTTATCTGATTATATATTTCAGGATATGAACTAGATCCATTTGTCTTGTAAAGAGTCTTGAAATGTTCTATGTTGTTACTTGGTGCTACACAAATAAAGTGATTCTTTTTTTTTTGGTTTCAGAAATCTAGAGACCAACTTACCTACGTTGCAAATTGCTTTGCTTTTGTTAGGCTGATGTTTCTGTCCATTCTGAACCCGAAATGGTGCCAGGCCACGGCTTTGAGTGGTTTGGGCGATTTCAAAGTGAATTCAATGACAACGTGGGTGGGGTTAAAGGTCACCGGGGGAAACTGTAATAACCCTTTAACACTCAAGCCTCAAAATGGATTTTTTTCCCCCTATTTTATAGGGGTGTGCCATCATGGGTGCCTCACGATTTCTTTTTGTTGCATATTTTACCCCATTTAGGGTTTTTTCTCCATTCCCTCCATGGCTAATTTGTACTCTGAAATCCATCCAGTTTCCATTAATTGAAGTATCCAAACCAATCGATGTCCTGTCTTATTTATTTGAAACCACAAATCAAACCAACACATGTCCAAAATATGCTTAATAATCATATCAAGGTCATATTTTCAATGAAAGCTTAAAGAAATATGTGTTGGCAATTTAAATATAATATAGGGTGACCCTATTTTATTTTCAATCAAAAAGGAAACTTGGTCCAATCCTTAAACACACCAATCATATTCTGTTTACATAAAGAATACTTTTTACTTTCATATTTAATGTGTTCCTGCTCTATGTGGTTGGAAAGAATAATAAATAAACTTCAGATCAGCTTTTTCAAGTCAACCCTAATAGAAATTACTTTAAAATCTAAATAGAAATAATTAATCTTCTTTAAAAGAAAATGAGCCTATAACAACAATAGCTCCCTTTTCATACAAAGGATTCTTCATAAAATCAAAAAAATTATAGAAAACCCTGAGCATACTCTTCATGAGACTATCCTGCAACAACAGAGAGTCTTTAGTCGGAGGCTTCTTCAGTTTCGCTGCAATACAGACCGCTACAGGAAATTCTTTCCAGCCCACAGCCATCATGATCTACAACAAATCCTTAAAGAATTGATTATATGAGCTATACCAACACTTAATTTCCCTCTGTGATCATTAAAATATTTTTGAATTCAATTTTTAAGTCATACAGGACAAGAATTACACAAAAATCAGAGATTATATTCTGAGAAAATAAGTATTTCTCTATTCAAAATAATAGAAAATAAAAAGAAGCATCCTTCCAAAGACACTTAAAGTGTATACTCCAGTGTGTTTTTTTTTCCACTGTCAATTTAATATAGAACTCTTTGTACTGTACTTTGTACAGCACTTTCATAGTTTTTGCATCAGTTTGGCTAATGCCACCTGTCATACACAGAAACAAATCTGCCAGCTATGAGTACAGTGCTTTCCACCACACATTAGTTGCGACCGGGAAGGAATGAGGGAAATTTCCTTGGCGTTTCACACTTAAATGAGCTGATGTCTGGTAAACATGAGCTGCCCTGCGCTGCGCTTGGGAAGGGCGCCCCAGTTAGCATCGATAAAGTGGACACATCGGGGAAAATATGATGTTGCTGCTAACATGACACACAACAAAGACACTTCTTTCACAACTAAAGTGCAAAATATTTGCTGTATTTTGTAAATTTCACGCTGCATGGCTGAAACAGTAGCTGCAGCATACCGTTTCCCTCGGTCCGTCCCCTAAAAATGTTTGTGCGCCACGTTGGACTTCTATGTTTTTCTCATTTAATTGTAATGAAAAACAATAAAATTTACAACACATTTGAATCGCCATCAATATTGCACATATCGCAATTTATCAAATTATGGTGAATCGGCACACCCTTACTATTTTAGATGTAAAAATGCCAGACGATGTTAAAGGGTAAAAACGATCTTCCAAGGTACTAATTGATCTTTACAAATTATTATGAATTAGGATCGGAGAATCGATTTTTTTCAACAGTACTACTTCAGCATGATGCTGCCACCATTATTTTACAGTGTTTTTAGGTCTGAAAACCTTACCTTAAATCCTCCCTAAATACTTTATTCTTTTATCAAAGATGGAAACAAGAACAGACTGTTCTTATACTTTACGTTTCATACAATGAACACATTTCTGAGATGGTTCTAAATGACTGACCATTGTGACATGCTCCAGTCCACCGGGTTCATAGAGGCTACTGCTGAGATACGAATCCACCAGGACCATAAAGTCGGTCATCAGTGTGTCCAGCAGCACCAGCCTGAGAGGCTTCAGGTGTATCACAGATAAAGCCATCACCTTCAGCAGGGGTACAGGGCAAGGCCGCTTGTACCACATCTCCATTTCTTCCTATTAAAAAATTAAAATGGAAACAAATTACAAGAAATACAGATACTCCAAAATGCACAAAATTCTAAGTATTGACTGTTCTGAGCTGCATTGATCCTTTTGTTACACTACAAAGTATTGAATTCTAGCAGTTAAGAAGATATTTCTTTGTCACGATCCATCCATCTAAATAGACTGACCCATTAAACTCCTTACAAGAAGGATTTCTCTGACAGAAAAGACTTCACAATCTGTCCTGCCACATCATTGTAGCTCTTAAAGAACATAAAAGATACACAAATGTTTAATTTAAATTCCAAGCTTCCTAGAACTCAATATGGGTTACCAGATAGATGAGAGTAAGCTCAATTAATAAAAGCCTAAACATCTCAAATAATCTCCGACAAACTAAGTAGCAGATGCAACAAGACATCTCATGGGTGGTTTATTTTCCTTCTGTGATCTCTGACCTTTCAGGCTTGATTTCGATAGCCCAATATGAGTTTAAAACATGTTAGGGGTGTGGTTTACAAGTATTACCCATTTGTGGAGACACCATATATGACGAGGAGAATGAGCGCTGTACCTTAGTGAGCTGTGACCTCACATGAAGAGATGAGAGTTTGGAGGAGGGCACTTTCAGATGAAGATTTACTACCTCTGGGAGAGTGCTGACTCTGTCAGGAAGGAAACCTCCCGTCTTGGAGTAAAAGCACATGACATCTGCCACCTTAAAAAAAAATAAAAAAAAAAAAATCAAATAAAAATGTAAAATGAAACGGTACACTAGATTCATCAGAATGACACACAAGCCAGACATAACATGGATGCCAAAACTAATAGATTAGATTTTATCCAAATACACTTTTCATCTTCTAAATCTTTTTATTGTATGTAATGTAACAAGATTGAAGCTCAAATTCATTAGAGTGGTATAATTCAAGTGTTAACTTGAATGAATGGTTTTCAAAAACTTAGTTACATTATGATACTAAATAAGACCAATCAATATAGTAAGGATTTTAATATGTCTGCAAGCGGAAATATACACACTGATAAACTGAATTGTGGGTACAAAATAAACAGAAACACTTAAAACATAACCCTCTGTGTGTAATGAGTGTATATACAAGTTTCACCCTTTAAACTGAAATAAATTAATATTTCAACAATGTTTTTTCATTTATTGGGATGCACCTTTGTACACTTACCTGTGTATCAAATACATTGGTTAGTTTCACCCCAAACTGTGCGATCAGACTTCCAGCAATGGCTCTACAATCGTGAATGACCTGCAAAAGATGTCAAATAAACAAAGATGGCAGGGTACAGCTCATCTCTGGGTGAACCTGGGGCCTGTACCATGAAGGTGGCTCAACAAACTCGGGGTTACAGGATTGGTTTTGAATCGACAAAACCAAACCGATGCAATCAGGCTTAATTGGTACCATGACGCAGGTTATCAACTTTCTCTATCAACTCAGGCTTTGATCCTTAAGCTATGATTAATCCACAGGCGCGTGCACATAAAAGAGTGACGACGACACTGAACAACCAATCGCGTTCGATATGGATAGAGCGAGAGCTATATACTTTTCAACGGAGGACCAAGAGATTATTCTCCAGAAATATGAAGAATTTAGAAATATTTTTCAAGCACGCAGTAACACCGTATCTGCTGCCAAAGCAAGAGAACAATCGTGGAGGAAGATTACTGATTGTGTTAATGCGCGGGTTAAACAATTAATGTACATTTAAGTAGGCTAAGCATATTAAAATATATTAAATGCTAAAATGAAAATGTATTCGTGTTGAGAGATAGAGATATATATATATATATTTTATGTGTGTAGATGTATGTGAAAGTATAGGCTATTACATCCTAAGAAAGATTGATATTCATTAATTTTTAGATGCAACACCAACTCCAAACGGTCTTGGCAGCAGATCAAGAGAAAATATAAAAATATAATTCAAAGTGGTGAGTATTTACCATATTTTTTATTATTTTCTTAGAACATTTAATCACAAACACTTGTTTGCAGCAAACAGAAAAAAATAAATGTGAAATAAGGAAAACTGGGGGAGGGCCACCTCCTCAAGATTACACTGTGGCAGAGGAGTTGGCTCTGAGCAACAAGGGGCGGCCGATTATGGATGGGATTGCATGTGCTGTACAGTCAGGGCATGGCTTCGATGAGTCACATTTGTTATGTGCGGCTCAAGAAGCTCACAGAGATAAGACATTCCTTCCGCGGAAAATCTGTATCTTTCATACAAGTACGCTTTAGGAAAGTCAAATGGATTTTGTCTGTCCCTAAAAACTCGTTCTCTATGTATTGCTCGTCTAACAATTTGCGCGGAGATGTCCACAGGATTAGGGAGAAAAGGTGAAGCCATTGCAACAGAGAACAGACGCTGGGAATTAGTTACGTCACATATATATGTTTCTTTGCTCACAGCTGATTGGTCAAACTTCAGTCTGAGATCCCGAATCCAGAACATAACCTGCCCCGGAGCAGGTTAGCCATGCAGCGTAAGATACCATGGCAACGAACACCGATCAAAGCCGAGCCACTTTCATGGTACCCAAAACCCAGGGTTGGTGGAAACTAAGCTGAAACATAGCTGGCTAGCCACCTAATCCGGCTTCATGGTACAGGCCCCTGGTGTCTAACATTCACATAAAACTCACCTTCAGTATGTGCTTACTTTCGAGGATCATGGAGAGACCATTCTTAAACGCCAGCGTTCCGAGCAGCAGGATATCAAACAAGTACACCTTGTTTTGGGTGGAAATCTAGATGGATGGTTTTTGAAGTATTTGTGTTGAAAAAAAAATAGAAAGAAGAAAAAAAAGTAATAAAAAAGCCAGAAAGTTCAGAATTTCTCACCTGCAACCAACACAGTCTTCCATTTTTGAAGATCCCAACTCCTTCACCTCCCACACCAATCACATGCTGCTTCTTGATGTGCATCACCTACAGCAGAGAAACTGAGACTTCACATAGAAAACACACACTACTGACTTACAACAATCCGGCATAACATTATGACCAGCCTAACAGTGTGTTGCTAAACCCTTTGCTCCAAAAACAGCCCTGATCTGTTAAGGCCCAAACGGCCAAAAAAAATCTTACCGTTGTATTTTGCGTAAAGATGTTAGTAGGAAAACTCCAAGTCTTCTAAGCTGCAAGGCGCAACATTCATGGCTCCATGACTTGTTTGTCTAGCACATCCCACACATGCTCATCATCTTAAACTTAAAGGGATAGTTTGCATTTTTAGACATAAAGTTGTATCCCATCCTCACCATCAGCGTAGTGCATATACACCGACCCATATCTGTGGTCACCTCCTGGTCAGAGCTTTGGCCGTTAGAAGTCTTTCAAGAAAGTAGTCCCGGCTAGTTTTGGGGGCCAACAAACTGTGCCGTTTTGCTTCAGAAAACTATATGCGTTTGAAAACATGATTCATTTGCATCACAAAAAAAAACACCGGCCAAAATTCGCAACTCACTATTTTCTTTCTATTCCAATCAATCCGCACTGTAGCCAGCCTCAACCGTTGCGCTCCTCCCGTCAGCTGTTCCACTGTTGAATGCCGACAACATGTCTGTTTACAAATCATCTGATGATGAAAATCATTTTAGCACAATGCTAGATGGATCGAACGAAGAATAAACTTTTTTTAGCACAACGCCAAAGGGATACCTTTATGAACCAGAGTATACGGATGCCGAACTTCAGCAGATGGAGCTAGAAGGGGCAGAGAGAGAGCGAGTGCACATAGAAGTGCTCCAAGCTGAAGCTGAGCCCACATAATGTAGCCCATTTGGTGTATTATCAGTAATAATAATGAATGTGGTCAAATATTGCATAGCCTACTGATCAATACAACGTAAAGTTGCCTAATTCTGAAATCAAAAAATGCACAACATGAGATTGTCCACACTTACTCACCCATATCTACAGCTGAGTTCTAGCTCCATCTGCTGAAGTTTGGCATCCATATACTCCGATTCATAAAGGTATTCCTTTGGCGTTGTGCTAAAAAAAAAGTTTCTTCTTCATCCGATCCATCTGGCATTGTGCTAAAATGACTTTCATTATCAGATGTTTTGTAATCAGACATGTTGTCGGCATTTAACAGTGGAACAGCTGACGGGAGGAGCGCAACAGTTGATGCTGGTTGCAGCGCGGATTAGTGCTGAGTAATAGTGAGTTGCAAATTTTGGCTGCCGTTTTTTTTTGTGATGCAAATGAATCACGTTTTCAAATGCATATAGTTTTCTGAAGCAAAGCGGCACTGTTTGTTGCCCCCTGAAACTAGCCAGGACTACTTTCTTGAAAGACTTCTGACAGCCAGAGCTTTGACCAGGAGGTGACCACAGATGTGGGTCGGTGTATATACACTATGCTGATGGTGAGGATGGGATACAACTTCATGTCTAAAAATGCAAACTATCCCTTTAAACTTAAGGTTGTGCTCCTCAAAAAAAATCCTCACTCATTTCTGCTTTGTGGATAGGTGCATTTTTCATCTGAAAGAGGCCACAGCTGTCAGGGAATATGTTTAACAATGCTTAGTGAGGTGTTAGGTGTCAAAAGAACAGACTGTAACACCATTAACATGGCAAGTGGTACACTAGGTCTCCAAGCAGAGTATTATACAAAACATAACATCAGTTTTGTTGCTTTTCCTACATCCATGTAATTAGGCATCCAGGTGATTTAAATGAAATCATGACTCATCAAACCAGGTCACATTCATCCATTGTTCAATGGTCTACTTTTAACAATATGGAGGTCTGGATGCACATCCAGAGCCATTCGTATTCGGACACCTTTCACAGAAGAAGTGTCACCTTTTTTCAACCATTTGAGCCTTTCAGTTGGACTAGACAACATGATCTACCATTCACTCACCGCATGTATAAATAACCCTACCACTTTACCGCTGTTCCTTCTTTGTAAAACTCTCAATAGATACTCACCACTGAAGACTGCAAACTCCCAACAGAAGCTGCAGTTTTAAAAAGATGCTCTGTCTGACCCAATCGTGTAGCCATCACAATCTGGCTTCGTCAGACTCGCTAAAATCCTCACACTTGCCCAGTTCGACAGCTTTAACAAACTTGACTGCGAGTATAATGTGTTTAATTAGTGCCTCCCCACTGACAGATGCCTTAATGAAGAGATAAACAGGCTTCACCTTCCAGTGGTCATAATCTTATGTCTGGTCAATGTTTTAAACACTAAAAAAAAAGCAAGTCTACTTACAGCAGGTCCAAACTTCTCATGAATCTCATCAATGACCACAAAGTTGATGTATTCCTCTTCTTCATCATCATCATCTGGAAAGAGGGGTCCCAACAAATGTGACTAAGTTTAGGCAGTTTGATTGAATTTGGGATTAGTGAAATAAACTCACCCAATTTCATGAACTTTCTGTATGGCTGGAACTTCTCCACACCCATCTGTTCTTCACTCACATCACAGGTGATTTTTCTGTGAAACATTGTTACTTATATCACCATTAATTTCCATATGACAGACTCCCATTTGTCTGTAACCTTGGGGTACATCTCAATAAATTACAGTATTTACAACAAGGAAATTTATTTCAGTATATACTAGGGTTGTCAAAATTAACACGTTAACGCAGGTCGATTAATTTGTAGAATTAACGCTATTGTTTCTATAATGCAATTAACGCATGCACAGGATGACCCGCCCTGTTTATCCCACAATTCAACGCGCGCTGCGTTTAGTGCTTCTCACGTAAATAGCATGGCAGACCCAAACTGCATCCATGGTTACACGTGAACGTCTCTTCTCAGCTGCAGGCCAGCTTATTGAGCTATATGAAGATAGCCGACTCACCTGTCATCGTTTTCTTTGTTGGAGAATTCAACTACGGATTGAATCACACACACAAAATTAGAGGTTTACTGATAGCAAAATGATAACACTTCATCGGCGTTTCCAGATATAACTCTTTACTTAGGGCACTCACCGTTCAGAATCTCACGTCCGAAGAAGAGTTTAGTTCCTTGATATTTGCATCCATTACTGCCACTGACTGAAAAAAACACCACAATAAGTTACGGTACTGCGATATGCATGGATACATGTGGGATTGTGACACTTGCTAACCATCTGCCAAAACCAGCGTCTTGTTTGGATTGATACGAAGTACGACGCCAAAGTACGACGCAGTCTTCAGAGTCAGTTTGATGCGTTTTCCTTTCAGAAATGTCATGAACTGGGTGTCGTCTGGAACCATTTTGAAAGTGTAACTGGGTGACCAGTCGTCCCGAAATATTCCGGTGATGCTTCCAAGGATTAGCTAGCTCTGCCAAATTCAACTCATCGCATATGTATGCTAAAGGCCATCAAAGCGCCCACCGCTGTTGAGAGGTGCGGGTTGTGTTCACACCCACTCGGAACTTCTAGTATCAATGAAACATGAGAGAAAAATAACATTTATATGTCAGAAAAACAAAAAAAACATACGATAAAAACGTCACATTGATTTGCTCAGGTATTTTTTAAATATATTTAGCAAAAATGTTTTAAATTCTTATTTTTCGTTGTTTAGTGTTTTATGGTGTGGCACCATATCCATCCCCGTAGCCTATAGCTACCCCGCAACCCAGCAGAGGACAGACGGGTATAGATAATAGATGGCTGGATACGTACATTTACCTAATTATTATGTTGGTAAATACAATATCATAGTAATACAACAGTTAAAATCTGAAAACTTGGTCATTTCTGAAATATGTATTATAAAGGTCCCATCATTTCTGAAATATCCATTTAATTAATATTTGATATTTCAGAAATTATGGCACCTTTATAATACATATTTCAGAAATGACCAATGTTTTGGGGGGGATAATCTTTATTTTATTTTGAACAATGCCTAAAATTATATATTAAACGATTAATCAAATTTACTTGTATAAAAGTAACGTGGGGGGTGCACAACAAAAAGCTCTAGTCCACTTCCTCTGCAATCCAGCCTTGGGTGAGGCACTGTTTTATTATTTTATTTTTTCTTCTTTTTGATGAATAGGTCAGACATTAGGCTACTGCAAAACTTAGAAATAGTTCTTGCTAAAAGAGGCAACAAGTTCTACCTTAAACTTCCTTTTCTCCACAAGAGGGCGACCTTATCTCAAATACTGAGCTGTTTGTTGTCAGTCCAAGGTCTCTGATTTGATCTATTCAAAACACATGTGGATTTCACATCATAAGGTAATTCATTCTTAGTAAATGTGCAGTAAATATTTGCAGATTTTAATAACTTTCAGTATCCATATGTAAAATATGCATCTATATACAAAATGCAGGGTATGAAAAGATATAAACCCACTTTTTTTCAGGGCACACAACTACTTGCAGATTACAAAAGGAATACAAACTGGCCTTTCATCCTGAAAACCTTGTTACTCATCAGAGTTTTCTTTGCTGTCAGCCTGGAGAATCAGCTGGGGCTGTGATTCAAACAAATAATAAAAAAGAAAATAGTTTACAATTCCCTCATATAATTTTAGGTAATATAGTTCTTCAAAGCTTAATATCGGAGAGCAAAAAGAAGAACAAACAAAGTAGGATAAATTAAATCAATGGCACTTGGGTACAGGTCCGAGGCGTCGCTGAGTAGAGCTGTGACACAGGAACAAAGAAGAGACATACAATCTTATCAAAAACAGACAGCTGTAAATATCTGGATACAGAAACCATGAAGACATTAGATCAAAGGGAGGATGGTGTAAGTGTCCAGATCTGTCATGTTTTTTATCACTGTGCAGCTGTGCACTTTTGTTTGTCATGAAAAAAGAATTATTCCTACTCAGGGGACAGGTTGAAGGTAGAAATGTTAAGATTCAAAGCAAAGCAGTCAAGACAGTCAGAGGAGCTCTACTTTTACAAAATATCACAAATATGCAGTTTAAGACCATAGCCTGAAACCACCAAAAGACACAGAAATTAATGTCTAGTTATTTTAAAAGAAATGAATCCTTTAAAAAAAATGTGGCTATTTCCATATTGTTGAGTTTAGAATGTCAACGGCCCTTAAGTTTAAAGTCCCCTTTGAATTTTTGGCCATTTTTAACCTGATCTCAATGTGAACCAGTAATTATGAATGACTGAGCAAACATTTAATTTGCTTCTTAAATTAGCTGAAAAACATCTCTGAAAAAAAAAGCACTCTCGGCTCTCTAGAATGTGATAACCGTAGCGCATGCTGCAGCGGAACCTGCAGTTTTTACTTTTATCTTTAAAGGAAGATCCACCCTTTCCTGATGTTCCGACTGAACAAATATAAAGTTTGCGTGAGCCAAAGGAAAAATCACATCACACAAATTTTTCCAAAATGTGTTTATATTACTAACCCCCAGACATGGGTGGAATTTTGATTTCAAAGGTGGGGCCGACACACTAATACAAATACAAGGCCTCAAAAAGGCTTTGGATTTTTTTAGACATTCCCAAACCAAGGAAAACTGTTGCTTAGTTTTTAATCATTTTGATTCTTTTCTGTGGACAAAAATGAATACTATAAAATGTCACCAACCACTGGTTGTATGCATTTACCTTTAACTTGCACTCACTGCACAATTGTGGATTGTATACACTTTCTAGGGTCAGCAAAATAATAAAAATGAAATGGGAATTATTTTAGATGAAGTTGTTCTGTAATCACTGTGCTCTCTTAAATGATGTGGAATCATATCCTTTCATTATGAAGACATAGGTGGAGCCCTCAACAATAGCCTGGATCAATGACTACCTGACAAACAGACCACAGTTTGTAAGACTGAAGAACTGTGTGTCAAACCAGGTGGTCAGCAGCACAGGAGCACCACAGGGGACCGTACTCTCACCATTCCTCTTCATTCTGTACACCTCAGACTTCCAGTACAAATCAGAGACCTGTCATCTGCAGAAATACTCAGATGACTCTGCAATTGTCGGGTGTATCAGAGATGGACAAGAAGCTGAATACAGAGAGCTGGTGGACCGCTTTGTGACATGGTGTGGAAACAATCGTCTTACCTTGAATGTGAACAAAACAAAGGAGATGATTGTAGATTTCAGAAGAAACAGGGATAAGTCAAACTCTGTTTCCACCAAGGGAGAAGAAGTGGAGGTGGTTGAGGAGTATAAATACTTCGAAGTTCACCTTGAGAACAGACTGGACTGGAGACTGAACAGTGAAGCCGTCTATAAGAAGGGACAGAGCAGACTGTACTTCTTGAGGAAGCTTAGTCTTTCAAGGTTTGCAGCAAGATGCTGCAGATCTTCTACAAGTCTGTTGTGGAGAGTGTAATCTCTTCAGCCATCATCTGCTGGGGTAGTAGCATTAGAGCCAGGGACTTAAAAAGGCAAAACAACCTGATAAAGAAGGCTGGTTCTGTTCTGGGGACGACTGTGGAACATCTGGAGATGATAATGCAAAGAAGGATTCTTCATAAAGTCCAAAAACATTATGGACAACCCTGAGCATCCTCTTCATGAGACAGTCATACAACAACAGAGCGTCTTCAGTCGGAGGCTTCTTCAGTTTTGCTGCAATACAGACTGCTTCAGGAAATCCTTCCTGTCCACAGCCATCATCATCAACAACAACTCCTTAAAGAATTAATTATATGAGCTATACCAACACTTAATTTTCCTCTGGGATCAATAAAGTATTTTTTAATTTAATTGACTTTGAATGTTTGTTTATTTACTTGAGCTTTTGGCTCAATTATTTGGATGGTTGGCCCTCTGTGCACAAAGGTTTACTTGGAGGCTCGAATGGCTCTTTGCATTTAAAGTCTGTTCTTTTTGCGCTCCTGTGACGGGTGGTGAGGTTCATGACTGGTGGGGCGCTGACTGATTCCTCTGGAATCGAAATTAAAAGCTTTTATTTAAGTTTTCACCTTAATTTGAATATCTTGTTGTTTTACCAATTTTTAATTATGCTTTGATCAATTCCATGCTATTCAACAATATTATAGCAAGAGAAATAGTACACAAAAACACAATATCTAATATTCTGTAAAAAAATAATTAAAATCGTTCATGATATTACCTTTGTTTGTATATGAAGTGCACATATCCTGCCCCGCAAATGTATCCATCACTCTCATGTAAAAATAATATTTGTTTGGCTTCATTTTTTTAAATCTGCCTGCTTCACTGGAGATGACCCATAAGGAAGTGCCTGGTCCTGGATTGCTTCTATTCCAATTGTATTTTTTTTTTATCTTTCCGACTGTTTACAGTATTTTCAATGCATATAAGAATAGCATTTGTTTCCCATTGTACGCGTGTTTTTATCTCACTAAACCAACAACACACAAAGTGGTGTAAGATGTATTTTAGTGAAGAGGTTTCTTTAATATTCGAACGTATAAAATGGAGGAAAAATACATATTCAACTTTGTATATGGCTAATTTTATTTAGAACTACAACAAATGTGAAATTCCTCTAGTTATACGAAGTGCTTACTCAACTTCATTAAGATAATAAGGGAAGCCTTCATAATTTAAAAGTTGTACCCATATTTTAATGCAAATGTAAAAATGTCTTTACATTAAACCTTGCCTCTCCCCTCTGACTTTTGGAGGTCTCATTCAGCCAGGGCCAGTGCAGTCCATTAGTTAGAATTTACCCACTCTACGTCCAAATCTAAATCTCCATCTGAGAATTAGGAACACTGCACCACTATTGCCACAGACATGGTCGTGGCAGCATCATGCTGTGGGGATGCTTTTCTTGGGCAGGGAAGTTGGCCATAGTTGAAACATTCATGGCAGTTTTGGAAGGAAAATTGATAGAGGCTGTAAAAGACACATGAGTTGGGATGGTCTAGTCAAAGTCCAGGACAAGATTCAACAGAGCATTTGTGGCAAGACTGTAAAATTATTATTCTCAGACACTCACAATCTGGAATAGTGGACAAAAAATGATTTCGGTGTGCACATCTGGTAAAGACACACTCTGAAAAACCTGCTCTTCATAATGTTGACTCAATGCGTGCCACACGCAAGAAAATAGCAGGAAACTATGCATCACCGCCTTTCCACTCCACACTTATGCATCAGTTTGTCTTGTTCTATTACGTAGAATCCCAATAAAATGAACTGAAGTTTGTGGATGACGTGACCAAAAGGGAAAATCCCAATGAGGCATGAATACTTTTGCAAGGATCTGTTTAATCAGGGGCGCAACAGTTCCGCCAGAAACACAAAACAATGGAAGTCAGTATTTTGTTGGAACAACCGTCAGCTGTTCGCTTGTTTAAACTTGAAAAGAAGGTTATAAACCTGTTTGAACATGACGCCTGACTCAAGGGAAAATAACCAGAGAGAGAGAGGGACAGAGAGAGAGAGAGGGGGGGGGGGGCAGAGAGAGAGAGACAGAGAGGGGGACAGAGAGAAGAGAGAGAGAGAGAGAGAGAGAGAGAGAGAGAGAGAGAGAGAGAGAGAGAGAGAGAGAGAGAGAGAGACCATTGAAAGTCGGTGAGTGACATGCCCGACAGAAGTGCGGCCGCCCACTCTCTAACAGGCTGGGTGAATCTTAATTGTGTAATGTTCATTGACGAGTCAGCACAATGCTGCTGAGACCGCGGAGGCGCACTGAGCCGAACCGAGCAGAGCGATGAAATGCTCCCACCGCGGAGGACACAGATGGACAGCCTGGTTCAGCCGCTCGTCGCCCAGTACCTCGCCATGGGATGTCAATCAAAGGAGAATCAAAACGAAAGCATAGCGGCAGACGAAAAGGGGAAAGACGATGCGTAAGTTCAATCTTTTTCATTTAGAAACATTCCAGGGGAGTTTCTGGATACCATTTTTTCTACCACCTGTTTGGATTACAGGTTATCTATCACAAAGTCTTGCAAAAATATTTTGTAGGCTATGGAAACTTGAAAAGGTGTTTCAGATGTGTCAAATAGGCTACTGAAGCGGAATACATGTTCTCCCAGCGTCTTTACGCACAACAGAAAAGCTCAGATGCGTCAGTCTGGATTGTTTGGCTACACCTAACTGCAAACGTTTTCCATATTTACTCGTCATTTTAGATTTTAAACTAACAGGATGTCCGCTCTCCAATGGTATTGTCCAGATTTAAAAGAAGGAAATGGGAACAATGAAGAGCAAACTCACGGGAGAATCTGAAGCAAACCATAAAAGCATAATATTTGAAAAATAATAGTTATCCAATGGTAAACATGGTCCATGCATGTTTCGGTAGCTGGAAAAAGAAAAACAAGCAATTTACATTTTAGCTTGTAATGGGTTTAGGACTCCTTTCTTTTGTTTTTGTGGTCAGAAAACAGAAGAGCAGAGATTTGAATTTGGATTGGTTCTCTTTTTATGTTTAAAATAGAGATGAAACATAAAATCCCAGGTAAAAAGATGTAATAATATTGATAGTTTTTTGAAATTCTGAAACCATCTACACTTCAACTTGCTAGTACATATAAATATGCTTCTCCCCATGATGTCACCGGCCATATATGGTAGGGTTAAGAAAGGGTTAAGAAAGCGTATTCTCATCCAAACACATAACTTTATATACATATTTCATGAATTTGTGCTTGGTGAGAGAAAATATGGATAAAACAAAAGAATGACAACATTTTAATTTGAGCTAATTTACTTTAACCCCCCCCCCCCCCCCCCCACAAGCACACACACACACACACACACATAACCCAAAGAAAAAGTGGGGCCTTCTACTGCATATCAGTTTAATATTTTATGTCTAAAAATGCAATGTTTTAAATGTCTTTTAAAAATGTTTTTCATTGCTGGTTTCAGATGAGACCTTACAAGTATGAAAAAGTTTTTATTTAAGTTTTAAATATTTTTGTTGTTGTTGTTGTTTTTTGCATGTAATTTATGTCCATTCATGCGCCTGATAAAAGGGCCGGACACACTTGTGGGAAATCCTCTTGTTCGACCAATTTACACTTGTTTTTCTTCTTTTCCCAAGGAGGGTGACTCCAGGATGTATCCCTAACAGGTCTAGAGTTTCACCTCCGTGCCGTCCTCACAGGTTTCACAAACCCATACCGGCCCAGATCAATCCAAACAAATCAGTAATGTCTCTGGGACACCTCACCAAAGGATCAAGCTGGGAAGAACTCATCCAGGCTTGTCTGGAGTCATTTGGTAAGTTCATGCTGACTGTTCTTGGTTTGTATTTTAAAATCCAAGGTCCTGCCTTAAAGTAATAGAGCAGATATGTATATGGTAGAAAGTGGTGGAGGAAAGATGGTGACAAATCTTATCATTTTCCTTCTGAATTATTTTTCTAATGCTTTTTTCTAATGCTAATTTGTTTTTGTTGCTCTGAAAAGGAAGACCTTACCTGTTTTTTGCCTGTTTGCTCTTTTTGGGCACAATCTGAGATGATTTCCTGCATTTTTATTGGTTTCCATAAGGCAACGCTGTGTTTTTGGTCAATCAAACTGCACTCACATGGGGTGAAATGTCACTTTATCTGTCATCTTCTAAGCCTTCAGCAATGCAAACCTTTAGCTACACCCTACTAGGAAATTTGAATGGGAGAATTGGGAGTGTTTGCAGGTTTTGGGTTAAAGAATTATGACTTGATTAAAGGCTTTGTAATACACAAAGCTGAAGCTGTTTTTCATTTTTTGCCTGCTGCCATACTGGTTTTTATTTGTATTAACTTGCTTTGTTAGGTGATATTTGTTTGACTGCAGTTTCAGTAAAGACCAGTGGTTATAGTTAAGTGAGAGTAAGGCTGTTGGATTATGGAAAAAAATATTTTCCCATTTATTTTGACCAAAATTGAAATCCTGATGATTTAAAATGATTACTTATGCATTTGAAGTGCTTGAAGTGAACAGTGAATCACCATAAACCAAAATAAAATTATTCAAAAATCTGCAAAGTAAAAATGAACACAATTTCTGAATAATAAATAAATAAATAAATAAATAAATAAATAAATAAATAAATAAATAAATAAATATTTACAGAGAACACTGAATAGTTATTTGGGTCAAAATGTTTTACGCACAACTAATGAAAGATCCCATATATTTTTTTACATTTTATTTTAATGTACAAAATTACAGGGGATTATGCAGACGTCAGTAGCAAATCATGCGAACCCATCATATGTTTTTCATCTCATCTGTTACTTTCCGTAGAAATTAACAAACTTCTCCATTGTTGTTTGCCCAATGCTGCTGCTGGAGCTCCAGCTGTTATTTCGCTCTTATGATGTTTCATGCCCCTGCAGTGTTGGTTGCCTAATGCCCAACTTTTTCTAGGTTACAGTATTGTCTGCTGCTGATGTCAATACAACTGCAGTGTTTTGCCAGTATCATCAGCTCTTTTAGCCATGTTTTCTTGAGCTGACTTCTCAAAACAAGAGGGCCTGCCTTTCATGGGTGTAGCTTTCAAAAGTGATAGAAGCGAGCACCGGTCCGGCTGAGATTACAATATTAGAGCATAATTGCAGAATATGTAAGAATTAACAATGCAAAGCAAAATAACGCAGTATGATTTGACGGTTATTGCAATTACAAGTGTTTAGTTGAAAGATAGATTAAACAATAAATGCTGCATTTGGTTCAGTAGATTTTCTGTAAATTGTAATATTTCCACCCTATTGAATGGAGCATATACTGAATTGTCTTAAATACGAGTCCATGAAAACCTCAAATATTTTTTCTCTTTTTTTCTGAGATGTACAAATTATGCATACCCCCATTCGACCAACATATTTCTTCTGACTGAAAGTAAAACTTACGTTTTGGAGTAGTCCAGCTAGAGTCCTGACTTGAATCAGATATAATATCTGGACGGACCGAAACATTAGGGTATTGGCGGGGAGACCTTGCAACATCAATACAAAATTTTCTTTTAGAATGTTGCGTCTCGTTTTTAATACATCTGATTTCAACAATCAAATTTTATAGCACCATAAAAAACTAAAGAATTTAGATTTATATATAAATGATGATCTTAATAATATTAATAATGATAATTGAAGCAACATGTATTGGTGAAGTGGTCTTCATTCCACAGATCAGACAATATTTGGGGAAACAGGTGTGTCTGTATTACAAAATTCCACCATCAGAATGTATTTTTAGATAATCTTACAGAATTGAGAACTTTTTTCTAGAAAGCGCAAGACCTAACCCAATAATGATAATTAGCTCTGTATATGTTTGGTAAGTTAGAAAAGGGAACAAGTCATGTTTTGAGGTTGGGGAAGTGGGGGGTTGGGTTGTTGGATTGCCCAGAGCACCATTCATGAATTAAATGCATCACATTGTTGTAAAGAGTATTTACTGTACATAAAAAAGGAGAGTGGTGATTGCGTAGGCTGCTGTTGGATCATTCAAGGATTGTTGTCTCAATCAAGTTGTCTGGAGTGCTCTCAGAGTTATGGTGATTGTGTCTCTGAAGAGACAGCTTTCAGATGGTCGTTGCCTGGTTACCCAAATGCAGCAAAGGCAGTGGAGATGTGTTACGATGGGCTGCACATTAAATGATATTTCATAACTGCATTTATCTGCAGAAAAAGAAGGAGTGGGCTATAACGACAGCCTGCTTCTCATGTCGGGTTCATGAGGGAAACAGAATTAAGCAGGGAAGGTGTACAAACGGAGTTATAGATTTGTAACATGTAGTATTCTGCTTTTATTTAAAACAATTTTTTACCTGCATGCACAGGATGTAATCTGTTTGTGTAGTATATTATGATTAGCGTTTTCCTTGAAATGGCTTCTCCTGATAAAATGGCAAACAGATCTGTTCCTCCTGGCTCACATCACTCATGAACCCCCCGTGGTCCACAAGTCCTACCACCTTTTTTTTTTTTTTATGTGAGAGCACAAACGCAGTTTAAAAGATTACCATTAGAAGAGCTTCAAGCTTGGCCGAGCTGAAAGGTCAGCTCCCTGAACTGTAGCCCTCAGATGCCTACCAACCTTTGAAATGCAGGAGCGCTGCGAGGTGTGGATCAATTGCTGACATCATCACTCTCCTCAGTCCCCCACTGCACCAGTAGATGAGCTGCATGCTCACAAAATGCATGAGCTTGTTTCTTTAAAAGAGAAGATGTAGATGCTGTAGTTATCAAAATTAATTCTATGAAAACTGAGGTGAGAGATTGTTTTTTATTATTCAGTAGAACGTTTGCTCATGCTAGTAAGCGATTCTCAAGGTATGATAATCTTGAATAGAAACTTCATGGTTTCAGGGTATCAACATAAAACTTCAGAATAAAGATGTAAAACATAATGTAATTTAGAACAAAACAGAAAAGTGACAAATATTCCTACTGTTGCAAAAACAAAAAAATCTGATACATCAGTTGTTACAATTATAATAATGTTTGGATTATTGATCATGTTTATTCATTATTTATTTTATTTCAATAGATAAAAATAATCAAACATGTAGAATAAACACCTTATAAGTGGATGCCCATATTGAGCAAAATGTACCTTTTTTCAATTCTCCTATTTATAGACAAACAGTGGTAGCCTATGTCATGCTGATATTAATTAGTCAGGCTATCTGCTCAGGTAGCAGACTTGCTGTCTTCGTTAAAATTGTAGTTTTAAAAAGTGTTAGCTTAATGAAAGTGATGGGTTGCCATGTTTCTTTGTTGGTGGAACAGAAACTGTACCAGAAATGAAAATGGCAATATTAAAGTCCACCTTCTAGCAAAAATATTAGCTATTTTTTCATGTAAGCTGATTGCTTCAAACATTTGTTTTCTTGTGATTAACGATGTACCAATCAGAGACCAGAATATGCTATTTAATGCATCAAAACAAAGAACTCTCACCATTTTTGGTCTATGCATGCATAAAAAATAAAAAAATTGTATGCATGCATTTTTGAGTACATCAAAAAACTAGATAAAGATCAACGGAATTTTTTAATGTGTACATGTAATTCCACCATTTTCTGTTGGAATCAAAACAACACAGTATTTATTACGATTATTAGAATTTTTTTAGCAGTATATATATATATATATATATATATATATATATATATATATATATATATATATATATATAGAGAGAGAGAGAGAGAGAGAGAGAGAGAGAGAGAGAGAGAGAGAGAGAGGCATTAGAAACTATCAGAATAAATAGGTGGGTGTGTTGTGAGCAGACTAATTACTAACCATGATTTACATTTCTCATTCTTGGAACTGTTAATGCTTTCAATGATATTTCAGCTGTTTATTCCTTCTTTTTATACATAATTAAGCCCCAAATTATTCATTCTCTTGGCAGGTTTAGGTTTAAAGTATTTTTATTTTATTTTACCAACACACTTTTTTCTTACTGCAGATAATATAAACCTTTTGGAGTGGACTGGCCAGAGCCCCAACTATATTCTAATATTAGCAAGTCTTTTACTCCTGTTTTGATTTATTTGTGTTCTAGTGGTTATACTCTTTGTGTGACCTACTTTGTGATTTATAACTGTGAAACGTGCTTTTTAAATAAACCTTACTTATTTGCTTACTAGAATATGTGGAGGGAGGTTAAAGTTAGATGATAGCAAGGAGGCTTTCCAACTTCAAAAACTCAGAGCCTAAATTGTTTAAAACACAGCGGAAACATGCAAAACAATCATTTAAAACAGTCATTTAAAACAATCATTTAACAATTTATTTTAGCTGTTTGCATTGTCCTCTGGTCCAATTGCAGGATTTTTTTTTCCAGAGCACAGACAGATATCCTTTTTGCAACTTACTTGAACCAAAACAAAGCAAAGGGATCATCCCATCTGATAGCCTCTTTCAAAACAAGGAAAAGTGCAAACGCACAGGTTTGGAGTGGGTGATGAATGTTTAAGATAACCTTAAAAGCAGGCCAGTCAGAGCGTGCACTCTGAAGTGTTTATCACCAGCCAACATCACGAGGTTCTAGCTTGCTGGGCGGCAGCTTTCCCAATGTTCCCATCACTAACAGACGGTCCAGAAAGGATTTCCTCCTGCAATTAACCCTGCATAGGGAGTGTTAGTGTTTGGAATGCTGTGAAGCAATTGTTTACCCGATAGAGTCATGACATCCTGTTGTAGATCCAACACTGGAGCTGATTTAACGCTACAATTTCAGTGTGAAGTGATAGGTATAGAAAGACAAGCTCCCAATAATTTGTTTGCACAGATCTCATCAATAATTTGACAGAAATGCAACCCAACAAATACTCTAAAGCTGTCTATCAGTTACATAATTGTGAAACTGTGAAATGATTTAATTAGACTCTTTTTATACTTTCTCAAAAAGTCGACGGCTGAGGTCAACAGCCTTCGCTTTGTTTAGACGGCAGGAGCTGCTTGTTTCAAACAGAAACACAGCGCATGTAGTGCACACATGTAGGATATGGTGGGCTACATTAGTCAGCTGCAGCAGGAGTGGTTAGTTGCTTACAGATAACAAAGATAAGAAAGCATGTTGCCATGGTGTCTGAGGTATTTTCAAGGTAATATGGTTTAAACGTGGCCCCCTCAGATGTCTGATGGCCTTGATGGTCCCTAGGCAGCGGCAAAGGTTTTTAATCATGCTTGTTCTCTAAATTTTCCACTTCTACAGATTTCTGAGGTGACAGCTGTAAAGAACAAGGGTGAAAAAGTCCCTCAGTATATAAATGGTTTTCTCAGTGAGCAAATGTTCTTCATGTTAACCTCTAATTCCCTGTTTTAGTGGTTTGAAGATTTACAGAAGATATGTTGTGTTCTGCTGCAAGTGAAAAGTTTGAAAAAAATTTATGAAATCATGTCATGTCTTGTGTACATGCAGTCTAATACTATGTTGTGCCTGGGAAAGAATTGCTCTGTCTGTGCATGTCTCAAGATGTCAGCTGTAGCACACAGTCAGACAACCAAGATAAGTAAAGGTGGTCTGGTCACAAAGGGAGGAAGTTCTGCTCATGCAAGGAAAAAGGAAGTGAAAAAGGTAGTGAGACAGGCAAGCATCAGAGGTTCACACAAACAGAGGAAAAGGTAAATCTTCCGCTGCAGGGTCTGTGGATAGTATGACTAAAGCATGTGTATGAATGCTTTTACCCAGTTCAGTTAACTGGGTAAAACAGTGTTTCCACTGGTGGAAATGTATTTCTTTCTCAGGGTACGCAGTTTACGGTAAATCTTTTTCAACATGTTCTCAAGGAAACTTAAGGGAAGTTATTTAGCCTCCCAGTTAAAGGTTTCGACGAAGAAGCCTGTTAAAGCTTAGCTTTGTCCAGTTGCATTGATATAATATGTTCTACATAATCTCATTCTCACCTAGCCTGCAACTGTGACTATATAATGATAATGATTATGTTCATAAAACTGAAATAGTCATTTTGTTTTGTGATTAAATTGTTTGCATGCCAGTCTGATATCTTTTTTTTTTTTTTATGTTCGATGTCCTAAACGTTTCTAAAGTTCATAGCAGTTGATGTGATGCATTTGTCCCCAAAAACCTGACAAATGGTTAATTTAAAACTAGCATACCAATGGAGCTTTAGAGTTGTTGCTCTTTTTGGAAACAATGTAATTACCAGTTTAAACCAGATATCTTGCTTTGGATTTATGTTTTAAGGATTTCTTCCTGTTCTCTTTCTCACAGTAACTTGAAAAAGTAATCATACCCTTTGAATGTTCTCACATTTTTTCACACCACCACCACAAACTAAAATGTATTTTGTTTACACTTTGTGTGATGGATCAACAATTAGCACATATGTTTTTTTTAATGTTTTTTACAAATGAAAGTCTGAAAGGGTGATACATTTGTATTCAGACCCTCCAGAATCAGTACTTTCAGAAGGACTTTTCATAATCAGACTTTCAGGAATTTTTACTACAAATTTGACACATCTAGCCATTTTGCGTATTATTTTTTTCCATAATTGCTCACACTCAGTAAACGTTGACAAAACCGTTCTAACACACGGATACGAGATGATTAAAACCATAGGTGTCCAAATCCTATTCTCCAGAGCTACTATTCTTCAACTTTTGGATGCATCCCTACTCCAATAAAACTGGATGAAATTGTTGAATTTCTTCATCAGCATGTCATTTAACTGTGCAGAAATCTGGTAACAAGCCTTTTATTTGATTTAGGTGTGTTAGAGAAGAGATGCATCTAAAAAGTTGCAGGAAAAAACCCTGAATTTAGACTATTCCATTGTAGCTCTGGCTGCATGTTTATGGTTGTTATTCTCACCAGGAACAACAGAGGTTGCCCCTCCAGGATTGCCCTGTATTTAGCTCAAACCTTCATCGAATCAACTCCAATCAATCCCCAGAGCATAATGCTGCCAGCATTAGGTTTCACTGTTGGGATGGTTTGTTAAGGGTGATGTGCCACTCGTAGCATTTACGATGTAGGCCTAAAAGTTACATTTTGGTCTTCCGCAACCAGAGCATATTCACACAGATATTTGCTTTACCCCCTTCATTGCTTGTAGCGAACTTTAAACTCAACATCTTGTGGATTTCTTTCAACAGCCTTTCTTCTTGCCACTCTTTCATATTAAAGAGCAGATTTGTGGAGTGCTAAAACTAAAACGTGGAACTTTTTGTTTAACTTCTCCACAACTTAACCCCTGACCTTTATGCAGTGTTCCTTGATCTTCATGATGCTGATTGTTCACAAATGTTCTCTAACAAACCTCTGAGGTCTTCACAGAACAGCTGTTTTTTTATGCTGGGATTGATTTACACACAGCTGGACTCCTAAATTGGTGACCTCTAAAAGCAATTGATGGAACTTGATTTAATTTGGGGGTAATGCCGTAAAGGGTCTGAATACCACTGCATGCCACACTTTTAAGATTTTTTTTCTGTTAGAAAAAAAGAAAACTAAGTCTTTGTCCTTCCACCAATATGCACTTCTTTGTTCATACCACATAAAATCTATATAAAAGACATGGTAGCTTGTGTTCATAATGTGAAAAAAGCTAAAAAAGAGGAGGGTATATCTTTGTAATGATTAATGAACCAAGTGTGAATGGTAATCAGCCAATAAAGGTTAGGTGTGTCACTGGTATGAAAGGAACTAGTTTTTAACTAGAAGAACAAGTTCTGCAATATGTAACAGTAAGTAAAGTAAACCAAAAGACATTATGGAGTTATGGTAAAGGTGTCTCAACAAGTAGGCTATATGATCAAACCAATTATGGGAAACTAAGAAAAATCTAAAAGAAAACCTTTTAAGAGGTTTTGGCAGAGCATGACAAAATTCACACTCTACAAGATAAAGATGAATGGTGTTGCATAACGTCATGTTAATTCAAACACTTCTTTTCAGGGGGAAATAACATTTAGTTTTTAATAATATTTTGACAGTTAAATTAAAACACAAGAAGTAATAGTTAGAAAAAACTGAAACCAAAATTAAAAATCTGTTCAGGCTCAAACTTTTGTTAAAGAAAACATGTTTTTGACATTAGTATAGACAGTAATTTGTTCACATATATGTGCACTCTTTAATTGAAAGACACTTGATCTGTGGTCTGGCGAAACCCTTCACCTACAGATTTTATTCAACCTAATATAGAAACATTCCTAATTATAATAGTCATAATTTAGCAACATCTCTATTTCCATGACTGTCACTGGTTTGGTGCATACTCAGTCACTGAGAACATGTCTTCTGCCCTCAGCTGATTGCATGTATTTTTTTTCTTTTTTTATAGATGCAGATGGTTGCGTGAGGAAGACCAGCCACTTGCTGAACATAACCCTGACCATGCACCGTCTCCTCATGTCCTCCAGTGACCTGCTGGGCAGACTCATCAATCTATATCCTTTACCAGTCCACCAGAAGCAAGCACACTGTGCCTTTGTCTCTTGATGCAAACAACGATGGTTTTGAGCAGAAAATGGAACATACGACCGGTTCACTGGACCCGCTGAGGGCTCGGTTGTCAACAGCAACGCACAGTCAAGCTCATTCCTGGCTCAGATCTTTCAGCTGTCAGTGTAAAGTGTGATGGGCAAGTGGCCTGCTTTCACTCTCTGTACTCCATTTTTCATCCATTTCTCCTCTCAGTGCAGCTTTGCTTCACAAAGGCTTGTACGTCATGCATTCAATAGCAGCAAAGATACTACCATGCTGTTTGTTGGTCTCATTTAAAATGTTTTATTAGATTCTTTTCATTGTCCCTGATTCACACCAGGAAAATTATTTTTTTGATGGTAGTGGAGTGCCTGTGATTTTAGCTTCTCTTCGAAGAATATAATAGTGTCACAAAGCCCCCATATAGAACCCTACTTGGGCTTCAGGTGTTAATTACCTCTGCCTCTGATCAACTATATTTAGTCACAGACCCTGCTGCTTAAAGAGGCTACTGATCACACAAACCCTCCATCAGTTCACACGCATCTTCTTTTTTTAACCCTCTTCATTGTGGGATGAAGACCAAGAAAGATGCAAAGGACAAATTCATGATCACGAAAGAGCCATGGGGTCCATTAACTGTCCCAACTGCAGTCTAACCGTGGGAGTCTCTTCTATTTCAAATGACATAACAGCCATACATTCAGGCTAGTTACAGTGCCTTACAAACGTATTCATATCCCACTTTTTTTTCATGTTTTGCAAGTACAAGTATGAAAAATTTTGCATGCAGCCTACTTTACTTTGATGTCACTAAATATAATATATCCCTTGATGTTATGTGGAGGCCTGAGAGGTTTGTTAGAAAACATTAGTGGGAAAACAGTATGATGGAGAACAAGAAACACAGCAGACATGTCAGGGATAAGGTTGTGGAGAAGATAGGGTAGGAAACAACCTTCAAAGCAGGGTTAGGCTATAAAGCAATGTCTCAAGCTTTGTACGTCAAATGGAAGAGAGCTGTTCAATACGTCATCTGAAAATGAGAAGAGTAATGCACAGCTGCACACTTACCAAGACATAGATGTCCAGCTAAACTCACAAGACCAGGCAAGGGTAGTATTAATCAGAGAAGCAGCCAAAAGACCCACGGTAACTCTGGAGGATCTGCAGAGATCGAGAGCTCAGATGAAAGAATCTGTTGACAGGACAGCTGATAGTTGTATGATCCACAAATCTGGTGTATATAGGAGAGAAGCAAAATGAAAGTAATTGTTGAAAGAAATCTGTAAGAAGTTCCGTTTAAAGCCATGTAGCCTTTAGTACCTAGCTCTTCTGTCTAGGTTGTATTCATTTCTATTTATTTATTTACTATTTTTTGTTTATTTTTTGCTTTGACTGTGTTTATTTGCTGTTTTTATGGTTTCTTGTTTTATTACTTTATGTGTTGCCTCTGTACAGCACTTTGGTCAGCTCACATGCTGTTTTTATTGTATTTTATTTAAAAAAATGGCATGGTATAGTATGTAGGGGACACAGAAAACACATGGAATAATGTGCTCTGGTCAGAGGGGATCACCATTTTAAATTTTGACAGTGCAGTCTAACACTAAACATCATCCTGAACACACAATCTCCCCACTGAAACAGGGTATTGGCAGTGTCATGCTGTGGGGATGCTTTTCCTCAGCCGGGAAAGAGAAGCTGGTCAGACTTAATGGGAAGATGGATGGAATTAAATAATACATATAAAACATACATATAATAAGAAAAACAGTTAGAGGCTGCAATATATGTTCAGAATGGGGTGGAGGTTCAACTTCCAGCATGAATAGTTAGGAATGATGAATAAGTATCAAAGCATGTTCATGTGTTAGAATGGCCTTGCCAAAGGGGATATTTTTTAACTTGAAAATTGATAGTGACAGATGCTCTCCATTCAGTCTGACTGAGCTTGAGGTATTGACCAAAGAATGTAGTTTGAAGACAAGACTTGCAGCTGTAATTACAGGAAAAGGTGGTTCTATAAACATCTTGACTCAGGAGAGTTAAATCCGAAAGCACTCTACAGTCGTGGCCAAAAGTTTTGAGAATAATATAAATATTGGAAATTGGAAAAGTTGCTGCTTAAGTTTTTATAATAGCAATTTGCATATACTCCAGAATGTTATGAACAGTGATCAGATGAATTGCATAGTCTAGAATGGCAGACTTGACATGTTAAAAGGAGGGTGATGCTTGAAATCCTTCTTCTTCCATTGTTAACGATGGTGACCTGCAAAGAAACGTGTGCAACCATCATTGCGTTGCATAAAATGGCTTCACAGGCAAGGATATTGTGGCTACTAGAATTGCAACTAAATCAACAATTTATAGGATTATCAAGAACTTCAAGGAAAGAGGTTAAATTCTTGTTAAGAAGGATTCAGGACGTCCAAGAAAGTCCAGCAAGCACCAGGATCGTCTCCTAAAGAGGATTCAGCTGCGGTATCGGAGTGCCACCAGTGCAGCGCTTGCTCAGGAATGGCAGCAGGCAGGTGTGAGCGCATCTGCACGCACAGTGAGGCAAGACTTTTGGAAGATGGCCTGGTGTCAAGAAGGGCAGCAAAGAAGTCACTTCTCTCCAAAGAAAACATCAGGGACAGTTTGATCTTCTGCAGAAAGTCTGGTGAATGGACTGCTGAGGACTGGCGCAAAGTCATATTCTCCCATGAAGCCTCTTTCCGATTGTTTGGGGCATCTGGAAAAAGGCTTGTCCGGAGAAGAAAAGGTGAGCGCTACCATCAGTCCTGTGTCATGCCAACAGTAAAGCATCCTGAGACCATTCATGTGTGGGGTTGCTTCTCATCCAAGGGAGTGGGCTCACTTACAATTTTGCCCAAAAACACAGCCATGAATAAAGAATGGTACCAAAACACCCTCCAACAGCAACTTCTTCCAACAAACAGTTTGGTGAAGAACAATGCATTTTCCAGCACGATGGAGCACCATAAGGCAAAAGTGATAACTAAGTGGCTCGGGGACCAAAACGTTGAAATTTTTGGTCCATGGCCTGGAAACTCCCCAGATCTTAATCCCATTGAGAACTTGGGGTCAGTCCTCAAGTGGCGGGTGGACAAACAAAAACCCACTAATTCTGACAAACTCCAAGAAGTGATTATGAAAGAATGGGTTGCAATCAGTCAGGATTTGCCCCAGAAGTTGATTGAGAGCATGCCTAGTCCAATTGCAGAGGTCCTGAGAAAGAAGGGCCAACACTGCAAATACTGACTCTTTGAATAAATGTCATGTAATTGTCAATAAAAGCCTTTGAAACGTATAAAGTGCTTGTAATTATATTTCAGTACATCACAGAAACAACTGAAACAAAGATCTAAAAGTAGTTTTGCAGCAAACTTTGTGAAAACTAATATTTGTGTCATTCTAAAAACTTTTGGCCAAGACTGTACACTCTACACTTTTCAGTTTTTATTAGTTTAAAAATGAGAAATTCATGTATCATTTTCCTTTCAGTGCAGAAATATGCACTACTTTGAGTTAGTCTAGCAGATAAAATCCCCACCAATATAAACTGAAGCTCTTATAGCAATGTGTACCTGAATGTGAAAATGTTCAAGAGGTATGAACACCTTTTGCAAAGCTTATTTGTGTAAGAATGTAATGGTGTCTTGTTTACAGTAAACAAATTAATGGAGGACTGCTTTGGTGAGCAACATGAGCAAAGTGAAGGTTATCTGCAGCACAGAGATGATAAATATTTTGTGGGCAGACCGCTGTTTTAAATATCTCCAGAGTCCTGACACCAAACAATGGCTTTCAGCGCTTCTGCATTATTTTAGACACGGGTTGTGTATTTTCATTGTGCAGTTTGCTGTTCACTTTTCCCTGCATGCCAGAATGATTCATTTGGAGATGCTCATCAGAGTTACAGATCCCTCCTCCCACATGACCAAATGTCACATGTGTTTGCCTTTTGGATTTACTAGGCCACTTTTGTATTAATGAGTTCGAGCCTCTGTAGGTAAATCAGTCATGTACTCAGTATTTAATCAAAACATACATGTGGTTCTGGGCATCTGTATATTTTCTGGGAAAATAAGTTCAATTAAATTCTCAACTCCTTAACTACTGCTTACTTTTAAAACAGCTCTGGACAATGATCAGCCAGCAGAGTGCCAGAGGGTATGCTACCTCATCAGGTCAGTGTAGCACGTGTCCTCTATGTTCAGATTAAAATTAAAATTAATAAACTTTTGTTTTCTGTCAGTTACATTATTGCAATTTTACTTGCAGATATTGGATTCAGGAATTCTGGATGATGTTCCGTTTGCCCCACAGCTTGTCCGACAGCCTGGACAACTTCCGGGATCTGCTCAGAGAACACGGACAGGAGCATCTTTGCTCTCTCCTAGAGACCAAATGGATGTAAGTGTTAATCTCTTACCAGCTGGCGAATTGAGACACGAAGCCTACACGACTCCCAGTCAGTTTGCTGCAGTCATGAAATCAGTCACGATCCAGAACACAGAACAGAAAACAGGTTCACCTTGTGGTTGCTGCAAAATTCCTGCAGCTGACTAGTACCTTTTCAAGCCTGATTCAATTAGAATTGTCACAACTAGTTAATGCTATTGATGACATCTATTATAATAATTTGTTAAAACCACAAATCAGTTTTTAACAATCTATCTTTTTGATTCCTTAAACTGTTAAACAAAAAAATAGCAGCTTTTCTCTACAGAACTCTGTGTGTGAGGACTAGCACCGGGCTTCAGTGGGTAGCTGTTTTGTTGGTGTGTGTGTCTCTATACATGTCTGCTGCACAGTGGAGTTCAGCACCATTTATTGGTCAACTTCATCCCAGCTGTATTTCAAAACAATCATGTTAGATAAAGTTTTAACCAGGTTATAAAAAGCTTTTTTAACGTTTTTGAAGATCACAGCTGCTAAAAGTATGGGAATGCTACAAGTTAGGTGATAAATGAGGGGTTGGACAGTTTAAGGTGTATTGGTTTAGGAGAGAAGGGAGATGCATGAGCATCAGACATTTAAGCGTCTGTCACACCTTTTATCTTGCCATGCAAATCAAAATCTGTATCCAAACATTACCAAATTATAAAGGTTTTGTGGAAGTTCAAGAGCCGTCATAATTTTAAAGTGTTTATATCTTTTGTTGTGCTGCTTTCTGAATAGAACATATGTATTGGGATTAAGGTTTGTGAACTCAATGTGTGCTGCTATATCAGAACGAGGCATGTTATCTTGGCCTAGACATCACTTTTAAGTTCCTAATTTAATTTATTTGGGAATGAAATTCCAATGCTCTGAGACCCCCGCCCCTCCCAAGTAGGAAGATCATTATTAGTCAGATTAATTAGAAAGTAGGTCAGGCTGTCAGTTTGACTCTTAGTTTTAAACATCTATCATGCCAAGGTGATTGGAGTGTCTATGTGGTCATTACATTAGTTTAGGTAATGTACTTTTTGGACCATACCATAAAAGCAATTGCTTTTTGTTCCTTTGAAGTTGCACTCATAACTGCAATGAGGCCTGTTATTGTTTCTCTTATTTTAAATACTTACATTTAAGATGTCTTAAGTTGTTTGTTGCCTTTTTGTGGCATGTAATAAGTTAAAAAATGTGACTGTTAGGAAAATAAGCTAAAAAAGGCTTTTGTTTTTGGAGAGAATTTAGTTATTTAGAATAACGGATTATTTAAAAAAATCATGAAAGACTTTTGTTTTTAATCTGTTCGTGGCAGTGAATTCAGTTTAGTTTTAATTAAATCAGCAGCCGTTTTAACATTTTTAAAACTAATACCTCTGCCTAACTCTTGCTGATGTGGATATGTTGTTTGGGTGTTCTAGAAATGAAAGAGAACGGTCGTGGAAGGCCAGCCAGAAGATCCATACAAATTATAGTAAAAAGAGGAAAGTTTCTCTTCTTTTTGATCACCTGGAACCCAGTGAGTTGGCCGATCATCTGACTTTCCTGGAGTTTAAATCCTTCTGTAGAATATCAGTGAGTATGTTCTCTCATCTTACCTTAAAATAATAATCTGATGTACTCGTTGTGTCTGACACTTTAGGTTGATCAAAAATACTCTTTTGTAAACCGTAAATATTTTCCCCCTGTGGGAAATCCCTCACAGTTTCCATATAGAAACTGATGCTCCTCTCTCTGCTCTCTTTGTCAGTTTGTAGACTATATAAATTACATTCGAAGCAGCTGCATGAAGGACATCCCTGTGCTGGAGCGTTCCATTGCCCTGTGCAATGGGATTTCCCAGTGGGTTCAGCTGATGGTGCTGAGTCGGCCAACAGCTCAGCTGAGAGCTGAGGTTTTCACCAAGTTTATCCACGTTGCAAAGGTAGTGGTTAACTCAACCCCCACTACTACTCTTATAGTAACAAAGCACCAGACATTTCCTCTTTGCATCATCTTATCTGCGATTGTTAACATGATGGATTTAATTAAAAATCCTGCACCTAAGTTTCAGTGCCTTGGTAAATCAACAATATCTTTTAAACTTTGTTTAACAGCTCAGGCAGGAAAATATGTCCAAAGGATAACTATTAGTTGTGTGTTCTACAAATCTGGCGTTTATGGAAGAATGGCCAAAGATTCTGACATGGGAATATCAAAAGGTTCGAGAGGTTAGAAGACACTGTGCTCTGTAAATGTTTCATAATGAAATCCAGCATAGTTTGCAATATTTGCAGGACTTCATTATTATAAGCATTTAACAAATACAAAAATATTAACTCAAGCTGCAAGTAAATGAAGTAGCAGTGTTGGTAAAAGAACGCTGTTAGGTAATGCCGTTCTTTTATCAGTAACCGAGTAATCTAACTAATTACTGTTTCCATTGTTACAACACTGTTACCGTTACTGAACTTTAATTGCTGTGCATTAATATGAATTTGGAGAAAAAACTGCACACCTCTGGCCCCACACACAAACTCCTTGAGGGAAGGCTGGGTAGGTTAACAACAAGAAAAGCGATTTTGATTGGCTAAGGTAGAGTGCCACACACACAAACGGCAAATCAATTTGATTAAGCAGCAGAAATAGAGAGTCCCAGTTGTCTGAGATTGTGAGTTTTATATATTTAATTAGGACTAAAAAGTTAATCACACCTTATATTATTTAGCTGTTTATTTTTGTTGTGGACAAAATACTTGGAAGTACAGATTAATAGGTTTACTTGACCAGTAGTCATAGGTTGTGAGAGTTTGATTTAATTTACTAACTCAGTTACTTTTTGGAACAAGTAGTGAGTAACTATAGCTAATTACTTTTTCAAAGTGACGTTCCCAATACGGTGAAGTAGTCAAATGAAACTCGCCAAGCAAGCAGTTTGGTCCCCTGAGAAATTGAAAACTGTCTTGAGATTTCTGTCACTGACCAGACCGAGCTTGTTTAAAGCTTTCCAAAGGGAAGCTGTGTGCAGCCTGCTGAGAAGTGATACACTAACCTCAGGGAGCCGTTAGGCAGCTTTGTGCTCTGGTGGACCTCTCACACAGACAGTAATGCACCAGACTGCTGCATGCAACCTTGAAACCAATGGGCGTGGAAACAAATTTCACACCATAATGATTCAGTGACAGCACAAATTAGAAATCTGGAAAGAGGGAGAAAAAGCAGTTCCAAAAAAGAGTGAGATATCAGTGTGCAGCAAGAAAAAGACAACAATATAAGTGGCTTATGTAACATCAGTGTTGAGAGTTATATAACCAGGGCTACCTGGAACAAATTTAATTGTGCATGTTTTTTATCCACTGATGTGAATTCACTGATACATGTGGTTTTTGTGTGTTTTCCCCTAGAGTCTACATCTTATGCACAACTATAACACACTAATGGCAGTGGTGGGAGGGCTGTGTCACAGCTCGATATCAAGACTGAAAGACACCACATCGCATGTACCCAATGAGGTCACCAAGGTAATTCTTTAAGAAGCCATATAATAAAATACAAGTGTCTCAGATCAAATGTTTTCCCCTAAAAAGTTAGACCTAAACTGTATAAAACAGTTTTCTCCTGTAACATAATAACTATATAAATTACCAGTCCCTTAGAGTCTAGACTGAGTTGATCAAAGCGGATTCATTGATGTCAAATTACTACTTGCATGGACATACTAGTACAGCGCTTAGCTGCTATAATTTTTTCAGTTTTCCAGCTTTTAGTTAAGACAGGGGCATTCATTTCCATGAGGAAAATAGAGAAATATGTAAAAAAGCTAAAGTCAGTACAAGGAAGATGATAATTGCAGAAGAGTGATAATTCAACATTTCGAATGTCAAATTCATGCATAAATGCATATGACAATGTTCATCTAATACAAATACAATGAGAACAAAGTCTGCAGCTTGAATTTATGTTAAAAAAGTGAATATTCATACAGAGATTTGTTCAACGAGAATGAGGAAGTCAGGAGAAACTTCTGGGGGCAGTAACTTAGAGATTTAATATGCGGGCATACTAACAAAGAATTTAAACGCTCTTTGTACTTTGCAAATTCACCACAATGGCAAATGGTCACATGTGACAAAACTGTAATTTGAAAATGTTTGACCACATTCAGATCACTGTTTTGTGATTTCTGCTTGTTCTAACCGACTTGACTACTCCAGTGTGCTCAGGCATGCAGCCGCACTTTTTTCTATGTGTTACCAGTAAGAATTTAACTACTTTACAATAATGTGGCTCAAACTCTATAAAGCCATCTGCAGTTAAAATAACAGTTTTTAAGAGAGGTCTGGCTACAGAGAAATTAAAAAAATCTAAATCTGCTTTTAATATTACTTGGCCCTTTTAAAAACAAAAAAGCTTGATTTTAATGTATTTATAGATTTTATCACTGAAATTTGACAGTTGCTATGTAAGTTACCAAAGAGGAAACAGACGCAGCCTAAGCACACCGCTTTTGAAAAAAATAATAAAAATACAGCAGAAATTCTATATACAAATAAAAAGAATCCCCAATCTTGCAGCAATAATGTTTGTCAGCATGAATTATAACTAACTGTGTAAAATCAAAATGGCTTAAATATTTATGCAAAAAATAATTACCACATACAGTTAGCAAATTTTTATCTTTTTATAAAGGATGATCAAAATCACTATTTGTTAACAGAAATAAGAAAGGAGGCACAGTGTAAACATTCTGGGACAACTGGATAATTTGACCAACTCTTAGCAAAACATATCAGAGCTTTGCTACACAGGAAGCAATCTTCTCATACTTTGGAAAATTAGATTTGTTCTAGAGAATGAGCAACTGTTTTATATTCCACAGTTCAGACAAACTAGACATCTAAATAGGGATGTCCCATGAAAGCCATTTTCACATCAGGCTAAACCCAATGACAGCAAAAATCTGCCCTAACATGGAGCTTTTGGGGTCTTGGGGACTTGTTCTGTTGTTAATCAACAATGCAGTGCACTCTCCATTCCGTGCCATGAAGCATGAGAATCTGCTTACTGTTTGAGGAAGCTCAAATATTCTGTGGTGAGAAATAGGTGGTTAATGTCATAGTCACAGTACATATCTGGGTCCTGTGTGCAACGTGAAGGAGTCGGACCTCAAATAAGAGCTACACCTCATCAACCCACTTGGTCGAGCAGGGGTCCAAGTATTTTACTCTTGCCAGCTCGGCTGCTATGTACATAGAATCCTACTTCTGCTTTGGCTATTCCAAAATAAACTAAGTAAATTTAATTTATAATAATAGGTATCCACACTAAAATAATGCCCACCATCTTAGTTTTATTTGCACATAGGTATTGGTATGCCCTGGACTCCCCATGAAATAAGGCTCCAAGCGGGGGAGAAGGGTGCACACCCACAAATTGAGGATACAGGCTGGTTGCTGATAGAATGTGAATAGTAAATAACTTTTTTAGGATGCTGTTCAAATGCAAAATGCAAAAAGAAGTCCTTGGAGTCTTATTTAACAATAAGGGGGGACAAGAAGGAGACAAAAACAAAAATGGAAACACGGGTAAATACTGTATGAGCTTATCAAGAAGGCTCAATTTAAAAACAAAAATGGAAACACGGGTAAATACTGTATGAGCTTATCAAGAAGGCTCAATTTAATTTTGTTTTTGATAAGCTCATGAAAATGCTGCCGATGCTTCTTTAAAACCGATGATGGAAGAATAGGAAGTTCCTATACACTTACATAGTGAGGTTTCTGCATGGAGTTTGAGGAAACATTCTAGTGAAGACATGCCATGGTGGTAGCATTGTGGTGTGGCTGGTAAAGGTGCATGAAAACCTATTTGCCGAGAACTAAGAGCGTGTTTCCCTGAAATGAGGTTTTCTAAACATGCTGTGATTTAATTATGTTTGAACAGACAGAGAGATCCTGAAAACTATTGGGATGTCTTAATCTGGAGTGAATGGAGCCTGATAGAACAGCTAAAACCAAGGTTTAGACAAAACAATGACAAGAGAGGCTACAGCAATGCACATCCATCCATTGTTAATACTGGGGGGTGGTGCCAGTCTCCAGCAGTGATTGGGTAAAAAGCAGTGTACACGCTAAACAGGTTGCCTGTCCATCAAATGTCCAACAGTGTATAGTTTGAGAAAATAATTACAATGAATTATGTAAAACCCTTTCAACTAGACGAGCATAATAAAAATGGCACTGTGTGCCTTCCTATTGTGGGTCTTTGAATTACCTTCATAATCTTGGTCTTACCTAAAATTTAAAGTTCACATATGTTCTATAGTATATTTTACATATGAATCTATTCCCCAGGTACTAAACGAGATGACGGACCTGCTGTCCTCCTGCAGAAACTATGACAACTATAGACAAGCTTATAACAAGGTCACAGGTTTTAAAATTCCAATCCTTGGTGTCCATCTCAAAGACCTTATTTCAGTCAACGAGGCCATGTCAGACTATGTGGATGACAACAAGGTGAATGTCCAGAAGCTCCAGGCACTCTACAACCACATCAATGAGCTCATTCAGCTGCAGCAAATCCCATCTCAACTGGACGCAAATAAGGACCTTGTTCATCTGTTGACGGTAATGAACCTCTCAGCAAATCTTTGAATATTAGGTTTGTGTGAAATATTGCGCAGCCTGATGTGATTCACTAAGTTGTAGACACGTACATACATGCAAATGAGCCTGTTACAGCATGCAGTTTGTTATGTGTGGGTGTGATGAGAGCCCATGATCTATGAGTGTGTGGGTATTGAGCTGAATGTGAATGAGACGGAGTTCGGATTGCTGTATTGTTGTGTTATCTCTGTGTTTTATTCTCACTCAAAGGACAGAATGCCCATGAGACATAACAATTGTCCTGCAAAACTGAATTTCCCCTTAACACAGCATTTAATTCAAGGAGAAATCCTGGGATGGGGGCTCGTTCTTTTCTGTTTGCCTCTCATGTGCTCATGTTGTTCTCTCTCACAGTTGTCCTTAGACCTTTACTATACTGAGGATGAGATTTATGAGCTGTCTTACGCACGGGAACCAAAGAACTGTAAAGCACCGGTGAGTGTTCGACGTCTCATGTTAACATCAGTTACATCAGCTGGAAATACAACTCTGGCCAAACTGACTAACATACTAGTAAAGCCTAAAAACCATAAAAATGTTTTTTGTTCTTTCTTTTTTGGGGGGGTTGGGGGTTCACAATTTTTAGGTTTTCTACTGGATTTGGGTCTAAGAACCGAGATGTTCATGGAAGGAGCTTGATTTAGTATCTCTTGATCCACTTTCTGTGAGGATTTTCCCCACATGTTTTGGATCCATATATATTATCTTAAAGGCTGGCACACACTACAGGATAATCAGGCCATTTTATGTCCCAATCTCCCCCTTACGATCAAAGCCAGCAAAGGCCCGATTGTCGGGTGTCTGCAAACAACATCGTGTCTGAGTTTCCTGTGGTGTGGGGTCTTTTGGGCTGCACTTTGTCTGATCCCTCACCTAGAACCAAATTGCCATGGGTGACCCTACCAGGAGCATAAAGCCCCAGACAACATAGCTCCTAGGATCATTGGGACACTCAAACCCCTCCACCACGATAAGGTGGCAGCTCAAGGAGAGGTGAACATGTTCAATATTTATGACTAGAAATCCTGAAGTGTGTGGAATGCTCCGAGAGGGGCCGAGCACGCACAGTACACAACGCGTGTATCGGAACCATAGTCAATAAAGACGCAAGCTGACTGACAGAGGAGGAAGTAAAAACAAACAAAAACCATGCCGCTGGTTGGGTTGCCAACCGTCCCGTAAAAAACGGAATCATCCCGTATTCAGAGAAAATATTATGCGTTCCGTACTGAGGTGAGAAGGAACGCGATTTGTCCCGTACTTCAGCTAGAATGAAAAAAAAGACACAATGCTGGAGTTATTATGTGACTTTACGCTGCGCAGCTCCTTCATCTTCTCTCACTCTCTGCCCCTCCCCTCTCCTGTTGCTCCTTCAATCCTGAAACTGATAAATGATCAGCTTTTATGTTACCAGTCCCGTCTCTCTTGTTTGTTTATCGTCCACTTTGCGCTAGAAAGAGGAAACCAGTGAATGCCGCGCTGACCAACAGCAGCACGTTTAATAACCTGTCGTTAGAATTGTTTTAATATGACTTTTAGTATCAGCTGATGTTTGCTGGAGCCACAGCTGTAAAAGCTGCTGGTCATGATATCAGTTTGGATATTGGATGAGATGGAGACATGAAGATGAAACCAGGAGATGTTCTTACTGAATCATCAGAGCTGAACAGGTGATGATGGAGAAGTTATGAACTGTTTCTGAGAGACAAATGACAGCAGGATCCTTTTATGAAGCTGACAGCTGATAACTGTGCAGGGGTGGCTCTAGCAAAGTTTTGCCAGGGGGCTAGGTAGGGCATTAACAAGGAATTAACATACATTTCTTTCTTATTCTCATATAAAATTCCTAGCTTTTAATAAATAATTATCTGAATCTTACAACCAATTGGATTTAGTGGTCATAAATCCTTTATCATATATAGTAAATATTAAGTCTAATACAGTATATATCCTAGTAAGCTATAGTACTTTTTCCTTCGGGAAGGTACCATCTGTGCAGTCTTAAATTCTGTCAAAGAAAGATGTTGAATCTATTTAATTATTATAGAATAATAATTGATTTCTGTGCATTTGTTTTACACGTGCATTAAATTAAAATTGATTAGGTCGATTAAGCATCATTAGGCGGAGGATGGGGGGTGGTTCCTTATTTTTTTTGCTGGGAGTTGGCAACCCTAGCCGCCGGTAAAAACAAAAATCTCTTGGACTTCCGAAATGGAAGACCAACTGCTTGATTTGTGGCAACAGCAGGAATGTCTATATAACATTTCGTCCAAAAACTACCACAACTTGACGGGCAAAGAGAGGAGTTGGACTGAAATAGCGAGTGCAGTGGATGTACCCGGTAATCATCCAGCTACCTAGCATCACCATAGCAACAGTGTAGTTCGTTCAAAAGACCAGCTAAAGATCAAATACCTTGGCATTTTAATATCAGTTATTTTGTGTTTTTATATATATATATATATATATATATATATATATATATATATATATATATATATATATACTCTCCTGAAGAATCTGTTAATGTGTGGTGTATTCCATAGTGCACACCACACACTATATCAGCAGAGAGAGATCTTGTGCGATCTGTTTTTTGTTATCTTCTAGTGTGTGGTCTCTGAATTTGTGAAGGTTTGAAGAATCCTGTAGTGTGTGCCAGCCTTAAGTTTACTCGCAAGTCCCGACTGATTTTTATTTAAAATGTCAAATTCACAACTCAAAGCGGGGGTCACAGGAAATTTGGAAATCAAAAACCCCCACAGCATCTAGATCCTCCACCATACTTTAAGCGCTGGCATGAGTATTTTTCCCCCCAAACATATTCATCCTTTGTTTTACAACAACCCATTTGGAGTGTGTATTGAAGAAAACCTTAAACTTTGTGTTATCTGATAAAAACACCCATATTTAAGAGAAATTAGCTTCTGTGTCATGTTTTTACCACAGGGACAAAACAAGTTATTGATTAACAGTAAGAAGTGACTTGACACTCTAAAATAACTTTAAAAAGTCAATTCAAGTCAAAAAGGAATTGGTTCAGTTACCTTTTATTTTGAAAGCAAAAATCTGTCACCAGTGCTTTTTTTCAAACATGTTTTCTTGACATCGGATTTTTCCGCCAACTGAATAAATGTACTTATATTACTGATTGGATTTCTTTCTCTTTTTTAAAATTTTTATTTTAATTGTGAGATTTTGCTACCACAAGCTTAGCTTGGCTTAGCCTGAAAACTATAAGGGCTACATTTTCACACTAAAGATTGTAAACTTTTCAGATTGGATACTTTATCTAACATACACAATATAGGTTTGGTTCATGAAAAATGTTACAGTTTTTCTTTTCATTTATAAAAATCTTTCTACATGTGAATACAGTCATTGTGTTAGCTTTGCTGTTAGCTATACACCACAACACTATAAAGTATAGTTGTTGCTCAATGTTAGCATAATGTACATCTGTGTTGTCATATATGTCATATATCCTTGTACAGGTAAAAAAAAAAAAAGTAATAATTAATAATTTTTCTTTTCTTATTAGCCAGCCACCCCGTCCAAACCTCCAGTTTTTGTGGACTGGGCTTCAGGAGTGGCTCTTAAACCCGATCCCAGAACCATCAGCAAACATGTGCAGAGGATGGTAGATGTAAGTGCTTCCTTTTCAAAGTGTAGACCATGCATATTTGCATGTGTGCATTTTGGCAGTCTGCTCCTGAAGCTATAGCTCACTAACACCATTGTAACACCGTGTTTGCTTCTTGTCTCTTACAGTCCGTGTTTAAGAACTACGATCTAGATCAGAACGGCTTTATTTCTCAGGAGGACTTTGAGAAAATTGCTGCAAGCTTCCCTTTCTCCTTCTGTGTCATGGACAAAGAGAAGTGGGTATTTAACAGGTCGCACCCTCGCTTTCTGGCTCATTTCTGACTTCAGAGAGGAGAGGAAGCAAAAGTGGTGTTTGTAGTGATGAACATAGCAACAGGAAGCGTAAAATAGATTTAGAAGGAACAAAAAAAAAAAACACCTTATAGTCACATGAAAACCCAAGCAGCTGATGTTGCTACATGTAACAACACACATTAGATGAAGTAGATGAGTTGGTGGAGATATTAATAGAACACACATATGTAAAGAATTATGTAGAAACATTTTAATTAAGATGTTTACCTTTAAACACTGTATCATTCACAGATGTCTGTCTTTTTTCTTTTTTGGGTGGTTTGTAAAGGAAAGGCCATGTGAGCAGAGATGAGATCACAGCTTATTTCATGCGCGCCAGTGTTATCTGTTCCAAACTGGGTCTGGGTTTTGTTCACAACTTCCAGGAAACAACTTACATGAAGCCCACTTTTTGTGACAACTGCTCAGGGTTTGTAAGTAAAAAAAAAAAGACTTGTTTTTTATCAGCATGATTAAAATTGGGGATTTGCTCTGTTTTGTTGTACTCATTTGTCTTTTCTTTTCTGCATATTGTTCTCAGTTATGGGGTGTCATCAAGCAAGGCTACAGATGCAGAGGTAGGTTTCATCTTTATGTTGTTTCACTCCACCATGTCTATCTTTGGCCAACTGTTGTGTTTAGAAACACAGAGAGGTGCATGCATTTTGTAGTGGGGAGCAGGTGAGGTGAGCTGTGGTTTTCTCAGTTGCATTTCGTGAACTGAACCCTGCAGTGCAGAAAAAAAGAAATGAAAAAGACTGTACTCAGAACCACAGATTTCCCCCTCCCCCGTCCTGCAAAAGATTTGAAAGAAAGCATTTGTTTGCTCGGCTTGCTCTGGTCCCAGAGTTGCATTTGCAGAACAGATAGTGTTCATTGAGAAGTGGGAAGTCCGTTTGTTGATGTGAGGTGAACTTCCTGCTTTAACATGTGCATTGTTTTGGCCTGCTCAGACTGTGGCATGAACTGTCACAAGCTGTGCAAGGATCAGGTGGCCTTCGAGTGCAAGAAGAACTCCAGAGCTAACAACACCTTCGACAGTCCGACACCAAGCTCCACGCCTGTTGCAACAAGCACCCCAGAGGGTGGGTTTTTCTGACTGTGTTCCCAGCAGAAGCACTCTTATTGTCATACACCTTGTGTTTACTTTCACAATTACCTGTGAAAGAAAAGATCTATGGCATGTGCCATCTGGTGGCGGAGAATTATAGGCTTATCAATTTATCTCAAAGAGGCACTATTTCCTGAAATCACTGTCAGCCAGACCCAAGATGAAGCTAAAAGTCACAATTTACATTTTTGAGTTAACTTACCGCAACTGAAACAAAACTGTTGAGTTCAAGGTCTGCTGTGAAGGTAATTTCCCTCCAGCTGTAATTGGGAACTGGTTCACTTACTGTAATGCTTGAAGCTGCCCACCTGCTGCAAGAAAGGTACTATATTCAGAACAGATTAACTTTCAGTTTTACTTAAAATTCAGTTGCCAAGAAAAACCTTTAAAATGTGTGGGCTTGTTGTTTGTAATGCACTGTTTTGCCACACTTATCTAGTTAATGGTGACGTATGAAGCTTAGTCATTTTAGCTTTGTGGTGTTTGATGTCCTTTAAGATATGAAAGTGATAGAGGACCACAAGACAAAAAAATAATATATTATTATATATATTGTCTAATTTAAAAAAGATAATAATAAGTTGTCTCTCCTTAGGTTCAGAAGAGTGTCCTTTCCCTTACCCATCGGATGTGAGGAGGGACTGGAGCCCAGAATCTCCAATCACCCCCAGCTGGAGGCCTGCGAGAGTCCATAGCTACACCCAGACAGAGGGACTTCCGTTATCCTCCATCACCCCTGAAGCCAGCCGCCTTCAGTCTTCTCTCCTTGTCCCCATCCCACCCAGCCTCCCCTCCTGCCCCAGCCCTGTGCCCTTGAGAAAACAACGATACTGTGCCAAGTGGGAGAACAGAGCCTCCGTTTTGCAAAAACCCAAAGAGCCAGTAGAGGAGAGCAAAGCCACTTATGAATCTCTGGAATCTGTGAGTATGAAATGTCTGCTTTACAGACCTGAAATGCAAAACATTTATTGTATTTAGCTAAAATCCAAACTTTATCTTTGCTTTTTTTTCTTTCAGGAAAACGTGAGACTTCAAAAAACAAATGAGACACTACGTGAAAAACTCAAGGAGGCAAGGTGGGAAGTGGAGAGGTTGAAATCATTGCTGAAGAAACATGCTCTTCATCCTGTAGAGGAAGACTCCTCCTCTTAGACTTAAACCTCTCCAGAGAGACTGGTGCCGCCACCCTATGGTGGAACATACACATTTTTATTTATTGATTATGGGCAGTCAATGTATTTTATGAGTAAAGGTGCATCTCAATAAATTGCAATATCGTTGAAAAGTTTATTTATTTCTGTAATTGAACTAAGTAATACTAAAACTCATAAATTACAATGATTAATTATACACAGAATGATACTCCAAGCATTTATATCAGTCAATTTTGAGAATTGTGGCTTTCTTGTATGAAATCAGAGTCTGTCAATACAAAGTTTTTTTATATACACAGAAATTTTATGGTATGGCTTACAGTATGCAGTCATGTGGAAGACTGCACTCAGTCTGACAGTCGTCTAACAGACACTCATTGACCAATTAGGGTAATTCATGAAATGTAATTTCTGTTCATAGAGTTTTATATCCAAGCACATTTATGGAAAGTTAAGGGGAAGGAAAAACTGGTTGAAAATGGTGCATAAACAGAAGAAAAGATTGTGATACAAAACCAATTTAAAAGCTTTGGCGTGTTTTGCAAGATGGTGACTCCAGCTGGAGTCAGTGCCACCACACACTGTATTTCATGATTCTGTGCAAAAATAGTTTCTCGTGTTGAATTGATTTACTTGTGTATCCCATTTTGTTGAGATGCATCTGTATACTGAGAGTCAGGTGACTTAGCACAATGTGATAAAAAGTGAAATTATGTTTTAGTGCTAATACTGTATGGATTTTTGTATTGACTACATTGTAGGATGAAGTAACAGTTTGTTAATGATTTTCAATGGCATGCATCAGATTTACTCTACATTATGAAAACAGTGTAAACGGTTACGGCTAGGCATGGGCCAGTTTTAGATTCTGATATGTTAATGCTGAGTAAATTTTTCACAAATTAATAGTATCACAGTATTTAGGGGGGAAAACTCAAAACTGAAGTATGAAACATTATCTAATATATTTTATTTAAGCAACAATACAACAGTTACTCTTACTACTGCCAGAATATTGGCATATTTTGGTTATAGTGTTTCAGAAAGGCACTAAAATGTTATTTAAGATCTTGGCTTTAATGATCTCCATTTGAGGTCCTGAAAAGTTTTAAATATGTCCAGACATTGTATACCAGGGGCTAAATTACATTTAAATAAGCTTCAAATTTCTACCTTCGTTCATTGTTTAATGTAGTTTTGGCTCAGGAGTTATGGAGTTATTAACTGTGAAAAACCTATGAGGTCCGAAGGTCCACCTCTCTGCATCAACCCTCAAGTCCTGAACTGCCTTATTGCAGCTTGTTTAGAGAGTTAAATCAAAAATGTTACATCTGTTACATTATCAGCTATCAGATCCTTAATCATGGGAAAGTCCCAAGCTTTGCCATTAAAACATGGATTATAAGAGCAAAAACATGTCATTGAACATAAAAGCACTGGAGTTGACAAACACTAACCTAAGTTGACAAAGTTAGATTTAACTACCTGAATTTCTGTGAAAATATGTAGTAGTTCTTAAACAAGTAAATTATTAAGTTCAACTTTATGAAAAATATATTGTTTTGAGTCTAACATTTTCATTATAATAGTCTTGAAAAGGTCTTAACTGTGACTTCCTGGAATGTCCAGAAACCCTGTATTGTTATAGTTCGAATAATGGTGACTATATCTTTTGTTTATTGTTTTAATACATTGGTTTAACCAAAACTATAGGATAAACACTTGATAGACCTATCAGAGGTTTTCAAGTGCTAATTCCACAGAATATTGTAGTCTATGTTTTCCTATTTTGCTCAGTAGAGTGACATAAGTATAGCCAGGATAAAAGCTGGGTAATTAGTCTGGCTATCTGGTCAGCCAGCCAGGCTGCAATAAGCTCCTTGCTAGTTGTATTTTTAAAACACTGCTACCTTAGTAAACCTGATGGGTGGGTCTTTTTCAGTATTCACACCATGACTGTTCAAAAAAGTTTCCAAACAGCTGAATTTGTCTTTCCGTTAAGCAAGAAAAGACTGCAGTAGCCTTGTTTCAGCCAGCTGACCAGCAGTGCACAGCAAGTGGCAAAGGGGGAGTGCCAAGCTAGCTACTCTATGTTCCAAACAAGGTGGAGAATTCTGATCATGAAGAGGATTCTGAACAGTAGAAATCGTTGGACAGAAAAATGCATCCGTTTTAAAGCCTTATTAGTGGAAACCGGCCCATGCCTAGTTAGGCCAAATGAGCTCTTTTCTCACATATGTGGGTATTTCGCACATGTAGAACATTTGATTTTTGCCTCTGTCAAAACCCATGAAAGATAAGCCATGCTCCAATCAGCAAGTGCAGTATTTAAGATATGCGCAGCAAAATATGTTTGATCAATTCTTGATCAGTTAGTGAACTTAAATATTTATGTTAAACATAATAAAGCAGAAAACATGTTGCTGCATCAAAAAAAGTGCAGCGGGAGGCATATGACAGATGAGTTACTACCAGCAATGATAAGAGGCCACCATATTTTATCTGCAGACTAAAAATGGGCCACTCCGATATTCAGAACTGTTGTTGCTTTGTGTTACTTTTTTTTCTTTGTAATGCATTGCTAATATTTATTGTCTGAAACACTACACATTTCTTATACTGCATAAGAAAATTTTATTTTTTGTACACGATAGTGGTACTTTTGCTGACTTATTTATGCTCCTGCCTACTGCCTTCATATTTTTTGTTTTGTAGATCATTTTATTACTATGTGGTCTACTGTAGCAGTGTTGTAGGCTACTGTGAATGATGGTCAAGATTCATGTTTTTGTATTGTGCCTATGTACTGTAAATACAAAATATACACATATTATGCCACATCGGTTATGTCTAGTTTAACCCCCACCCACTATGTATTGTTCTCTTATTGTCCTAATAAATAATGTGCACTCTGGATTTTAATATAGCTCTTGTGTTACCTCATGTGGCCATCAGGGGTCAGCAAAACCCCATGAGAACAGGTGTCTTGCCTCTTAGTGATTGTTGACCTTCATTTTACCTATTAATTGGAAGTTTATTTATAAATGTGGCTCTCCAATTAGATGTCTGTATATTTAACTAATTGTATCAAACTAAATGAAAACAAAGTCATATGGTTTCTCTCTTTTTGTAGTTAACTTAAAGCCCATTTTCACATTTATTCGACATGTACAAACAGATTAAGTTGTATTTTGTTTTGTTTTTTGTAAATAAGAGGTATATTTAGTTAGATGTTTACATGCATTATTGAGACTAAAGCCTTTAAAGGGAGCCCAATGAAATAGTCTGTCTGCTATGTCTCTATAGCTTTGCTGCACCCAGCAGCAAATATTGGCCCTCTGATAATGAGAGGTCAGCTCTTTAGTTTCGGAGAAGCAGAGATTCAGACCAAGTGTTTGTTTCCTCCAATTTCCATTGAGCCTCACTGCAAACACTTGGCAATTAGTTGTATTTCTGCTGTACACCAATGTGAGCATTTCTGTAGCTTTCTTCCTCTGATGAAGGAAACCTATTTTCCTTGAATTAAGTTGTGCTTCTTTATGCCTTCCTGCTATAATAATCTGTACTGGTATGAAGAAAACCAATGAAAAGGGATACTCTCTGAGGCATTGCATGCAGCTCCTAAGTCAAGTGGTGACAGTTAATTTACTTTTATTTGGATGTGACACCCAGCTCCTGTAAAGGAACATCCCCAGTCTTGCAGGCTTCATGGCTACTAATTGCTGACTAATTTCCAATATCATTGCTATCTGAGAGAGAATGGCAGAAAGAACATATGTTCAACCCAAAGAGACAGATTGTGTTACCCCCCCAACTAAGCTATAGCAACAGCTGTAAAGGATAGGATTATTTATCCTGATATGTTAAAATTGTTGCAGTTAAGGTCTGAGGTTTAGATTTATGTTATTTACATACCACACATTCAAATCCAATTTGGATGTATTGATGTTATGTTTAAATGAAGAAGCTAGTTCAACCATTATAGACACAACATGAAGGTTTTAAGTTTTGAACGATATATGGACCAAAAGTTATATCTCAATATTTTTCACCTGAAATCTGATTTTCTATATATATCTCCATATTTTTTTCATAAAAGGCACTGACAAAAAGCACCTAAAATTCTAAGCTGCATGTCTAAGATGTACATTAGAAAATGTAAAAAATAAAGTATCTGCATATCTGCCCTGCAATGGACTGGCGACCCATCCAGGGTGTACCCTGCCTCTTGCCCCGTGACTGCTGGAGATAAGCACCAAATAGATGGACTTTCTTGAATAAATTTTTTTTCGATTCTTTTTAACTAAAATAGTTATAGCTTTGCTATTAAAAACTATTGTTTTGGGTCAGGGGTGGGCTGTTGTTGAAATTCACCCGGGAGCTTGGTTCTGAGAGGCCTTTTTTCTGATCGCACCAAGAATGCAAGCGGAAATATAATTTTAACAAAAATGCTTTCATTAGTGTTATGACAACCTAAAATATAACATATGAGGGTGTGTTAAATGATATGAGCAAAATAAAAATGAGTTCACTAGCTCGGACCATGCTTCAGGGATCCGAATTTAAAAGTTTATTGAAGGAAAAGGATGAGGGATGAAAGGTCTAGGCAGATGCGCCGATGGAGGCTAGGAAGAAGACTCAGTGTGGGGGGCAGTCTTCAGGAATCCGTCTTTCTTAGCCTGCTCAGGACCCCCGAAGTTGGTCTTGGTGAAATTTACAAAGCAGAGTGTGAGCATGACGCAGGTCATGCAAATTGTTGCGGATGTAAGAGCGGTAAGCTGGAGATGACCAGTGGCCTAGGATTTGAATTACATTGTCCGAGATGCCTTAATGGGTGACTGAGGTGGCTGCTCCTATGCAGATGGAATGTACGGAGTAGAGCTCAGGGGAAATGCCTGAATGAAACAGAATTTGGCGAAAGTGAGTGTTAAACCAGAACCTGGTAGCAAGGCTACCAGATTTTATGATGAAGAGCGGATCAAATGGTGAAGTGATAGCGGCTAATCGGGAACTAACGTAATTAGAGGTTTGTAGGGGCTGAAGATGGAGCTTAAGCTGTGGATTTTAAAGGATGCGCAGGGCTAATCGATTTTATTTCTGTGGAACGTGAAGATAAGGGTGAATTGAGATGTCTGAGAGACAGGAAATAATAGAAGGGTCATGTCTAAATGAGGAAGGGGCGAACTCAGAGCAGCGCAGGAAGCCAGAGTAAGCCAGCAGGAACATGAACTCGAGTGTTGTGTCGACAGAAGGAGATGAGTAGCCAGAGCGGATTCAATGGCTGAGAATGTCGGGGGTAAGTGTTAAGAGGTGGAGAACCGTAGATGGTTCTTGCTTTGTAAGTCCTTCAGGTAACAGTTACATGGCTATGGTTGAGGGCTGGACGGGGGCTACCCGTTGCCAGCTTTACGAAGAAACTGATACCGGAAAGATAAGACTGAATGGTGGCTGCACACATTTCTGGGATTGTGAGAGAGTGGGTGATGATTGGCAAATTGACATAGGGTTAAGAGAAAGAAAACATACATTATGTGAAAGGCTTTGAAGAGGTTCCAGCCTGACAGGTTTGCTGAGAGGGTACAGGGGCAAGACTGTTGAGGATGGAGTTCTGAGATGAGATGCTCAGGTGAAGCTGAGGACTTAGTTATAGATTGTGGCTGAAAATGGAGGGACCGGAGTTGGGTTAAGATCCGCAGTGGTCGCCATGGATCTGAATTTCTGAATCGAGAAACGAAAAAGAGCGTCAGCAATAAGATTTTGGTGGCCTGGAACATGAGCAGCACGAAGCATGAACTGCTATTGGGCTGACGCAAGGATGAGTCTGCAGTTGAACTGCATGATTGAAGGAGAGCATGACCGGCCTTTGTTTAACATGTTTAAAACAGCAGCATTATGAGTGGATGGGAATGGAATGTTGAGACCATTCATGCCCCCAAAGAAGGGCAGTGACCACTATGGGACAGAGAGCTCATGGACAGCAGAGGAAGCAGACTGGAGCTTCAGTGAATTGTACCTCTGAGGGCCAGTCTGACACAAACCACCTCCTGCCTTAGTAGCCACTGAAGTCTGTGAAAGGTGCCGTGTCTGTAGAACTAGATGTCATCTGGATGAGAGAAGAAATTAAAAGAAATACCATTCCACAAAGACTGAAAATTGCTCCAAAGCTGCATTACCATTATACGTGGCTTGTCAGTGATGAGCAGGCCGTGGAGAGAGAATGCTGGCGGCGGTGGTGAAAGGTGGGATGTGAAGTACTATCCCTGAGGGATGATGTGAATGGCATAGTTGAGATGACCCAGCAGCGACAGGAGCTGTTGCTTAGAGCACAAATCCATAAGCAGGAAGCTAGAGAGGATCGGAGTACTTTCGGGTAGCGACGCCCAAGAGGCGGACAACTGGAAAAGGAGGGTTGATGAAAGGACTGATCATGAATCACTCTTCGAACTCCTTGAGGAGAAAAGGTCGGGCTCAGAAAGGCTGACTGCAAATTGGAGCAGTGGCTGACCGGAGATGGACCGAGAGAGAATTGCTGGGACAGGCTGCTGGGCAGCTGAAGAGGCAGGTGCAGTGGCAGGTGCAGCGAAGGAAGCAGAGAGGGGAAGGGGGATTGGAACTGCACCTGAAAAAAGGGAAGAAAGCAGGGTAAAAGGAGGGACGAGAGGGATGTAAGTACATGGGGAGAAGGAGCAGCTTGCATTGACAGGGAGAAGAAAAACTGGCTATAAAGAGGGCAAAATCAAAAAATGAGGGACCGGGCAAGAGAGCCGGGACGGGGAAGCTGCAGCCGAGGAAGACGGGCTGGAATCCTGTTGGACTGACGAGAGCAGAACACTGTGGGAAACCTGATGCACCACAGGCGGGTGAAGGCCCGGCAGAGAAGGGTTTGCCGCGGAGCAGCAATGGGGCACTCCATACACATTCACTCCATTTGTTGAGGACGGTGAGGCAAAAAAACAGATCAAAATCTTTGGAGGCTAGGTGTGCTTAAAAATCAAAACCCTCATCTTCATCTGGCTGTTTCCCCCATGCATAATCTTGTCTTTTCATATGCATTGTTTCTTTTAGACAAGCCCGCTCTTCTTTTTTCTTGATTTTTTTGTAACAGGAAAACAACATTTTAACTGTTGACCAATTGGGTGGCTGAGCCAAATACATTTCAATAGCAACTGCTGAAATCAGAGTCCAGCAACGGGTGAAAAATTTAAGTTTTGCAGGTGAGGGCGGAAGTTTGTTTAATTCGGGTGGGTCGTGGATGAGAAAATTATTATTTTTATGATTATCTCAAACTATCAGGTGTTGTGGTGCTTGGGTGTTATTCGGATCTTGGGTGGCAGCAGAAAAGAGATCCTGCAGAAAAGAGATCCTGACATCAGGTAGCAGCAAACAAGATTAAAAGATTTGACATAAAAACATTCTGGAATACTTCCAAACCTTCCAGAATCGAGCGCAGCAGAGAGGTACTAATCCGCTGCAGGTGCAGGCAGCAGCAGTGTATACAACAATCTTCTATAAAGAAAAATGCCTCACTCACGTACACAAACAGACAGAGCGAACGAAGTTTTACACACTTTTTATACTGTTCTTTGTGTCGCTGTTGTAAATGGTGGAAAAGATTTATAGTGCTGGAGTTCTTTAACAGGTGTTTTCGACATTCTCTACAGATCACAAAAATCTGTTTCACATTTGACACTGAACAATTTCATATAAATAGAACCAGTAGTTTTATTTTTACTAACCAGCAGCTCCTCTTCAATACTTCCCCTCATGCCTTCGTCTGTCTCCATGATGTTGCTGTCCTCCAGACTGATTGCAGTGGCAGTTAGTGCGAGATGCTTCCAGCAAGGAAGGGAGAGCAAGGTGAAGTAAGGCAATAAATACATAGAGAGGCAAGAAGACATGCTGGTATATTTATATCGATAAACGATATCGAGTCATCTTGTGACTTGTATGAAAATATGAAATATTAAAAAACGATATAAAAAAAAAAACTCGAGATATTGTCGAGCCCTAATTGAAACAAATGTACACTTATATGGTCCTTCTGCGGGAATTCAAATTGGCACTGGGGAGGAGAGGTTAGGGGTTAATGTTCGAAGTAGGAAGTGAAAATTACTAAGTCTTGTGGATGGATTCTTTCTGTTCGTAGTGATGAAGGAGGTCCAGTAGGAGGTGAGTATATACCAGTCTGAGATCGGCAGGTGGTGGTGAATGGTGGCTTAGTCATTTTTCTTTCAGAGATTCTGTTTGAGGAAATGGTGGAAGGTGGACACGCAGGTGAGTAAGCAGTAAGTTGCTGGAGTGATCTGAACTGCCAATATCAGGAGCGTGGCCAAAAGAGCAGTGAGAAGGTTCACAGAGCGAGTCTTGAAAGCATTTCTCCAACAATTGTAGGAAATGAGGAAGCAGAGCACTGACATGTATGGAGTATGAGCAAGAAACTGGTTCCTGTGAAGTAAGACAGTAGAGATTACCATCAGAATTTGAAGAAGGCAGAAACACAAGTGAAGGTACAGGCCTGATAGCAAAACAATCTGTCATGTGCCTCAGGGGATTTGCTCTTATTTTTGCTCTTCCTGATTGGTTTTGATGAGCTGCAGCTGCAGGGACACAACTGCCAGCCGCACCCTTCAATGGGAGATGTAAGGAGAGATACGCATACACAAAACCAATGTTGGAAACCAACCAAATTAAATTAGCTCTCTAACTTCAGCCATGAAAGAGATGAAATATCTGGTTAGAATTATACTGGGAACTCATTGATTGAGGGGCTTTAACCAGATATTGTAATTCAGGGCTTAACACTTGCCAAGCCCGTATGAATAATTTTGATCTTGGGTGAATTATCAAAGTCCACAATGAATGAAAACTTGTCCACCCAGTGCTTGTTTCTAAAATACCTGAAGCTATATATCGTATATTAAAGTGTAACTGAACCCCATGAAAAATTATAACCCCGCCCCCAGACAACATTTGAAAAATTCTACAAAGTGGGCGGTGCCATAAAGAACGGAGGGGCGTGGCCAAGTGTGGAGGATGAGCGGAGGGGGTAACGTGGGGGTGTGTTCCAGAGGACAGTGACAGTTTGCTTAATCTGACCGAAGCGACGTTGGCAGTTTTGCGACTGATCGATCTGATTAACATTTATCTGTTTTGAACGTTAGCCTATGTTAGCATTACCACTCAGAGACTGGATTCCTCCTGTCCCCCTCTGCCTCGATGCCCTGAGCCGGCGGATCTCCTCCGTCGTCACCGGAGATAGAGGGGTAGAGGGAGGCTTCATGGAGCCCAGCGGCCGCAAGCGTTTTCAATTCGAGCCGCTGGCTCGGGGCGCTGAGTCAGCGCTGTCCGAGGTTGACGCTGCTGCTGAGGGAGAGAGAGACAGGAGGAGTCCAGTCTCTGAGTGGTAATGCTAAAATAGGCTAATGTTCAAAACAGTATGTTAGCTATGCTAACTAAGTGCTAATGTGATAATAATGGCAACCTGAAAAACGCAATCCAACTCCAAACCACTGACTGTCCAAACTCGCCACGGGGCCGGTATGTCTGATAGTTTTATACCCAAACACACGGGGTGTCTGTGAGACCATGCCTGTGACACAGTTCCTGGTGACGTAAACATGTACCGCTCTCCACCAATCACAAAATTCAAATGCAGTAGCCACAGTTCAACCCTAAGAGGGCAGCACTAAGACGTTTTTAGACCTAAAAGTGTAGAATTAAACAAGTTTACACCATAGACTGTATATAACTGGACGAAGCCTCGGTGACGTCACCCATTGATTTCTGAAGAGCAAAAATGAAGCCAAATGGGCGGTTCCCACCGCCGCCATCTTGTCTCTGTCACGCGTTTCGTCACTCCCAGAAAATACAAAAATGGGCAAAGAGGTGGAGCTGAGAGAGGCGCTGAGAGAGGCGCTGAGAGAGGCGCTGAGAGAGGCGCTGAGAGAGGCGCTGAGAGAGGCGCTGAGAGAGGCGCTGTGAGGGCGGGGACGGATGATTGACACTCTGAGCCGATGTAGCCAGGAGCTAGTTCTGGAGCTAACTGAAGCTAACTGAAGCTAACGGAGGTTAGCGGGCCCCTTTAGCATAAAAGCCGCAGTAGAGCAACTCTGCTACCCTCCTCCATCCAGGCTGTAAATACAATATTAGATCGGTGAGTTAACATTTAAATTTAAATAATTTATTCAAATGAAATTATCATTAACTTAATGCAATGAGAGAATGCAATGAGTGTATGAGATCTATTTAGTCTATGCATGAGATACATGATCAAGCTAAGTTAGTTCGGATAGTTCACATATTTATATTAATACTTGATTGTATTTACCCTAATTGTTAGTGATTGTACTACCATGTAGGATCTCCCAGTCAAAAAAACTGTTCCCACAGCTATTGTAGATTTAACAGCTAATATGACTAATTTCGATCCTAGTCAATTCTGCAATGTATGAATTTTACAAATCATTTATTGAGGTCTGGGAAGGGATAAGTTGCACTTTTAGTAAGATACTTGTGTTTCTTTTTTTGGATTTTGTTTACCAGGTCACAAGGCTGCATGCCTGTCCTCCACAACAGCCAAACAAAGCAGAAAATATAAGTACCTGTCTCCATCACTTAATGTAGAATTTTAATAGTATTATACTTTCAACCGATAGGCCACACCTGTGCAACTGTCATTCATTATGCTAGTTTTTTTCTCCATAGCCATTTGGATCATTGGAAACAGCTATGTCTGACATAGTTCTGAGAGAGCTGAAGAAACCATCGGAGGAAACCTCGGCCTCCCAGACGTCCGCATCTCCTGGTTTGGCTGGGGGGGCTGAGGTGGAAAGGCCTTCTCCCTGTGAGGAAGAGCAGCTCTACATGTCCTCATCATCATCTGTGGCGCAGATGACATGGGGATGGTCAGCAGTGTCCAGTTGGTGAACATAATTAAAGAGGACCTGCACCAGCTTTACCTTCTCCACCCTCAGATGTCCATCATCTTCTCCTCCATCACCCAAAGGCGTCGATAGAAGGCAGGTGTAAACCCAGCAAAAATAGAAAAAGCCAGCAGGTTTGTCAACAGTGTTATGGCTTCTTTTATTCCTAGTTTAAATGATGCCATCTTTATGCATCCTCACATTAGACATGACAGTCCTTTTGAACAATTGATATTATGGATGTTATAGCAAAAAGTAAAAATATAGCCCTGATTGTTATGTCTAATGTGTTGTTGGTGTAGATGTTTTATTTCAACAACTATATCTGTTGCCATAACACTGTTGACAACTCCGTTCCTCCTCCTCCCCCCCCAACCCCATTTTACTGTACATAGGTCTCTTTTGCTTTCTGGCCCCCCTTTGTTTTTTTATCTGTGTCCCTTTCTTTTATTAAATCTTGTGTTTAAAAAATAAGAAGTCAAACAAGTAATTAATCAGCCAACTGCATTTTTGAATTTGATAAATTCCTTCAACATCTCAATATTAAAATAAACCTTGGTGTCTGCAATATTACGAAGCCAAATCATACTTCTTATGTAGCTACAAAACTATGATTTTTTTTCCTGAAATGGAAACAATATCTGTGTGAAAGAAAAACAGGACTTCATTCATTTGTTGTTTATTTAATCAAAAACAAAAAGCGGAGAGCACCTAAGGATATGAAAGAAGTGGCATGCACCTATGTAGTGATGCACATATATTGTTAAGTAGGCTACTTCTTATGATCTTGTAGTTTTAGGCAATTGATATAATCTGTAAGGAAAAAAACAATGCATATTAAAAACAACTTAAAATTTCAACATTGCCCGTCTTAGTTGGAAACCAACTCACCACAACAAGACAAACATGCTGTAAACAAATAAGCACACAGACACAACACGTATGGGTGTATGTATAAAAGTACAACTATGAAAGTGAATCCCATATGACAGCATATCAGAAATGAATAATGCCTTAACTGACAACACTTATTTTTAAAAAGTAAAACATCTCTGACAACAAAATAGGAAATATATTTGGAGTTAGTTGGGAAATTTTATTTTATTTTTTTTTTAAACAGATGTGCCTCTAAGATAAGGCTGCTTGGTCGACAATGGGTTGAAATTATCACATTTCTTATCTACCTGTTAATACCGTCAAAATAATGTGCTGGTACACACACACTTTATATATATATATATATATTATGTGTGTCTTGACCGCGAAGCGATCAATACGTTATTTTGACGGTGAAATCAGCACACTCAATAATTTTGTCAAATAAAATCATGAAGCCCCATTTGCCCATAGCTTTTACTAAAACTATATGAAGTTTGAATAAATCAACATGTAAAGTAAATAAGAAATGTGATCATTTCAACCCATGTTCGACCAAGCAGCCTATCTTAAATGCACAACATCTCAACCTGTTCAGTTTGTAGTTTCCCAGCGTGGTTAACTAGCTACTTTGCTAATTAAGGAGCTCAGCTGCAGGAGCTTCATCTACAAAATGATGTACAGAAATATTATTTTTCTTACCGAAAAAAATGGAGCAGAAACTTCTTCATTAGATGGTCTCTTAATGCAATCAGTACCACAGCAAGCCATCTTTGTCCAATAAGTGCACGATTTATATCTAAACACTAATAAAGTTTGCGGATACAACTGATGTTCAAGTTCAGAGAAAGGGAATGGCCAAAGTCTTAACGTGAGTCCCAGGCTGAAGGCCTTCGCCGGAGCAAGCAGGGGGGGTAAGAAGTCTATGGCGGCAAGCTGCTAGCCACCATTAGCCACCTTTAGCCACCAGCCTTAGCGCTGAGACCTGTCAATCAAAAGGACACGCCCCTAATTATTCATAATTCCAAGATTAAATTATGTCTAAACGGATGAGCTAGAAAAAAATTCACCCCCCTCAGAGTTGTCATGAATAAACCTGACCTATTAAACCTAAAATGTTTTTTTGAACCAGGCGGTAAACATGTTTATTTCTGCTTTAAAGTTGGCCTTTTTAACATGGGAGTCAATGGGAAATTGCTCCTTTCTGGAGCCAGCCCCCAGCGGATGAGGGGTGAACTGCAATTTTTGTTACTTCCGGGTTGGCCTCAATTCTGAGCGGCAGAGTTTGCCCCTTGGTTTACACCAAAGTGTAAAAAACATCCCCAGAAACTGAAAGATTGCATTGGTAAAGACCCATTTATACAGTTTAGAAGCAAAAAAAAAGTTGTTTTGGGGTTTAGTTACTCTTTAAGTCCTCCCTTTAAAAAAGAGAAAAAAATGCAACAGAACAAACAAACAAAAAAGGTGAAAATGCATTAAAAATATACACTATAGTACCATACTATTGTGTATCTGATTTGCGATAAATATGCACCACCAGTTGATGTGACAATTTAGCCCCGCAAATGCTGCTGGGTGCTAATACTAGACAAACAAACCGCATTTAACAATCGAAAAAACACACACAGAGATTTGATGTTGATGTAAAGGCAAAACTTGTATGTGAAATTTAAATGCATTTCAAAAATGAGCAAATATAAAATGGAGGAGTTTGTTTTGACGGACAAAGACATACCAGGGCCTTTTCTTGATGGCGACCATGCTAATCTTCAATTGTCAGAACTGAAGCACTGGCTCGAATGTCACAGTCAAAGTAAAAATGTGTCACTACGAGAGGCTATTGAAAAGGTGCGTAGATGTATTGCAATGAAAATACAGGATTATCCTGGAGTGGGTGGTGGCAGATGGTATGAACTGAAAAGTAAAGGACTAGGTCAAGGGTCAAGGTCAAGGTCAAATGTATTTATACAGCACATTTTCAACTGGTCCTGCCCAAAGTGCTTCACAAAAATGACACAATGCAACGAGAAAACAACAATGAAGGGAATGTAAATAAAAGAACAACCATAAGAAAAGCAATAAAATTAAAAGGATATTAAAATAAAATAAAATAAACTAGCCACACAAGACCTGTTACAACTGTTACCATAACAACGCCTGACAGCCAGATCCATAAAGTTACTAATTCCACGGTGAGTAAATCTAAGTGGCAAAAGGCTCATTCGACATATAAAATATTCGTAGTTTTGTTTTTTATACCTTGTTGTTAAAAAATGTGACATTTTTATACATTTATTATGGCATTTTCTTTTCTCATTATGTTAACATCTGGTCAGGGTATCTAGAGTCCGATTTGAACAACCTCCAACAGGAGGGCTTAGTTCCTTCCCATTTGAACATCTTTAGGAGAAAAAAACTCTAACTTTGTGACGATCGGAGCGACTCAGACCCATAGGCACCCATGCAAAATGTGCGCTTGTTTCTCTAGGGGTACCTCGCAAAATACATTGCGACGTTACATCACAACCTATTTTTGGCTACTGTGAAAGGCACTATCAGCCAGGTTATCTCAGCTAACATTACTTCAATCACTTAGCTCACTTGTGCAAGTGGTGATGAAGATTAACTCACCTTGATATTTCAAATGCTTGAAAATGAAAGTAAAACTGAAACTTGATATACTTTCTGATTAATATACCTCTTACAAATCTGAACAAATGAGGGCAATCATTAAGTAATTTCATACTTAGATAGTCAGATGATCCTTAGACAAAAAAAATGAACAGGAGGGTGAAATAACAGCAAAGTAATGTTCCCCAAGACACCCGAGACAGTGGAACACTTTGAATTCCACTCCCTTGATACCAATACACATGCACTATTTAAACTGAGAGTGCATCGAAACTGACCAACAAGCTTGAAATATGGAAAACGGCTTGATGTTCCACAAAATCAACAAGAGCCATTTTTTTATTTCTATAAACCAGCATCCATGGCAAGATAGAAAACTTTTGATAAGACATTCATGGTGAACCTAAGTAAACTTCTGCCCAGACTAATTCCAACAGAGATCGTAAAAGCCAGTCTTATACTGTGTGTAACTCTGAAGGAGATTAAAGACAGATGCTATGTAGGTTAAATGATACAGTCCACATTTCTGGTCCAGACACCGAGGGCAAAATATAACACTTCAGCAGTCAGACTAATTACAGCAGGCAGCCAGAGATGATTTATCACCCAGACATCTGTGTCTAGGAGGAGTTGAGGCAACTGTGTGCTACCCACAATCTAACCAAATCTGCTAATGAACACTGTAAAACTAATTAGACAAAGATGTGTAACCCCTGACAGCAAGAGTGGGGCATGAAGAAAACAATGACAGAACAACACAGGCAGCTCTTGTTTCAACCTGAGGTTGAGCCTCCACCAAAAAGCTAGTTTACCTCAGAGCATTCCAAAGGTTATTAAACTGAATTTGATAAGTTAAGGGCTAATTACAGCCACATAAGGGGAGAAACTGAAATTATCTTGATGGTGTAGTGTATAAAAAGGATGCACATAGCCTGACAAAATGTTTGGTGGAATGAAGAGAAAAGTCAGTGTTAACATCTTAATTAAGCTCAGTTTTTACAGGAATTCTACCTAGGAAAACTCCACCACTCATCTCTCCCCTCTTGGCAAGCAACCAGCTTTCCTTTGTAATAAAAACACTTATGAGGAGATGTGAGCTGAAGCCAGAGTAATAAATATGTGTGCAGCACAGCTGACTGTGCGAATACCCACAAATAAATATCATTCCACCTTTCCGGCTCTCATAAAGTGGCACACACTCATGAAACTATCTGTGGGTGCAGAAATTCATATCCTGCGAGTATCCAGTGAACTGGTTTCATATGAATCATCTTGCAAAGGTACCAAGCAAAGCTTTGGCTCAGGTATTTATAAAAAGAACCATGGTTATACATACATTTAAACATAGTAAACACACCCCTTGTTTAGTCTGGTTAGTATGGTCCTAACAGAATTAATAACACACATTACAACAAATGGAAACAGGGTACACTTACAGTAGCATGCTGTTGTGAAAATGTGAGATTCATGTTAATATACAATTCACCAGTGCAGCTGTCACAATGATTTATGATTGACTTTCATTCCCTATTATTGCTCCTCAAGGTGTACTTTAGTGCCAAGAGATGGAGAAGGAAACAAAAAGCAGCTCAAAAGGTTGTAATTGGACTGTAATGAGTGCTTTATTTTGACTCACATCGGATCTAAACCCTGTTTTGAAAGTTCTAAAATGCAACATCTTAAATCAAGATCAATCAAGATATGCTTAACCTTGGAGACAATGTGTGCTGCAAAGACAGAATTTAGACTAATTGACAGATAAAGGAGGTATAAAACAGGTCATTGGTAAACCGGATGGAAATGAAGAAAAGGATGGCAGCAGCAAAGGTGTAGTTTTAGGGTAAAGAGACGAGGAAGTGGTGTGATAAGAGGCAATTTTTCCTAAGAAGCTTTGTAACAAAGAGCAGGTCAGACCCTGGCTGCGAGTGCTCCAGATCCAACATCTTCTTCTGTTTCCTGGGAACATTAGTTCACAGCTGGAGACAGCCACCTGCCTGACAGGAATAAAAGCTTTCCTAACTCTACATGAAGCTCACATACCTGGTTTGATATATATGCCATTTTGTTTTAGCCACAGAAGGCACACAAGGAAACATTTTATTTGTAAATATGATTTTAGTGATTTTCTTTTCATATTTATGAGTCACAGAGGAGAGTGCAAAAGTTATATAAAATACATATAGCAGGTATAAGTGGGTTACAATTAATCTAGAGTAATGATTTCAGGACCAACTATTTTTAAAGTGGCTTAAAAGCAGCGCTGTTCACTTATGTTCTCTACGTGAAGTCTTGGGTTTCTTCGGTTCCTCAGGCAACCTCTCACTGCCCACAAGCATGACTGTTTTGTTCAAGTGGTTAGGTATGAGTGTGTATGTACATGGTTTTGACACTGCGTTACCAAGTGATGGACTTGAAACTTTTCTAGGCTGTACCTCAGCTCTCACCCAATGGGCGCTTGATATAGAAACCAACCCCCAGCGACCCTGCAGAGATAAGTGGGGATGGATGGATGGATGGATGGATGGATGGATGGATGGATGGATGGATGGATGGATGGATGGATGGATGGATGGATGGATGGATGGATGGATGGATGGATGGATGGATGGATGGATGGATGGAGTAACATTTATGGTGTCTTCCAATAGTATTTAAGCCCCCAGATTTAATCACATTTTCTTTCTTTTCAACAACAAACTTCAATATAGCCCACTGGGACTAACACAGAGTAGGGAAAAATATCAAAGTTGAATGAAAAGGACTCATGGTTCTCATTTCTACTCATTATCTTTTGCAAATAAACAATTGAAAAACCCCTTACACACCCATTACAGCTGCAGATATTTTGGGTTAGGTCTCTATATTGTTTGTACATCTACATACCAACATTTCTGACCATTTTCCTTTTCTAAATAGCTCGAGTTCTTGAGCGAGAGTGTCTGTGAGCACTGACATTCAAGTGATTTTGCATTGAATATAGATCCATAGTTTGTTTAGGTGGTCTTAAACTACAAAGCTGGATTAATGAGGGTGTACATTTGTGGCTTCATTTTTTGCAGACTCTTGATAAGCTGTCAAAAACATTTATGGTAAGTTTTCTATAACTTTATATAAGAAAAGTCCATTGTCAGTAACATTTAGCTACTCTTTGGAATCATCTTGAAAATATAAACGAGTCAATATTTTTGGATATTAGATAATTTGATTTTATGTTAATTTCAGCTGAATATTAGAGTAAAATATTTGTTGATGTTTACAGATTTCTGTTACTCTTTGTTATTTACACAGTAACCTAAACCTGCCTTTTCTTTAAACTGATATGTCTTCCTTTGCTCTTTCAGTAGTCTCACATTTTTATTATTTTCTTTAAGGCAAGATCTCAACATCTGCTGCTTTTCATTTGCATAAGCCAGCTTGTAGACCACATATTTGCACAATGCATCCCCTAACAGAATCTACTTTGATATCCACATTCCAACGAAATAAGATTCATCATGAAATGTAGATATGCAGCCATAACCTAATAACTGTGAGGATAAGTGCAATGACTGAGGTGTTAAAAAACCAAAAACCTTGCCTACACTGTGCTGTTTTCATACTGTTATGCAGAAATGTCTCCACTGTATGTATACTGAGCAGTTTACTGCTGCAATAACACAAAGAATGTGAGATTTTCTTGCACAATCAATCCCACACACCTATCTGCTATGGCTGGCAGACACAACCATGAGACGCTAATGATGGCCGGCAGCTTGTTTAAGAGCCTGCTGGTTGCTGTTGCCTGACCACCCTCTGTTGCTTTCTCCAATGAACCGAGATATAAGGACGAGTTCAGGATGTGCAACATTCTAGCTTTAATGCCTGGAGGACACGGTGGCATATGAACCCGTTGCATCATAACGGCACAAAACCATCGATTTCACTTATTGCCCAGAGGTAATGCATCACTTAAAGGTCAGAAGTAGAAATGGTTCTGTCATTCCTTTTCCACTGTTTCGTTCTTTGAAGGTCAACATTCAAATAAAAATAGTGGTGAGGGGAGTTGGTTTGAGGATGAAAGAGATAAACTGTATGTGTAATTCAGCATCTTTTGTCGAAACAAGGGCTGCTTTGCTCTACTTTGTGTCCTTGAAACATGGAAGAAAGAGGCATTTTTCTAAAGAAGTAGTGGGTGTTTTGTTATCATGAGTACTGTGGCGAATCTATTTCTTGTGTAAGTTCCCAGGTTTGATAAAGACGGTTCTTCCGATAATCACTTTTTATATTAAGACACTTTTTACGAGCATATTACAGCACATCATGGCTCTCGTTTATTGTAGACGTACTTCATCTCTCCAATATTCACTGTAATCACCTTTCTGATCCCCTGTGTGAGCTGTGTGATGAGCGAAAGTTAATTTGGGTCAATCTGAGAAAAGTTCGACACATAACACACAACTTTCCACCATCTGTGAGCAGACAGCCCACCGGGAACAGCCAACTGTTCAGTTAAATCTGATCTGATGCCTTTCTCCCTGAAGGCTTCCCCAGAGAGTAGCCATTAGTACTGGAGCTACTCCCTCTAATCATGACAGGGTCAAGAAGAGATCAGCTGTCATTTTTCCGTTCAGCAGGAAAAAGTAGATTTTTCTGTACAAAAGTATTTGTACCCCTTGAGTGGCAGAGTATAATTATAAAGTGGAAGAAAAATAATGCATGGTTTTAAGAATATATATCAGGCTGCACAGTCGCGCAGTTGGTCGCACTGTTGCCTTGCAGTAAGAAGGCCTGGGTTGGAATCCCAGCCTGGGGTCTTTCTGCATGGAGTTTGCTTGACTGTGCATGCGTGGGTTTCCTCCGGGTACTCTGGCTTCCTCCCACGAATTTTTGTCAGGTTTACATAACAATCAATAATTATGATCAATAATTTAATAATAATATAATCATTGATGAAGTTAAAGTTTTAATCTATTTAATATTATATAATTATTTGTTAGGGGCACCGGCTTCGAGAAGCAATACACCAGACAGCCAGTCTCTTCTGAAAAGTAGTTCAAAAGTTCAAACGATGTGGACAATATTTGCATGCAAACACCAAGCAATTACAGAAAACTTCTCTTTGAGCTAAAGGGAATTCATTAAGAAAATAGATCAACCTTACAGACAAAACATTTTATCAATAATTCCCATCTATTCTAAAGCATGCAACTAACTACTACCAACCTTAGAAAATGAATAATATGTGAAAATTAATCAACACAAATAACACCAAGGGGATCAGGGACAAACAGCTTCATCCCAGCTGTATTTCATAACAATCATGTTAGATAAAGTTTGAACCAGGTTATAAAAACTTTTTTTTACGTTTTTGAAGATCACAGGTGCTGAAAGTATGGGAATGCTACAAATTAGGTGATAAATGAGGGGTTGGACAGTTTAAAGCTGCAGTCCGTAGAATATATTTATGTATCAAAGTTTTATAAATCTTTAAAATGATAGTGGGGTTCAATACTATGATAAAAGGCTAGTGCTCCACAACACTTGTTATTTTTCTTAATCCCACCTTCCCCTATGCATTTCACACTGAACGCCAAATTTTTTTAGCCAATAGAATTCAAGTTTCCGCATTGTCGGCTGTCAATCAACTTGCATGCGGATCGCGCAAACATGTGAATGAACCAGTTCCGTCCTACTTTGCTTTGAGGGAGGTCCAGTCCACAAAGTAGGAAGCATAGTGTGTACGTAGTTGAGCAAAAGGGATAAAACAAATCCTTGCGCAGGGGTTCTTCGGATTCTCGGTTCCGGTTGCAGGCCTGGCAGCTGCGAATCGACTTTGCAAAGAATTGTCTTGGAACAATCCTGATCTCGCCCAGGCTGGCTACGCAAACAGACACTGGGTAGATGGTTGCACTTCAAAGGTTTAGAAGTGGTTTCTTTTCTGCCCTGCAGGTCAGAAGTAATGGATTCGTCGATTAATAGCATGTCTCCTTACATTGCCAAGCAATGCTGGAAAAAGACAGGGGTGGGTCGCTGCCGACCCCCTTATATAAACGTCATGATATCATTGCTGGCCACGGCCAATGAGAATGTGTTGGGGTCACAGCTAGGAATGCTGGGAAATGCAGTCTGTTCAGTTCATTTGTGGTAAATGGATTACCAACATTACATACAGCCTTTATCCAAAAAGTTACATTTTGGTCTGTTACACTGAGTTTCTGAAATTTGAATAAAAATACTAAGCTGAGTGTTTTCATGAGATGTTTTTTTACAGTTATAACAAACTGCAGACAAGCTCTTAGGAGGATCACAGTAGAGTTTTTATGAAGAGATCAGAAAACTTACAATAGGAGAACGATGAGAACAGGACTTAAAGCACGTGTAGAGAAATTGGAAGAACCAGCGAAGGACAGTGAGATGAAATACTTATGAATAAGTGGAGAATGACATTAGATGCAGGTGAGGAAATCAGAAATATTTCAAACAGTTGTAGAAGGTGAATATTAAACACTGAAGGACATAATTAAGACCATGTACACACGTAGACGGGTTTAAAAAAACCTGAATATTCTCACCCCAAAAAAATCTCCACACCTAACTGCGTAAGTGCGTTGTTAAGCACATACATAGACATGCCAAACCTATAGGGGGCAGTAGTTCCCACAAATTCTTTCCACTCAGAGTAACTTTCTATGTTCTAACTTCTACATAGAGCACTAATTGAGCTTGTAAAAACCATCCATCCATCCATTTTCTTCCGCTTATCCGGGGTCGGGTCGCGGGGGCAGCAGCCTAAGCAAAGAGACCCAGACTTCCCTCTCCCCAGCCACTTGTTCCAGCTCCTCGGGAGGAACCCCCAAGGCGCTCCCAGGCCAGCCGAGAAACATAGTCCCTCCAGCGTGTCCTGGGCCTTCCCCTGGGCCTCCTCCCGGTGGGACGTGCCTGAAACACCTCACCAGGGAGGCGTCCAGGAGGCATCCTGACCAGATGCCCGAGCCACCTCAACTGACTCCTCTCGATGTGGAGAAGCAGCGGCTCTACTCTGAGCCCCCTCCGGATGACTGAGCTTCTCACCCTATCTCTAAGGGAGAGCCCAGACACTCTGCGGAGGAAACTCATTTCAGCCGCTTGTATCCGTGATCTCGTTCTTTCGGTCACCACCCAGAGTTCGTGACCATAGATGAGGGTAGGAACGTAGATCGACCGGTAAATCGAGAGCTTCGCCTTTTGGCTCAGCTCTCTCTTCACCACGACAGACCGGTAGAGCGCCCGCATAACTGCAGATGCCCCACCAATCCGTCTATCGATCTCCCGCTCCATTTTTCCCTCATTCGTGAACAAGACCCCCAGATACTTAAACTCCTCCACTTGGGGAAGGACCCCATCCCTGACCCGGAGGAGGCACCCCACCCTTTTCCGGCTCAAGACCATGGCCTCGGATTTGGAGGTGCTGATTCTCATCCCAGCCGCTTCACACTCGGCTGCGAACAGCTCCAGCGAAAGCTGTAGATCACGCTCCGATGAAGCCAACAGGACCACATCATCTGCAAAAAGCAGAGACCCGATCCTGAGGCCACCAAAACGGATCCCCGCAACGCCTTGGCTGCGCCTAGAAATCCTGTCCATAAAAGTTAGGAACAGGATCGGTGACAAAGGGCAACCTTGGCGGAGTCCAACTCTCACCGGAAACAAGCCCGACTTACTGCCGGCAATGCGAACCAAACTCTGGCACCGGTCGTACAGGGACCTAACAGCCCATATCAAGGGGCCCGGTACCCCATACTCCCGGAGCACCCCCCACAGGGCCCCCCGAGGGACACGGTCGAACGCCTTCTCCAAGTCCACAAAACACATGTAGACCGGTTGGGCGAACTCCCACGCACCCTCCAGGACCCTGCTGAGGGTGTAGAGCTGGTCCAGTGTTCCACGGCCAGGACGAAAACCGCATTGTTCCTCCTGGATCCGAGGTTCGACTATTCGTCGGACCCTCCTCTCCAGAACCCCTGAATAGACCTTACCAGGGAGGCTCAGAAGTGTGATCCCCCTGTAGTTGGAACACACCCTGTGGTCCCCCTTTTTAAACAGGGGGACCACCACCCCGGTCTGCCAATCCAAGGGAACTGCCCCCGATGTCCACGCAATATTGCAGAGCCGCGTTAACCAACACAGCCCCACAACATCCAGAGCCTTGAGGAACTCCGGTCGAATCTCATCCACCCCCGGAGCCTTGCCACCGAGGAGCTTTTTAACGACCTCGGTGACCTCGGCACCAGAGATTGGAGAGCCCGACCCCAAGTCCCCAAACCCTGCTTCCAGATTGGAAGGCGTGCCGGTGGGATTGAGGAGGTCTTCGAAGTATTCCATCCACCGACCCAAAACGTCCCGCGTCGAGGTCAGCAGCACACCATCCCCACTGTAAACAGTGTTGGTGGCAGACCGCTTTCCCCCCCTGAGACGCCGGATGGTGGACCAGAATCGCTTCGAAGCCATACGGAAGTCGTTTTCCATGGTCTCTCCAAACTCCTCCCACGCCCGAGTTTTTGCCTCAGCAACCATCCGAGCCGCATCCCGCTTGGCCTGTCGGTACCTATCAGCTGCTTCAGGGGTCCCACAAGCCAAAAAGACCCGGTAGGACTCCTTCTTCAGCCTGACAGCATCCAGCCTGCTTGTAAAAACAAGCAAACAAAAAGTGCTTGAACAATCGATGATGCCAGCACATCTCTGAGGGCATAAATGCTGTTTCTGAGTGTAAACACAGGTCGCACAAATGATGTCGGAGCACTTTTGTCAAGGAAAGTGGCTTTGCAGAGCTGAAAACTCAGTTTATTTCTGTCCACACGCAAACGCTTAAAACGGAGAAAACGCAGATCTTCACTTTGGCCGGAGTTTTCAAAAAGATGTGTTTTCGTTGCTGTAAATCTGCGTTTTCGTGTGGATGACAGGACAAATCGTAGAAAAATATTTTCATTTGTGAGATACCCGGCTAAGTGTGGACAAGGCATAAGATTCAAAGAAAGGACAAAACAAGAGGTAAAGAACAATATTGATAGCAAAATCCAAAAGCACAAAGAACAGCACATAAGAAACTAAGTACAAGGGAAGTGACTTATTTACCAATGCCTTTCTAGTAATAATAGCACACATAGAAATGAGCAGAATAGGACCAGACCTAAAGAACAAAATGAAAAACAAGGCAATGTTTAAAAAAAGATAAAAAACACAAATGAAAACCTAAACACTCATGGATCATAACAACTGTAGGTGGTGGGATGAGATATGAGCATGAATTTGAGCCTGTACAGTTCTGACGCATAAAATAAGAGGAACAGTTATTATTGTGTAAGAGGGTATATTAAAAGAAGGATTGGAACAACTGACAGTGCACATGTTTATGTAATCACTCAGTTAATCGAGGAATTATTTGATAGAATGCTCAGTATTACAGATCGCTGCAGCTCTATTCTTCATAAGACTGTTCACTGAAGGTCTCTAATGAATCTCTGATTATTTAATGAGGCAATAGGATACAATAGCTTATATTTGGGGACATCAGATTTAAGTGGGCTGAAAATAATACACGCCACACTTTAGAGTTTTAATTGCCAAAAAAACATTTTAAACTATGTACACATTTCCTTCTCCTTAACGGTTATGTACTACTTTATGTGGGTCTATAATATAAAATTGCCCCTAAAACATTGAAGTTGTCATAATGTGACTACATCTGAAAAACTATGTAGTTTGAATGCATTTGCAAGGCACTGTACCTACTTTCTTTTACAGCCACAAATCTGATGTTTCTCCTTGCATGGTACAGGTTCTACTTCTTGGAATTGTGACTGACTCATGACCTTCCCTTCATCTCATCAGCTGAAAAAAGGAGAATGTGCACAGATAATGTAAGCAGACAGCTCTGACTGATGCTCCCACAGCTCTTCATTTCTACATCTCCATTCTGGCATGTCAGAAATCCTCACGCTTTTAAACCTCAGAGGACTTAAAAAACGGCTACACACACTCAGAGTCAAACCTTGCTGACTCCAAAATTTGGAGGATTTCGGAGGACAAATTAAGATACACAGCTCTACCCATCAGCCAGTCACAGTGGGCTTAGCTGCTGCACGTTAAAATTTCACAGTCATACAACACAAAATTATACATTGTAGGATGTGTGATTTAGAATTTTAAAGTGTTATATTTACTTACAAGATTTTCTTATTTGTATGTTAGAAACAAAACAAGGAGACATGGACAGTAAATAATGGCAAATTCACAAAATGTTTCAGAACAGCATCCGGAAAATATAGTGATCTGCTTCGAAACAGCAGAAAGTACATCATCAAATGCCTCTAGGTGTGCTCTTTAATAGTAGGTATAGTAATCTATTAAGCTCTAAAATGCAATGATGTAAATAAATAATCATTATTTGCACAGTAAAAGGATTAAAAAATCTTGGAATCAGTTTTCATAGTTTTGTCACCTGAAACTGTTATTCTCGGATTTTTTCAGGTTGGGTGTTGCTTGGTTACTTGTGTGATCACACATATGACCAATCAAGTCTGTTAATATCCAGCAAAAATGCATCATGATAAAAATCATATTTTCCTCCCATAGTTGTTTTTATTCTTATGGAACATGAATTTGCCTAATCAAATCAAAGTGCTTGTTTTCAGTATTGCTAGTCTTTGGGTTGTCATTTAATGGAGTTTAAATGTAAATGTACCATTTATTCAGTGCAGATGGATCCTGCTTGTCTCCAATTCTGTTTGTGGTGTTTATGTACAGTACATAAATTGGAATTGATCTGGTTCTGTTGGAATTTTCAGGCCATGACCTTCAAAGATCAACTTTTGTGCTGTTTCAATTTCAACTGATTAGTTCAGATTTTTTTCAAGGGGAATTTTGTAAAGTTATTTATATTATATCTCCTACCTGTTCTAGAAACATTTCATGTCATTATGAGCTTGTTGGAAAACTACAGAAATCATTGAACTGTTGGAAACAAACAGGATAATAAGACGTACATTTTATCAATTCTCTTTAGGACACTTTCAACAATAAGGCAATTCAATGTGCTTTACATAAAAACAGCAATAAAGCATAAAACACACACAAAACATACAACACATTAAAACATTACTCAATGGCAGCTCTAAACAGATGGGTTTTTTTTAGCCTTGATCTAAAACAGCTTAGTGTTTCAGCAGCTTTGCAGTCATCTGGAAGTTTGCATAGAGCATAGAAGCATAGAAGCTGAAAGCTGCTTCTCCATGTTTAGTTCTAATTCTAGGGATGTTGAGTAGACTGGAAATAGAGGACCTGAGTGGTCTGGGGGGTTGGTATAGTGACAGCAAATCTTCGCCATACTTTGTTGCTGAGGCCATTCAGTGATTTATAAACTAGTAAAAGTATTTTGAAGTATATTCTCTGAGCTACAGGGACCCATTGTAAGGACTTTAAAACTGGGGTGATGTGCTCTACTTTCCTGGTTCTAGTGAGGCTGTTAGCAGCAGCATTCTGGATCAGTTGCAGCTGTCTAATTGACTGTTTAGGCAGACCTGTGAAGACGCCATTGCAGTAATCAATCTGACTAAAGATAAATGCATGGATGAGTTTTTCGAGGTCCTGTTGCGACATTAGTCCTTTAATCCTAGAAGTGTTTGTTAGGTAGTACAAGGCTGATCTTGTTATTGCCTTTATGTGACCCTGGAGTTTCAGGTCTGACTCCATTACTACACCTAGATTTTGGACCTGATCAGTAGTTTCTAGCTGTATTAACTGAAGCTGTGGGCTGACTTGATCATTCCGCTTTAGGTCCAAATATGATTATTTCAGTTTTGTTTCTGTTCAGCTTGAGACAATTATGGCACATCCATCCATTGATTTGTTCAATGCATTCACTTAGGGTTTGGATGGGTTCAAAGCCACCTGGTGACATAGTAATGTAGAGCTGAGTATCATCTGCATAGTTATGTTAGCTAATCTTATTGGTTGTTATAATCTGGGCTTGTGGGAGCATGTATATTTAATAGGAGGGGCCCCAGGATGGAGCCCTGGGGCAGCCCACATATGATCTTTGTCTGTTCTGATGAAAAATTACCAATTGACACAAATAAGTTCCTGTTTTTTAGGTAAGACTCAAACCAGCTAAGTACTGTACCAGCGAGTCCAACCCAGCTCTCCAGTCGTTTCAATATTACATCATGATCAACAGTGTCAAAAGCTGCATTGAGGTCCGAAGTTACCAGCACTGTGGTTCTAGCACAGTCTGTTTTTATGTGGATGTCATTGGAAACTTTAAGAGCAATGAGATCTTTTACAAGTTGGTATCAAGATCAATACAATTCACAGCTTTCATTTAATCAATACAAATGGCCAAGTTCAATATCTTGATGCAGCCTTTTCAAATCCATTCAGTGCTTTAAATACAAGCAATATGTCAGGCAATTATCACCTCAACTCAGGCCGACCTGTGCTGCTCTGCAATCATTGGTCTCTAATTCATATATAGGAAGCCTTCACTCACCTTCAACCTGTTCAGTCATCTGGTCCTCCAGCCCTTAACTCCTTCCCAGTGGTCGTCTCGCCTGCCGAACCAGCCAACCCTCAGTCCAGCTTTCTCCTGTTCCAGCCAGTCCTGCTCCTGCCAGACCTGACCTGCTGGTCCTCCAGCCACGTCCTTTGCCTCCTCCAGATTCTGTGGCTGAAAGCCTGCTTCTTCTCAATAAATTACAAGAACTGCTTTCAGTCTCTGCGTGAACATTATTAGATGCATCAGATTCTGCTAAACAACCCATTTCTCAGTTTGGATGGGCTTTGGAAGATCATGCCATCATTGTTTACTTTAATCATGAAGGAGAAAGCTGAACAAAAATGTTAATCTTTTGACATACCTGGTCTGTCTATTCTAAAGATTACCTGTGGTCATAAGAAAGGGATTATGACAAGGGCAAACAAGTTCCTGCATAAAGTTGGTTGAAATTATGCTGGCTTTAGCCTTAAAGAAGGCCAAAGCTAGCCTTCATGTATAAAAGAAACAGCTGAATTGGTACAGACATCTGAGCAGGATGTCTCCTGAATGGTGTCCTTTTGAGGTTTTCCAGGTGCATCCCACTAGAAGACCCTGGGAAGACCAAAAACCTGCTAGAGAGAGTATGTGTCCCTTCTGGCCTGGGAATGTCTTGATGTCCATCAGAATGAGCTGGAGCTGGAGAGTGTCACATGGTGAAAAGGAGTGTTTTCTTCACCGACTGCATCTCAGATAAGTGAAAGACGATGGATGGATGGATGGATGGATGGATGGATGGATGGAAGAACGGACGGACGGACAGACGGATGGACATTGCTGTTATTTTTTCACTATATCTGGTAAATTAGTTGAAATAATCTATGTGTCCTTCCCAGATTCACATTCACTCAATTACCTTACTCTTCTTGGTAAGAGTGCTTATGTTGGGTATCATTTTTGTGGCCTTTTCCAAGAAACCATCATCCTATACATAAAGTGACATAAACACCTCCTTGCAGGAGGAAGCCAGTGTATCTGTCACGCTGATGTTTGCAGTTGTATAATGCACACTGCAAGATAATCTCTTTATAGCACATGCAGTCCATACACAGTACTCAGATCATGTTGTAGTGTTTGTTTTAAGGCGTTATGTTTCCTTAGTTTATTTCTCTTTAGATAGTTTCCTAATTTATTTATTCCTTCTGTTCTCCAGTGTTTCCTTAAGTTACCCTTAGATTACTCCTTAGACATATTATCTTTAGTTAGTTTCTAGTTTCTTAATTAAGAGTTTTCTGTCTCCCTTGTCATTCTTCACTTTCCTGTTGTCTCCTTGCCACTCTACTCTTAACCCAGTTTCACTCATTGCCCTCACCTGCATCTGCTTTCACTAATTAGTCCTTGGTCTTCTCTGTCACTTCCTCATTCCCTCCTCAGTATATATTCAGCTGTCATCCAGTCATTGCTCGCTGGTCCGTCATCATTCCAGTTTTTGTCGTCCGTCGTTACATTTGTTGGTCCTCCTGAGTTTTGTAAGTTCTTGTTTCTCGTTTTTTTGCAATTAAACCATTTTAATTTTACTCGCTGCATTTGGGTCCTTAAAACCACCAAACATGACAGTCCTCTGTTGACAAATAACAGCTGATAACTTTAATTTCATGCAACAACACAATGTTTCATGAAACTCCACTTATATACGCTCTCTGACACAGTTCCCATTAGTTCACATTAGTAGGCTAGATCTATATAAATGGTGTGCTCATAAGGAAGCTCGGGACTGAAATAATCATTCTAATAAACTGGATTATAGGGAGACACAGATTAAATTACCACCCTTCCATACAGTGATGTAACAAATAGTTATTGTAAGTTATTGCATACAATTGAATGATATATAATCTAAAAATGTAGCATTAATTTAAATCAATGCGTAGATTTTTAGTTCTAGTACAACTCAATAATGGTTCATTACCTTATTGGATTTAATAGATTCATATGTATTATTATTATTATTATTATTACACTGTTATCCAAAACACAGCAGTTTATGATCAACTGAATAGCAGTCAATTACTGTTTTACAGCTTTTTGCTGTAATGTATATTTATATATCAAATCTTTGAGGTTTCCATTGAGATGTTTTGATAGTTGTTGAATTTGTGGCTTAACACAAAGTTTGGTACTGGCCACCATTTCTCATCTAAGATGAATGGTTAGTGCTTGATGTGCTTGAGGGGCATGCATGCACATACAATATTGATAGGTATGCCAACAGCCCTAGACGCACTTTGACTTAAGTGCTGCTTCTTCTGTTTTTACTGCAATACAACATAATAAATCTATAACAGGAAAAGAAAGGAATGCTACCTTTTCAAAAATAAAATAAGACAGAAAAGACAGTTCAAGTGTTGAAATACAATTTCTCAAATCACTACACTTTACAAAGCATCACATTTTGCACAGAAGATTATCTCAAACAAATAAAAAGTAAGAATAACAATCCCAGTAAAAGAAAATCAAAATAAATCCTACAAATGCTTTTAATCTAATTTCAGTTTTGTGTTTGAGCTGTAATTTATAAAATATAGCCTTTTATGTCTTATTTCTTATAGTTTTTGTGTTTTGTCTATTTTTGTTTGGGTCATCAGAGAGAACAGAGCTGTACTACTCACAGTTTAGTTTATAACAATAAAAGCATTGAATAAATCCACCAAAACTGTCATTATAGCTGTAGACACGTTTCCATGATACTTAAGTCCATGTACAGTCAAATTCAATAAATTTGAATATTATTGAAAAAATGAAGTTATTTCAGTTACTAAATTCTCTAAGTGATGCACATTTATCAAATTATTATATACAGACTGATTTTTTCAAGTGTTTATTTATCTCAATTATGACGATTATATGCTTACAGCTAATAAAAATCTTTACATTTGAGTTTACAATATTATATCAGACCTTTAAAAACCATTTTTAATACAGAACTATTGTCTTAAAGGTTATTTCCAAAGGCACTTGTAATCTGACAAACGAGCATCATTGTCTAATATATTAAATATGACTGTACAATGCCTTCCACACTTACTTGCATCCTTGGGAAAGATGTGTATAAAGCCTTGAAATAAATTCCTCTTTTTTTATGGACACGGAGATGGAAAATAAAGGGGAAGAAAGAAAGAAGATAAAGAAGAAAGGTAGGAAACGAAAAGTAAAGAGAGAGGGTGAGTTGAAAATACAAGACAGAAATGGGAACACAAAGAACAAGAAAACATCAAAGTCGTCCTCCATGGCCACAGGACGGCAGAGAGAGGAAAAAAAAAAAAAAAAAAGGAACATCGACAAAACAAACCAAACAATGTGAACTAAGAAATACACAACCACATCACACCAAAACGGATATAAAAATACGACAATGCCACTGAAAAGCTCATGGTACCAATTAATCAAGATCTATAAGGATAATGTCAACCCAAGAATGTATCTGTTAATACCGGAGACCCCACACCTATTAAAATCCTCTTTTAATGCTGAAGCATACGTTTTGGCTTCCCAAACTATCACTTCTAAAATAAATCAATTTAACATGAAAGTTTAGTCTTTGCATTGTGATTTAATTCAATTTGGCGTAAGTTGATCAGGTTGTTTGAGAACTTTCAACTATCATGTATGACTTCCTATTTCCCTAGGGGAGAATTAAGCTAAATGAGAAATGAGGCCAATTTTTCTACTCTTTAAAATAAGAAAGACAAGCGAACATGCCATTTAAGAAGCAGATTTCTTCAAGGGAGAAAGATTGAAGAGAGGTAAAGAAATCTCCAAAGCTCTCTGTAAGTGACTGGCAGCAAAGAGTGGCACCAAGGCCTTTTCTTAGGGGCATCCCAGTCCCCAGACCTAAATCATACAGAAAACCTGTGGGGTGAACTGAAGAGAAGAACTAATGAGAGAGAACTCAGAACAAAGGAGATTCTGAAAAGATGCTATTGATCAGTGTGAGATTATGGTACTTTGCCGAAAGGTAAGCTTTCATGTAGACCTTTTTTATGCATCTTTATACAGACTCAGAAGGCTGTTGTAAAGCAAGATTGTTTTTAGGTGAGGGCAACTTCAATCAAATTGTTAAAATTGTTTTGCATATTTCCAGTCTCTCAAATGAACATTTTTTGTTTTGATTTCCAAATATTTAAACCCCATCTCTGTATTTCTTTCTTTTCTCTCTCCTTCTACTTGTTTTCAAAGCAGATAAGCGGGCAACTAAATAGAGGGTCATCCTATGACAGTTTGCAATGCCACTGCCAAAGCTTATGTCCACCTTTTGGCTCAATGTCAAGAGAGAAAGAGGTCATTATAAAATGACAGAGATTAATGAGCACCTGATTAAATCCCCATCTGAACCATCAATCAGCATAATGAACACTTTTAATATAGTGTGGATATGCCAATGAAATATACAGACTCCCAGCAGCAATAGTCCCAGGTGGTAAAACCAACTCACCTTAACTCCAGAGTAATTATTTTTGTAAATAAAGTATTAAGTGCATGAGGCAAGACACTTGATGTTTTCATGGATGTTCAGAGTCGATTTGAGTTAAAGTGAAAAAAGTAAATAGTCTGTCCTCTGTGTCTTAGCATGCTCTGATTGTTCCAAATTTGTTGTGATGTTCTCATTAGATCCTGCTGATCGCCTTGCTTTCTCTTTTAATGATAGGGCTAAACAACCCACATAGCAGCTGTGACAATTCTGGCCTTCGAAGGAGGAAAAGAAAGACAAATACTGCATTTCAATGAATTATGGATGGGGAAAGCATCTATTATTCAGCCTAACTGTTGAAAGCAATGTCAATTATGGAGCAGGCATTATGTCAAAAAAGGCTTGAAGTCATACCTGCTATTGGAAAAGATTTAAGTGAAAAGTATCCCATGATTAGGATTTTTATTAATGTAGTTTGATTTTCTTAAATGTTCATGTTGCTCATATCATACTGGGCTCTAAATGTGTTTACCTATTCTTCTCTTAATTGGAGGGGAAGATAATAATCTGGTAATTAATAAAAACATGACCATGTTGTGATTAACAACACAGCCCAGTCTCACAGCAGAGGCAATTAAAGCTACATTAACCCACAGGACATATTGTAGCTATAAAGGCCATTCAACTGAAAACATTTTTGAAAGGGGCCATATTGGGGCCATGTGTTTGAATAAATTGAATGGCTAACTCCAGATGTGTGAAGAAACTGTTTTTGAGAAAAAAAATTACAATACAATACAATATATATACTATATATATATATATATATATATTATGTATATATATACATATATAATATGTATATATGTATATATATATATATATATATATATATATATATATATATATATATATATATATATATATATATATATATATATATATATATATATCCATCCATCCATCCATTTTCTTCCGCTTATCCGGGGTCGGGTCGCGGGGGCAGCAGCCTAAGCAAAGAGACCCAGACTTCCCGCTCCCAAGCCACTTGTTCCAGCTCCTCGGGAGGAACCCCAAGGCGCTCCCAGGCCAGCCCAGAAACATAGTCCCTCCAGCGTGTCCTGGGCCTTCCCCTGGGCCTCCTCCTGGTGAGACGTGCCTGAAACACCTCACCAGGGAGGCGTCCAGGAGGCATCCTGACCAGATGCCCGAGCCACCTCAACTGACTCCTCTCGATGTGGAGAAGCAGCGGCTCTACTCTGAGCCCCCTCCGGATGACCGAGCTTCTCACCCTATCTCTAAGGGAGAGCCCAGACACTCTGCGGAGGAAACTCATTTCAGCCGCTTGTATCCGTGATCTCGTTCTTTCGGTCACCACCCAGAGTTCGTGACCATAGATGAGGGTAGGAACGTAGATTGACCGGTAAATCGAGAGCTTCGCCTTTTGGCTCAGCTCTCTCTTCACCACGACAGACCGGTAGAGCGCCCGCATAACTGCAGATGCCCCACCAATCCGTCTATCGATCTCCCGCTCCATTTTTCCCTCATTCGTGAACAAGACCCCCAGATACTTAAACTCCTCCACTTGGGGAAGGACCCCATCCCCGACCCGGAGGAGGCACCCCACCCTTTTCCGGCTCAAGACCATGGCCTCGGATTTGGAGGTGCTGATTCTCATCCCAGCCGCTTCACACTCGGCTGCCAACAGCTCCAGCGAAAGCTGTAGATCACGCTCCGATGAAGCCAACAGGACCACATCATCTGCAAAAAGCAGAGACCCGATCCTGAGGCCACCAAAACGGATCCCCTCAACGCCTTGGCTGCGCCTAGAGATCCTGTCCATTAAAGTTAGGAACAGGATCGGTGACAAAGGGCAACCTTGGCGGAGTCCAACTCTCACTGGAAACAAGCCCGACTTACTGCCGGCAATGCGAACCAAACTCTGGCACCGGTCGTACAGGGACCTAACAGCCCGTATCAAGGGGCCCGGTACCCCATACTCCCGGAGCACCCCCCACAGGGCCCCCTGAGGGACACGGTCGAACGCCTTCTCCAAGTCCACAAATATATATCTATATATATTATGTATGTATATATATATATATATATATACATACATTATATATATATATATATATATATATATATATATATATATATATATATATATATATATATATGTATACATATATATATATATATATATATATGTATTGTACATAAATCAATAAATCTCATCCTATATCATGTCAAAAAAGTGTCTGAAGGATAAATTCTTCCACATCCTATTGAACAAACCTCATCACAAATTATAAGACTGATTACACTTAAATCCGTTATTACAATAATACCACCAGGAGCAAATAATTATTCATCAAAACTGCTCTCTAATCCAATTATTTAGAAACTAAAATAAATTTTTTGACTACTACTGTGTAAAAACTGTGTGTGGGCCAAGATTTCTGAATAAGTGATAAATTTTCAAACATAACTAATTAAAGGTTAATTTTTATTTAAAGAACAGGTTTACGTCTGCCTCATGAGTTTAAAGAGCAACTCACCCCCCTACCAGAGACTAACTACACCCTCTTTTCCTGTTTGAGAAATTTGCCAGAAGGAGGCCTTGCCTGGTAGATCGAGAGATGGCTGGACGGCGTCAACACTTCCTTGCTATTCCAACTCCAACTCGCTATGGAGGCGTGGCCAAGACTCGGCTTGTTTTATACCCCATCAGCACCATCACCACAGAGCGAACAGCAATGCCCCGTTCAAATTCAAGTGCAGTGTAGAGTTTTAACTTGAAGAGAGCGCCTCACTGATGGTTTTAGGTAGAAAATTCATATTTTTACTAAGATGCACTAAAATACTAAAAATAATGACCAGACACGTAGACAGCACTATTAGACTCTCATTTATCCAGTTTATCAGCAAAAAAAAAATTGATTTGGGGGTGAGTTGCTCTTTAAAGAAAGAGGCTGTGGACTTATTTATCTTTTTGTCCTAATACTTCACATTAATTTGAGACTGAAAATAAGGAAAAAAGGATGGGAAATTCAAAGTTTCAGGACCATGATTTATCCATCAGCTTCTCAGACCAGAGGCCCCACAATTGCACAAGAAAAGAGTGCTTACTTTGTTTTCCAGAATCGGGCTGTTGGCTCACCCACGACTGAATAAAGCAATGCAAGATTACGGTTCCCACAGTTCCTTCTCTCAGCTCACTCAGGTCACAAAGACTGGATAGTTGTTGATTCTGGTTTAGTTTATTGGATGTCTTAGTAGTTCCTGGAACCAGCTGAAACAAAGTGGAAGCAAACTGAAAGCCTTGATGTAATTTTACAATAATTTAGATGAACAAGGCAAAACATGAGATGCAAAATAAAATATTCATAGTCAGTTTAAGAGGGTGATCAGTCCTAATCTGACTCAGTAAGGTAACAATTCTTACTGATGTCTCTTTGTCTGAGTCTCAGAGCTGAAATTCAGGGAAGGAGTCTTCACAGGGCTTGATCAGCCAATCAGAGGTACTTTGGTGATGACCTCCAGCCTCCAGCCTCTGATCAAAGCAGCTCTTCGCTATGGCCCCAGTGTTATTGTACCACCTATCTTCTGGTGCCAGAATCAGTTCTTCTGGCCCTGTCCACACGTAGCCAGGTATCTCACAAAACAACAATATTTTCTATGATTTGGCATGTCATCTACACGAAAATTCGGGTTTATGGCATCAAAAACCATTCTTTCTAAAAACTCCGACCAAAGTTAAGATTTTCGAATTCTCCATTTAAGCGTTTGCTTGTGGACATAAATACTTCACTGCCTACGACAAAAATGCTCCAACTTCAAATGTCTGACCTGTATTCATATTCAGAAACAGCATTTGTGCCCTCAGAGCTGTGTTGGCATTATCGATTGTCCAAGCGCCTTTAGCTTGCTTGTTTTTACAAGCTCAATAAATGTTCTATGTAGAAGTTAGAAAGTAGAAAGTTGTTCTGAGTGGATGGGATTTGGAAAACTATTTTCCCCTACAGGTTTTGCATGTTTATTTATGTTCTTAACAATGCACTTATGCAGTTAGGTGTGGAAAGGTTTTTTAAAAAAATTTTTAAACAAGGAGGTGAAGATATAAAAAAAGAAATTAAACCTGGCTATGTGTGTAGATGGCCTCAGAGGTCAAAACGGAAATCAACTGATGCCAAGCAAGCACTGGCACTGAAGCACCAATAAAACCAATTTGTTAGAAAAGTCAGCTTAGTGCCAAAGCATCCTTCGCATTAGAAATATAAAGTGATGGGCATCTAAAACATAATGGCAGCAGCCACAATTTCAGTATCAATGAAAGATGACTTGCAGTATTTTTTTCTGCCCCGTGTCCTGTTCTCCAGAAAGAAGTTAAGTAATATGAGATGATAATGCAACCCAATGGATGACAATGGAGACAGAAAGACAATAATCTCAGTCTTTATTATGAAACTAATTTCTTTGTGCTAACCAATTTAGTGCATGCACCTTTATTATGAGACAGGGTTGACAGTATCAGCTTACATCTTACTTCTTTCTTTTTTCCTTTCAGAACATCAATCCTTTTCAGCAGAGAGCCATTTGGGAAATGATGACAAAAATGATATAGTGGAGGAAAGTGGCCATTTATAGAATCTCAGACCTTAGAGTGATTGAATGGATGAGCAGTTACAGATATTCATTTTTCTTCATCTTGGATCCTGATGATTACTCCCCTCTCAGAGGTCACACATTTGAGAATTGATTCTCTCAAAAGGCTTTCCAAGTCAACATGCATCCTGCCGAGAGGTGTTCAGATGTCTCTGAGAAAGGGAAAACGATTGTGTGACAGAGCTTCATGGATTTCTGGCAGCCCGTAATTATGTCCAGAAACGTACATCTTCTGCTGGGAGCACAAGAGGCTTTTGCAAATGAAAAGCAGAAGAGAACGAACAAACAAGCAGTCCTCGCTGACCTTTTGACACCCACATAAATCCCAGGGAGATATTGTTCATTAGCTTCAGCATCAGCCAATGTGACAGTGTGTACTGAAAATAGCTTTTTAAATAAGCACGCCCCCAGAAGCCTGCCAGAGCTCAGATAATGAAACCACCTGGAATTACAGATCAGACAAGAACAATAAAGAGGAACATTGTAGGGAATGTCTGACTATTGATTCAGATTAGGAGGTGTTTACAATAACAGAATTATCCAAGCTTCATAAATTGAAAGCTTCTGTTTTAACTTTCAAGCACATTAAATTCTGAGAAACCATACATTTTACAACATTATGTTAGCAAATATGGTTTTGTTCATGAGAGATATGATCATACACAAATAACCTTTAATTGGTAAATCTTTATTTCAGCAGAGGCTGAAGCTGCTTTGTTATCACACCTCCACAGAAGTAAGCATCTGGACTGGAACGCTATTAATAAAGGCCGAAAGTTCAGCATGTTTAACATTGCATGGGACTATGATGTGGCCTAAATGTTAAAAACCAGAGACGGTAAAAAAAAAAAAAAAAAACTACATTTTTCTTACAATGTTGCTCACCTATTATCTCCATTACTTCTTAATTTAAAAAAGGGTCTGATTTATCAAAGGTTTGTACATGTTAAAATGTGTGCAAACCTCACAGCGTGCACAAAAACATGCAGCAGGCGATTTACTAACCAGGCACAGGTAAGACTGTGCCCACAGCAACATGCATGCAATGCATTTAGCACTTTTGCCCTTGATAAATATGCATTGTGGGCGTTTTTGTCAGAAGGCGCAAAATGTTGGAAGGAGAACAGTGTGATTTGCACACATTTTTTGTGGTGGACAAAACTTTGCGCTCTTTATTTGGAACATTGTTAAATCAGGTCCTTAATTTTTGGCCCAATTTCAATCTGGATGCACAAATGGCGCAGGCCCGTGCATGCATCCTCCAAGCAATATAACATTATAATTAAATGTTTCTTGGTTGAAAGTAGACGTATCACTCAAAAGGACTAAAATTTGAATAGGCCTATTGGACTTTGTGAACTTCACATGCCTTCAAAGCCACATTATAATAAATGTTGTTTCCCCAAGAATTTCTCCTTGCATGTATGTTTATTCATCACTCTCATATATGTTGTAAATACAAAACAACGGCAATAAAAATAGATATGCCATTAACTGTAGTGAAGCTGGAGATTCTCTGCACAGACTGGCCAGGGTTGCCAAGGAAACGCGTTTGTTGTTGTGGCACATTCTTCTTCTCGGGCTAGCATCTCCTCACTTCAGGGATTTTCTTTGTCTTTGTAGTTCCAAATTCAAAACTACAATCTGTTACAAATGCACATAGCCTACAGTTTGAGCAGTCTGGTCTCCTCTGAGCAATAATTGTCTTCAGCATTCTTCAAACCACACTCAAGCTTATGGTTATTGTCCTCAGCAATAAAAAAAAAACTGATGCCCGTGTTTAAGCACGAGAAAGTAACTACCCATTTTGCCCATGTCCCCTTAGGGGCTTTGTAAACTTTTGACTGTAGAACATATTTTTTCCCCAAAATTATTTGGGGTTTGTAGTACCTCTATATTGTGGCTGTGTTCTAAAAAAAAAACAGCACTGAAAAACAAATATGGTATGAAAATTTGTTAAAACAAGATATATGATGGGGCTTTTCTTGCACAGTATTCCATGTTGATTCATTGGACACATGCTGAGTAGAATTATTCTATCGAATGTGTTCAGATTTATTATTCCATCATTTGTTTTTACTCACAACAACAAAATTTATAACATTATTGTCAGCAGCCACTGTTGCTAACATTAGCCACTGATATTAAAATAGACTGAGAAATATTTCTAGCTTAACAATGCAATAGATAATGTCCTACCTTTTGTTTCAAATACACTTTATTAATTTGCCATTTACATTCAAACCGCTGCATGAAAATTTAGGGATACAACTAAAAGTGCAGTGGCTAACTTTTAATTAGCTCTATTAAAAAACATGCTAAGAATATTTGAAAATCTGCAAACTCAACGTAGGATGTGACAACCAAATACAGGATTCAGTTCAGTATTTCACTGAAAGAAAAGTCCAGGGTTTGCTTCCACATGGGCTCTTCAAAAATACAGCAATGTTCTGTGTATGCAAAGGAAACAGTTCAGATTTTCAATTGGATCTCACATCTTTCCCAGAATACAATGCCTTTTACAATTTTTTACAGTATTTTATCGACTAACAGCAAATATTGCCCAGATTGCATTGTTTTTACTGTATTTTACCTTTTGAATGGGAAACTGTATTTTACTGTACTGTTTGGCTCTTTTTTACAGCAATTTCTTAGAGTGTAGAGATAATTAAATCCAGTCCAGATTCCCTGTTTGAAAACAAGACAAATGACACTTTTATTTTACCCTGAATAGGACACACACAACCACTCAGTTGTCAAAATTCATCCTCACAGCTTCCAGCAGTGTATGATCATATTTTCTCACAGTGCTTTCATGTGGGGGGGTACCCCCTTTGAGGACTCTGCTCCCCTTCTAATTGTCATGCCATCCCAGGCAGTTATTCCATTGGTGAATATATGATTAATTAATTAAATATATATATTATTATTGATTATAGTTTCTATCATTGATCCTTAGTATAATTTTTTATTGAAGTGTTGACAAATCTTTAATTGAATTTAAATAAATGTAATTTTTCTAAGAAAAAACCTCTGAAATCTTCTGATTCCTGTTTAAACGTGGACCAGAGATCGCTCAGTGAAAGGCATGATTCACCTTTTAGATTGAGTTTTGCTGGACTGTGACATTGATGGGTTTATGAACCTCACAATATCTAAAAATTGTTTTTTTTTACTGCAGTGTAACAGATCAAAGTTTGTATCCTCTGTCTTTTGCCATTTGACAGAGGTGGTAAGTTTTATTAGCTAAAAACGGTTATGTGTCTATCCAATAACACAAATCTTGTAAGGATGGGCCTAAACAGGTGTCCAGAAAACAACAAAAAATGTTTCTTAAGTCACTAAATACGTTTTAAATAAAAAAAAACAAAAAAACAAGAGACAGATGACTTGTTTTCTAAAATGAACTTAGATACATTTTTAAAAATTAACCATTTCATGTTATCATATGCAGAACATTGGTTTGGAGGCAGTGCCTGAAGATGCCATGACATGTGGAAACTCCAGGTAACTGACATGATGCAGGGAGACAGGGCAATGAGTCACCCGAGCCCTGAGCAAGCTCCCTCGCTTTAACCTGCAGCAGCGGCTCTGGAGCAATTATCTATTTATAACCTTCCACAGCAGGCCCACAACCACTGACAGACAGAGATATCTGTCTTCAACTGAGCTCCTTTTGGCTCAGAAGCACGTTGGAGGCATAATGCTAAATTCTCTGACGCCTAATAAATGGTTTCGTATGTTTAATGGGACTGTCTTAAAGAGGAGAGCTTCAACATGCAGGCTGCTCCCATGATGTGTCGGAGACAGCAGCTTAGCAGCAAATGATGGGGCACATAAAAGGTAATTTTTTTTATTTGGCTGAAAGGATAGAGTATAAATAAGACCACATCTATGCAACACTTACAGAACACACGCCTGATTCATCATCTGGCTTACCTGCAAACACACTCCGAGGGATTAACTATGAGCTGTTCTCGACAGAAAAAAAAAAACTATGACAAAACAGACACTGTGTCAGTTTAACAACTATAACACAACCAATGCATGGAGCTACAATTACCCTAACTATTTTTTTGCTTCTCTTCTTTTTAGCACAACATCTCTGGAGTGGAGAAAATCTATCATGTTAAGTATCCTGCAACTGGTTCATTATTCACAGAGAGGCAGCTCGCCTGTCCAAATAAATTATCATTGGTGTTTTTTTATTAATGGAAGTTTTCAAATCATGCCACTGAGAATCTCATTAATTTAAACTCCAGAGTCTCACTGAAGAGACCATTTTCCCATTGACAGCAGTATCTGAAGGTAGGGGTTGCAAATATGGGATAAACATCACTTGATCATAATGCCCTGTGCAAAGAGTTTACTTAAAAAAGTGGCCCGTGTATCTGTTTCAAGCTCTCATTGTGATGTCTTAAAGAAAATTGCGTCACAGTTCATTTGCTGTCTTAACACTATAAAACAAATCAGATCATTCTAAAGACAGCCTACAACCAGCTTAAAATGTGCTTGCTTAGCATTTACCGTACAGCATCTAAATAAGTTGTTGGAGGCAGAAGACGGCTCATGCTGTTTCCTTTTCATTTTGAGCAGAAAAATATTTTCAAACTTGTGCAGTTATGAGGTCCACAATACATCTGCAGTGAACATTTGGTACTCTTTGCTTATTTAAATATCGTTGATTTACTTCCACTGCCTTCTGCAGTGAAGTATTTGATGGAGAATTAATGAACCGAGAATTTAGCACAGATCAGGAATCAAATATTTAACAAAACAGAGTTTGGTCATTTCCTTTTAAATATTTAGTCGTACTAAATATTATCACAAGTGTTACTGAATATTTTTGCAAATTGTGCCATGATATTAATTGAAAACAGTAATAATTTTATCCCTTGCTAATTAAATCCACTGAGTCCATGCAAGAGCATTGAACAATAATGCATAGATTTGCTCCACAGATCTATTTTTCTCAAACTGTGGTACTGCTGGCGGTACTTGAAATGATGTTTGTTTGGTAAATAATTAATCTACTTAAGATCTGTGAATGACTTTATACTTTTACAGTAAATTACTGGACAATTTTAGAATGACTTCCACAGTATACATTGTAAATTCACAGTAAATTATTGTCAACTTGTACATCACTTTCACAGTACACACTGTAAAAGTACAGGGCCTTGTTGAAATGATATACAGCAAAAGGCTGTAATTCCCCAGTAATTTACTGTAATATCACATTAACTGCTTTGTCAATGAAGCTGTAAAGTTACAGTATACAGTTGTGCTTTTACAACAATACATTGTAATATCACAGAAATAAAATTACAGTAAATTGCTGTGAGTATATTTCACAGTAATTTACTGCAATCCTTACTGTGAAAGTGATGCAAAACTTATCCAGTAATTTACTGTAAATTCACAACGAGAAATTTTACAATGCTTGGTATTTACAATGGAGGTATGTGGTAAGAAAAAGTCTGAGAACCGTTTCTAGATGACATAATAGTCTCTGCTTTGGTTCAATTTGTAACACATTCTAATCCTTCCCCTTTTTTGTCGTTAGATTGCCAGTCTCTATCTGAAGATAGAAAAGCAGTTCCAGAGAGGACCCTTCCAAAGTTGCAAACTTCTTGGGTTGCACTACAAAGTGGTATTCCGTCTGATAATACAAATGACAGCGTCAGACCTTTCCCCTCCTGATGGAGCACTTTCAGCTAATTCGGCACATATTGAATTTGTGTGTTGGATAATTGCAGATCCAAAAGCCTCTGCCAGTCTCTCAGGACTCCTAGCAGATCCCGCCCCACCCCTTGCTGGCACGCAGCATCCAGACACACAGAGGGCTAATAGTCTAAGTGAACCTTTGCAGAGGGACCTTGAAAAGTCACACACTGTGCAACTTTCGAGCACTTTAATAAAATTGCCTCGCATAATGCTGGCATTCCATCGGCTATTATGTTTTTCATTATGACAAGCTTTGGTGAGACTCAAGCTCGTTTTCATTTTCTCTAGATGTAAAAGGGTAATAAATTCATTTCCTTTACCATTGTACAAGGCTTTCATTTAGCGTTAGACCTTTAAAAATGACTGAATGATGAGCTCTGTACAGTCTTCTGAAGAAAAGGACTTTTGTGGGTAGCTCACTGTAGCATTGTATATTTAAAAAAACGTAAAAAGAGATTTTGTTGCACACTCTGGTTCTTCTGTGAAAGAAACAGTTACTGTTTGAAAGTGAACTGTATCTTTTCTTCCTCCACCCACCACCACTTCCTGTGCATAATTGGAAAAAAACATGTTTCACGTACTGTTCAGCTGGTGGATATGGGTTTGTGTTTAATTATTTTACCTTTGGTGTGTAAAAGTGTGCTTTTAGGTTTAGAGGAGATTTGAACCTCTGTGCATGGCAAAACCTTAACCATATGCTGAGCTTCCTCCAATTCCCAACACCTGAGCCTCACGCTGCAGGGGCTGAAGTCCCACTGTTTTCTGCAGACTGACCTGTTTGGCCAAATGGATGAGTTTCTCACACAACACCTGGTGTCTGCTCTCTGCAGTGCAAACCAGCAGCAGAAAATGGTTCACACTAGAGTAAACATAAACAAGGGGTGAAGAGCTCTCCAAAGAAACTTGCATTGTATAATAAATGAACTATTTTGTGTTGGCAATGACAAAATGAATTTCAATGGGTATGAATACTTTTGCAGGATGCTGCAATTATTAATAAATCAAGGATTAGCAGAGTTGCATGGTGATGAAAGGAAAGGAGCCCTGTGAAAATGGAAGTACCTGTGAGATTTGATTCGTGGTGCAGGAGCCATGAAGCTGCCAAGCTCTTGGAAAATTAATGTAATGGATCCCCACAAAGCATGACAAGGATCGACAAGGATAGTAGTGTGTTTTCAATGAAGAGTCATCCAAACAAAAATGTTTTCTGAATATTTAACACAGATTGCAGAGTTAGAACCAAAAAGTAAAACTAATGCTTGTTTAGAAAAAAGGATATTTTGGCGTGGCTGAAGTTGAAAGAACAATGTTTAAAACTACAGAGTACAAAGTATGGAGAAACAAGGTGCATAATTTAATTAAAGCACGTCCAAGATGGTGACAGACAGGGATAGATTAATCATGTTATTGCTTTTTGTTGCAACCAATGGCATTGGGAACAAATCGATGTTAGAGTGAAGAATGGATCCAATTAAATAACAGAAGATTCAAGAAACTATCAAAATATTTGTGAAAAACTGAAATTGTAAAAACAACAGCCTTGCCTAAGCCATCAAAATGTTTAACAAGGGAATGTCAAATACAATAGCAGAAATGATGGCAACGGTCCCAAAACTATCTTTCAAATGTGTTTTTGGTATGTGAGGCATGTTACCAATCTAAAGCTTTTCTCTTGTATGTCGATCGTATATAGTATACTGCCATATTAGTCTGGTGTGTCACTCTAAATACAGTTTTATGTCATCAGCAGTCACGCTGAGCTGCTAAAAAATTCATGTTTTTTGTATATAGACTGCTTTTGTGTAACCACAATTTTTGTACATGACAAAGACATACAGATAGGGTAGTGGAGCTACTATCTAAGTCAAACAATTATGATGATGAAGATAGTGACAGTCTCTATGAATGTCTCTTAGAAAAGTGGAGATTACAATGATTGGCGGATGCAGTGGTGGTGGAGCTGAGGATGCCGAGGAAACAGGAGGACAAAAGAAACCAAAACCTCAGATATCTGGAAGTGTAGAAGCTGTCTCTTTGTTAGAATCTCAGGTTTAAACTCCTTATTTAAACAGACAGCTTTGCAGACATTTAAAGACCTCATGACACGAAGTTGACATTTTTAAACATAACATAAAATAAATAAATCTGAACCCAATGGACTATGTCAAAGTCATAAACACGCCTTGCATAATCCTACTGAGAGCAAAAAACCGCCTAGCATTTTAGTACTGCATCACTGCGCACTAAATAGCAGAAAGCCGGAAGTGACGTTAGCGAGAGAACGTATTCTGTTTGTTGACACATTTGACAGCGGCTTTTCAGCTGTGACTGGAACAGCTATTTTCTATTTTTGACAAATAAAAGTGATCACAATGCCTTCCCGTTGTGTTGCGGGATTTTGCTCAAATACATACATACATACTGTGTCAGTTTAAGTTTCCCAAAAGACCCAGAGTTGCTGTCTAAGTGAGTGAAACATGGTTAGACACACCTGTGAGAAGTGGGCTTCCTCCTCCTCCTCTCTCCTCTGTTCGGAACATTTTGAGCAGAATTGTTTTGATTACTATGATAAAGGAATCCCTGGGTTGTTTAGTTCAACACAAGCGTGTGGTGATTCCGGCAGCTGTGCCTATACAGTGTTCCCCAGGAGTGTGGCAGCATGTGGCGGCGGTACCGTGGTGGTGCTCGTGGACTGCGATGCGACACTGACAGCGACAGCATCGCTACTCCTACAAGCTCCACTTCCACTGACTGCCCAGTTAGATCTCGTGTTTCCAGAATATAGGCTCATTTTAGCCGGTGGACGCCGAGGACTCCACCACTTTTCTAAACCTGATGCGGAATTTCTTACCAGCGCAGATCTAACATCTACTTGTGCTCCCAGCACAATTTCTACATAATCAGTATCTGAACGGACTATTATTTAAATGACTCCATTGCACTTTCTTATGCAGTCATGATTTCTTTCTGTGCAGGTGCTGCAGCATTCTTTGAGGTGGATACATCAAGGTTTTAAAGGACTAGTCCGTATGCAAACACGTTCAGGGCAGAGTCCCGCAGTACCGCTGGTAGGCTACCTGTTTCAAGATGGAAAAATACATGAATTAAATTTCATGGCTCTGGCTGAAGTTTCTTTGCTGCAGGTTAAAAAATATTAATTTAATACTTTTGTTTGTTTACGACTCCCAAAGAGAATGGTGTTGATATTGCCAGAGAGATTTTTCTGCGACTGAATTTGCGATTCAGGAACGGAGAGCGCAGATAAAGTCAGGGGCTGTGGATAATATTTTGTTTCTGCACAGAGATCTCTGCATCAAATACATTTCAGCTGTACAATGTTTCAAAGAAATAACAGGGACATGATTCATTGTAATATAATTTACAATCAATTGGGGATTGTGTTATTTTCTGTCTTTGATCGTTTGTTTTTTTAACTGTAGCCTGATGGAAAAATGTAAAGGCCGCTGTTAAAGTGCGGCAGGAAAATCGAGTGAGAAAATGAAGCAGGACATCACACAAAAGTTCACTTTCTGACGGGCGGCTCAACCACTCCACTACTCCATCAGGTAGTGAGTGCATTCACAAAAAGGAACAGGCCATCTGAAGAGTGTTTGTGTGATGAGCTTTTGCCGTCACTTTATTATGACGCAACCTCTTTTCATTAGTACAATAATCAGAAACACCTCAAACTAACTGACGTCCTTCATTGTGAAAGTTTATAATTTACGCCACTGACCACTTGATGCAGACACACAGTTATTTTCAAATTTACGCAGTTTAGGAAATTGAATCAATCAAAAAAGATTCTTATGAGAGCATCATCATCTCAGACCTGGACACCGTACTCAATGCAACGATATTTCCTTCTGCTGAGGCAATAAGAAAGTTGAGAAAGAAGTGGCTCTTGTTATTCTAGTCTGCAAAGTGCGACCGGAGCGAATTCAGTCTCCTTAACGCACAAGGTGCACAATTCACGTCCATAGACCATGAGAAAGTTGTGAGACTGCAGGTAAAATGTTCATATTTAGTACATGTTTTTTTCTGCTCCATGTGTGATGGCACAATGGAGACTCTGTTCAGATTGTTCGGGCTGAATATTAACTAAAATGAATGAAGAATTAAATAACATTCAATGTTTCAGATTTTTTCCAAAATTAAAAAACTGTCAAAGACAGAAAATAACGGGATCCCTGATTAAATGTAAATTATAGTAGAATGAATAATTTCTCTTTTATTGCTTTGGAATATTCCACCCGCACCATTGCAGGACACTGAACTGTTAAAGTTTCCCCGCACAGAACGGCAAAGCTTGTAAAGGGAAAGCGTTTTTTTACTGCGCATATAGCCTTTATATACAGCTGAATAATTATAGGCTATATGAATAATCAATAATTGTCCCCAGCAGTTTTAAAAGCAAACTGACGCCCTTGTCCAAAAGAGACAGGCACATATTCAAAGCAGTTTTGCTATAAACTATTTAGTGAGTCTGACAAAGAAATTAAATAACAAACATGTTTCACTTGAAACTAATAAATTGGTACGATAATCATAAAGAAGAATTGTGATGAAGTAAGTCTTAGACTACTTGCTTTGTTGTTTGCCTTGAATGTCCGCCTACTATATGATTTTATTTTTCCGATATCAGTCTCAGACCTTATACATAAGTACGTCTGGATTAGTTTATTATTTTTAGTTTTAAAACTGATTTACCATATTTACATTACGTAGGCTAATGTTTATTTTTCAGGTCACTATTAAAATCACTACACGTTAATATTATGATGCTCATTTGTATCATTTTGTTAATTATTTGAAAAGAAAAGAAGCCACGATTAAAAGTTATTTCTAATCCTTACCAACCTGTGTTTCCCTGACGTCACTTCTCCCGCTAGCTTCTCTGACCCGCTTTCTTCTATCCATCTCAGTCGTTGTGTACGGCTCGTACCTGTACAGTTTGATGCCACCACCATCTCTAGAAGCACCGGAGCCTGCTGTATCTCCCACCTCTAAAACCATCTCAAGGCTAAAACTGGAGGAAGACTCTTCCGAGCCTTTAAATATGAGCCTCCATCAGGCCTGACAGCGGTAGTTTTCGGACTGTCCAGCCTGAGCGGTTCTGTCGCTGACGTCACACGGAGACGTAGCTTTGAAGCCGCGGTTAAGCTAATATTTTTGAAACTCTAATTATCGCGTAAAATCGAGTCTGTTCGGCTCATAAATTTACACAACCACATACTCTGACAATATGCATTATGTCATAATACATTTACATGAAGTCAGCTTCGTGTCATGAGATCTTTAAAAAGCATATGTTTAAAATTAAACAAACATTGGGTTATCACTGTTCACTGGCAAAACTGAATACACCAAAAGTTTACATTAAACAAACCTGTAAATTCATTTAATGAAACATTTTCTCTCGTTTTTCCCTTGGGCTGCTTTGCCCCATCATAAAGTCTCTATCGGCATATTGCTGAAGTGTTTAGGCAAACAGGAAGTAACACAAATGATGGACACATGGGAAAAGCTGCTTATTGTGCCCTCACACCCACCCCTCCTCTTTCTGCGTAAAAGCAAACCAGGCCGGATCAAATTAAGTGGTTTGATACTTTCTCTGCCAATCCGATTAGACTGATTAATTCCCAAAAGTGTTCAAATGATTAAAGCCGGTTAATGGGACCAGAGAAGGTTCATGGTAACAGTGTTGGCTGTAATATCGTACAATACAGAGAGAAAAAAATCTATATAAGAAGGTAAGTGTAGAAAGCCGCTCTCTTCAGACTTTGCTATTAGGTAATAGAGACCATCCATAATAGGTTTTGTTTCTTTAAATCACAAACCTTTAAAGAAAATACGACTGATAAATATTGCATCCACTATGTGGTGACATGGTGCCTAAATATAGAGTAGAAAATAGAGCAGAAGAAAGGGGCCCAGGGAAAACCATAAATATTCACAGACCATCTACAGTACCATGGAAAAAAGTATAGTCTTACTAAAGATTGTATCAGAGCTTAATGTGGCAATAATGAACTCTTGGTTTGCATCATAGCATGGATCTCGTTGACATTTCAACAAACATCAACAACAACAAATTCAAAGAAAAATAATATTTAGAATTGGATTACAAAGGACAGCAAAAAAGAGAGAATATTCTGGAGAAGGTAAATAGTCACAGGTTTCCTTCCTGCCTCCACACTTCCCACCCTCACTCTCTTTTCTAATAGACTCATCTCCCAAGGGAACTGTATCCATCACTGAAGACGTCTGGGATGCTATGCCACGTCGCTGTGTGCATGTGAACACAAGGTGACTCAGAGAGCAACACAGCTCATGTGTGCCATGTCTTATAAATGCAGCCCAACGTTTCCCCCATAAAGTGTCCATCAGCACCTTAATGCATCGCACAGTGAATGTGACAGAGCTCGGGCTTCCACATTATTAACTCCAGGCATTTTTATAAGCTTGTGGAACACAGTCCTCCTTCTGAATAAGATATATGTCCTTCTGAATGAGATATATGTCGATGTGTTCAGTGAGCTGTATCGGTCTTTCGGTTTCATCGGCATTTAGCATCAGAACCTTTAGAAACTGTTTATATTGTGAGTCTAAGCCACCGTAGAAAACACAAAACAACAGGCGGCTCTCATCAAATGACACCAAGAATAACATTTTAGGCATCTATGCAAGAAGGAAATCTGTGGTGGAAAACTAATATCCCTCTGCTCTCACCATCCTCACTATGAAACATGGTGTTGGCAGCCTCATGTTGTGGGTTGTTTTTCTATTATCTAAATCCAATCGGTAATCTATGGCAACACTTAAGAAATGATGTTCACAGAGGCTCATCATCTTTTTGATAAAGTCTTTTACCTTGCTGTGTTATTATAAACTGTGAAAGTAAGATTAAAAAATAGATGAGATTTAATTGTTTTTGTGTCATCAAATCAGTTTGAGAAAACAAAGTCGTTTTCAAGACAGAGACATTGTTTCTGGTTGTCATCAATAGTAAGCGAGGATTTGTATGATTCAAAACTACACTATCTCTGTGTCTGCTAGGATTACTTTGGATTAGTCTTTGTTACAGATAGGGCAACAGTGGTTCATTGATCTGCGGACATGTCTATGTCGATGACTGAACTACACTCAAACCTATGCCTACTGATAATTTGTGGACTTGAAGAAGGCGTCGATTTAGGGAATTTAAACTGCTTGAAAATAATCTTTTAGTTCATGTACATACATTTTAAAACAAGTCTAATTAATAGCTAATTTATTATTTCTGCTAACTGGTCATTGTGAATATAGGCTCACTGCAAATAGCTTCAGTCAAGTTCTAGATTTTCAGATTTCCTAAAAGATCATAAGCACCAGCACTGGCAAATATTAAAAAACACTTAAATGTCTTTATTGGGTAGACCACTTACACATTTCTTACCTAATCTTGCATGAACTGGTTGTGTGCTCCAATGACAACATCATAGTCACTAAGTCCTTATGAAGTGTTTGGTATTATAAGCATTGGTACGTCAGACCTGGCATCTCTATTCGCTCAGGGGTTGAATACAAATTCATGCCACACTTTTCAGATTTTTCTTTGTATAAAATTATTTAAAAACCATACAGCGTTTCCTTCTGTTTTAACAGTAATTTACCAGTTTATCCAAATATCACACAAATTCAAATAAATCCAACTGAAGCATGTGGTCACATATGTCAAAAAGTTCAAGAGGTATGAACTCTTTAGTAAGCCACTGTGTGTTATGTAAACAGTGTTTGCAGTGATAAATTGCTGCATATTATGAAGTCACCAGAAGGGTTCAAGGCACATCCATGTTCACAGGCTTATAATTAATACAGATTTTATGAAAACATTATTAAAATGCAAATATGCAATCGGTCTAATAGTGGTTTAATTCTGAACTATATGTGGAATCCGTTTAGAAGAAGTCCTACATGTAAAGAAAGAGGAGGATACAGAGGAGTGAGAGAGCTTTGTGTTTTTGTGTGGCTCTTTCACATAGTGGGCGTTCTCAGTGGGGATGAATAACACTCAAGCACATTTTGAAAGAAATCAGCACAAGTGGCTCATATGATAAAAAACAGGTACAAGTGGCTATCTCAGGATTCAGTAAAGGACTTTCCGCTTATGCAACCGGAACCATTGGGCGCCGGGGTGCGTAATAATCCCCCAGCCAGCATGCCAGGTGCATAAACCGAGGAAGACACCCAAGCAAGCAAGTTTGGAAACGTGAAGCCGACAGTAGAGTTTACAGCTCGCCGCCCACAGTCAATCACTCAGCTGGAGTCGGATCACCCGCCGTCGGAGTTGTTTGGAGCTCAGAGAGAAAGACCGTGCGTAAAATCTACCAGCCAGACGCAGCAGTGGTGCCATGATATGCAGGACACAGCGAGCTGACTCCACGAAAAAGCCTCCTTATCCTCACGGATGTATTGCACTGCAATGACAATGTCCTCAGAAACTGACCGTAATCTGAAGTATTGGATGGTGGGTTCGTCCATCCCTCTCCATCGGCTCAGCTGCGCCGAAGAACGATGCTAAGCATATCAGCGGTGGGATTTTCTCCTACAGGTAAGATAACTGATATAATCGGGCATGCTTGGTGCACAAATAATATTCCTATGCTTTTATGTCTATATCAGTTTTCATAGACATGATTGTGCAAAAACGAATAAAGAAAAGTAGGAAAATATTTAGATTTTACCCATTTTCAGGCTCAGCACATTCAGTTCAGCACTTTAAAGTGAAGCCACGCAATGTCACATAATTATTGTCACAAAATATAGCAGACCTATTTTTAGTTGCGTGCAATTCTAGGAGAAGAGGGAAACTGCTGTGGTCAAACAAAAGAAAACAGATATCATTAGTAATTCTGAAGTCGGAGCCCTCACTCAAGTGCACTTATTCTTGGAGGTGTGGTGTGGTTTTTGTTTGTCTAATGTAGTGTGTAATGGAATTCCTTGTTATCTGGACTGTGGCTCATCCTCGGAGGCGTGTGAGGATGGACACATTGTTACAGATATCTGAAGCTTCTGTGAGCGTGTGTTTGTGTGCGTGTAAGCTCAGATTCAGCCCACATTAGTCATGCATCTCCACCGCAAATAGCTGTGAAATCCAGCGTGGCTGCCCGAGCTTTGGCTCTCTTGAGGTCAGAGGTTTCAAAGGTTTCCTGCAGCTCCGTAGGTCAGCTGTCTCTGTCTCATAAATCACGCCCTGTACAGTTTTCCTTTTTTTTTTTTTTTTTTTTTCAGCTTTTCAGCTAATTCAATGCAGCCGCTCACTGGGTGTGATCTAATTTGATTATTAATCAAACCATGAGAGATGGATTTGCTAGATTTAGGACGATCAGGCGCGCTGACGCTGGATTTGCAACACAAAAGATCACATTTGCGTTCTCAAATCAGGACATGCCCAGATTGCCCACCCTCTCACTGACATACTTGTTGCCTTAGTGACTACCTTTTCTGACTCTTTTTTGTTTTGTTCTGTAGATGCTGTTCTGTTATTACATCATAGGAATAGTTTGGGATTCAGGAAATAAAGCTTTTATAGGGTTGCAATGATACTGTCAGTTAGACAACCCATAGGATATGGGTTCCAGGGAACGTGATTTGGTTTGAACTTTAATCCTCAGTTTGTGGTTTCCACAAATAGATTAAAGGTTTCACAAATCAAAAACTGTGATCTATATAATCTGTAATCATCCTAGAATTATCCAGGCTTAACAAGTCTAAATATTGCCGTTTTAATGCAAATTTAATTTACCAGGGTGTTTGTTTTCCCCATAAACCCCAGACAATGCTCCTTTTTCAGTATTTACTAATATAACAAAGGTTCTTTAAATCTCAAGAAGTGTTTTAGTGTTTTAAAGAATCTCTGTTCACTTGTGATAGATTGGTGACCTGTCCAGGTTGCATGATCTTGGGGACTATCTCTTTTATCAGTCAAAAGTCTTAGATTTTTACCTAGAGAAAATAGTTCTGAATAATAATTAAAGAAAACTGAAATAGCACTTTCATTTAGTGTTGACAAGAAGCGCAGAAGCCTCATTAGCGGCTAACTGTTAGCCGCTTGCAGTATTCTCAAAATGCTTATAAATTCTTTGTATCTCATCCACATTCGTTTCTTTTTACTTCCATATACCCAAAATGCTATATAAACAATTTAAAAGTAGTAGGGATCAGAAAATCTTTTTTTAGTTGATTATGTTAACGCAAGGCAGTTGAAGAACTACTTCCTTTCTTACTTCAAGCAAAAAACACACAGTGACATATTCTGGACTGATATTAAAAGCTTAGACTTACTGGAATCAACTGGAGAGCACTTTGCAAAACGGATTTTAGATTCACATGGTGTCATTAAACTCATGGTGATTAACAGTTAATATATTACTGGCAGTATTTTTCTCTTTTGGTATCTCCAATAGTCTAACGGGTAGCATGAGAGAGGCTAAGACTAAAGTGGACTTCTACTTTCTTAAAACACACCTCAAAGTGGTTTATGTGAACGTTATAATAAGAACCTTTAAATTGTCTTCCCATCTGCAGTGAAGATTGTTTACATGGGAAATAGAGGTTAGAGGCTATACGTCATCAATAATATTCCAGAATGGAATATGTAGAACATTTCTAGTCAATGTAACTGTCTGATATAAAAGTAAAGTGATGCAAAAATCATAAATGTGATAGCTAGCTGATTACTACACTGTCTTACTCTTCTATCAGGTATGTACTCTGATCAGGAACGCTTTCCATGTTCCGTTTTGAGTAGAGGTTTTACAATGTGAAGGAATAATTAATGATTAAAAATACAAATGAATGTCATTATAGTCATATAACTCCTAGAAGAACGTAGTATTTTTGCTAAATCATACAATCACAGGCATCTGAGTTTGTTATTGCGTCCCATCTTGAAAGTTCAAGCAATGTTTGTCTGATAGATAAACACTGTGTGAAATAAAAAAGTATCAACATTGACCCGGAAACTGTGGACAGACAAAGAAAGAAAACTAAATGTATATTTATGGACCATATGCATACAATGAAATCAATACTTTCATTACTCACAAGCACATATTTCCTGTGATCTGAGGGATGGAACAACTGCTTTTTATTGTAGTTTTGTTCTGTAACAATACCATAACTGAGCTTTCTCAGAAACACCATTAGGTATGAAATGTTTCATGGCGATCAGCTGTCCAGAGTGAGAATCAAGTTTGCTTAGAGGTTGAACTCAGAAGTGAAACAGCAGTGAGAAGAGTGTTTAAAGTGCAAAGTACCATCACACTATGCTAAATAGTGCATGCTCTGCTAGTTTAATGTGCACATGTTGGGAAGGTCTCTGTTTAGCCCATCTATTTTCTAAGAACAGAAATGTGACAATATTAGTTTACTGATGGAGTCTTTAAAATACAATAGAAGGTAGTGGTGGGCGATTATAAAATGTATAAGCTAGAAATGATATAAATTTAGCCAAAGGTGGAGATTTTGACTATACCGGCCTACCGCGGTGTATTGTTTTCCATTTAATGGGAAAAGAAACCTGTTGAACTAGAAACATTTTGATTTCAAATGTGTGCAGGTTTATTTTTGTGCAATATTAAATTTTAACAACAACAAATGGCCAGAAAGCAGCAGACCTAAAGGAACTGCTAAACAAGAAAAAAAGAGCCTTCAGGGAGGGAGACAGGGAATTACTGAGGAGTATACAGAAGCAACTCAAAGTCAAGATCAGAGACAGCAAGGAGGCATACAGGAAGAAGCTGGAGAACAAACTACAGAGGAACAATATCAGAGATGTCTGGTCAGGAATGAGAAAGATCACAGGTTTTAAGGACAGGAAGGATTGGATAGATGGAAGTCTGGACAGAGCCAATGAACTGAACACATTCTTCAACAGGTTCAGTTCAGGAACTAGCTCAGCATCCCCTCTCCTGTTCCCAGCCAAACACACATCCCACCCTCCTATGTCCCACAGCTTTCCTGTTACACCTCGGATGTTTTATCCTTCACCTCAGCCATGGACTCTTCTAATTCCACAAGTTTGACTTCAACCAAGTCAGGAAATGCTGCTACCCCCTTTGCCTCCCCCTCCCACTCGTCTGTCTCCAAAGGTCAGGTGAAGAGGCAGCTGGAGAAACTGAACCGGAACAAGGCTGCAGGTCCAGATGGTGTCAGCCCCAGAGTCCTGAAGGCCTGTGCAGAGCAGCTCTGTGGGATTCTGTAGCACCTCTTCAACCTTAGCCTAACTCAGGAGAAGGTTCCAGTGTTGTGGAAGACATCCTGCCTTGTTCCAGTACCCAAAAGAACTCACCCATCAGTCATCAATGACTATAGACCTGTTGCCCTGACATCCCACATCATGAAGGTCCTGGAGAGACTTCATGACTTCATGATACAAGAACGTATCAGGACCCACTGCAGTTTGCTTATCTCTGTGGAGTTGGAGTTGAAGATGCCATCATCCACCTACTTCAACCAACCCACTGTCATCTGGACAAAGCAGGCAGCACTGTGAGGATCATGTTCTTTGATTTCTCCAGTGCATTTAACACAATTCAGCCTGATTTGCTTTGTCAGAAACTCCTGAAGACACAGGTGGAGCCCTCAACAATCGACTGGATCAATGACTACCTGACCAAAGGACCACAATTTGTGAGACTGAAGAATTGTGTGTCAAACCAGGTGGTCAGCAGCACAGGAGCACCACAGGGGACTGTACTCTCACCATTCCTTTTCACTCTGTACACCTCAGACTTCCAGTACAAATCAGAAACCTGTCATCTGCAGAAATACTCAGATGACTCTGCAGTTGTCGGGTGTATCAGAGATGGACAAGAAGCTGAATATAGAGAGCTGGTGGACCGCTTTGTGACATGGTGTGGAAACAATCGTCTCACCTTGAATGTGAACAAAACAAATGAGATGATTGTAAATTTCAGAAGAAACAGGGATAAGTCAAAAACTGTTTCCATCATGGGAGAAGAAGTGGAGGTGGTTGAGGAGTATAAATACCTCGGTGTTCACCTTGACAACAGACTGGACTGGAGACTGAACAGCGAAACCATCTACAAGAAGGGACAGAGCAGACTGTACTTCTTGAGGAAGCTTAATCCTTCAAGGTTTACAGCAAGATGCTGCAAATCTTCTACAAGTCTGTTGTGGAGAGTGTAATCTCTTCAGCCGTCATCTGTTGGGGTAGCAGCATCAGAGCCAAGGATTTAAAAAGGCTAAACAACCTGATAAAGAAGCCTGGTTCTGTTCTTGGGACGACTGTGGAACATCTGGAGATGATGATGCAAAGAAAGATTCTTCATAAAATCAAAGAAATTATGGACAACCCTGAGCATCCTCTTCATGAGACAGTCATACAACAACAGAGCGTCTTCAGTCGGAGGCTTCTTCAGTTTCGCTGCAATACAGACCGCTACAGGAAATCCTTCCTGCCCACAGCCATCATCATCTACAACAACATCTTAAAGAATTAATTATATGAGCTATACCAACACTTAATTTTCCTCTGGGATCAATAAAGTATTTTTGAATTTGAATTTAATTGAATTGTTATCACACACGCTTTAGATTATATTGCAATATAGATATGAGGCCATATCGCCCAGCCCTAATAGAAAGGGTGCTTTTTTTACAATTGTGTTGCCCTAGTGATCTTTATTCACAGTTTTTGAGACAGGAAAGACTACGGAGAGAGTCCTGAGATCAGGAGTCAAACCTAGAACAGCTACATCAAAGACAAATAACCTCTGTACATGGAATGTCCACTATGCCACTATGCCTCCAGAAAAAAAAAGTTTTCTCAGACTAATGTTTGAAAATGTTTTTATTGATATATAAGCTTCTATTGAATAGAAAATATTGCATCAAATTTTGCTCTGCTGTCTGGGCTTTTTTTAACAATGTCCGAGCTTTTGAGTTTAGCCTTTTTTCTGTATTTTCTGCTTTTACTTTTGAGTTTTTTGTGGAAGAAGTTTGAACATTTTCATCAAACTAAAGATCCACTGAACCCACTGGAAATCCTGTATGGACATTGAGCCTGTGGAGACCAACAAATACCTTGGTGTTTATCTAAATAGTAAACTGGACTGGACTTATAACACAAGGGCACTTTACAAAAGAGGGCAGAGCAGGTTGTACCTGCTGCTGAGGCTCAGGTCTTTTGGAGTGCAGGATCCACTCCTTAGGACCTTCTATGACTCTGTAGTGGCATCAGCCGTTTTTACAGTGTGGTCTGCTGGGGCAGCAGCAGCTGGGGACAGAAGAAGACTGAACAGACTGATCCGGAGCGCCAGCTCCGTTCTTGGATCCCCTCTGGACCCAGTGGAGGTGGTGAGTTACAGGGGAATGATGGCTAAGCTGTCATCCCTGTTGGACAACATCTCCCATCCCATGCAGAAAATCCTGATGGCGCTGAGTAGCTCTTTCAGTGGCAGGCTGCTGCATCTATGATGTGGGAAGGAAAGATTCAGAAGATCTTTCCTTCCAGCTGCTGTCAGACTTTATAACATTGTCCACTTCATGCTGCAATGATACAAATTTCCCACATGTGGGACTAATAAAGGTTTATCTTATCTTATCTTATCTTATCATTTTCTCAGACTCTGACATACAAACAAGTTATACTGCAACAGAAAAATCACTGCTGGCTCATGGCCTCCTTCCTCAATTTCCCATGTAAATATTCATCAGCTTCTGTGTAATTAACCTTCCATGGAAAAGAGATGATGATATAAAAGACTCAAAAAATTGCATTTGCATAAACCGATATGACGTTTTTGAGATTGGAGTTGTTTTAAGGTGGTAGGGGTCATTTTTAGTCTCCTCGGACTAGCTGTTAATTTCAGCTTCTAGAAATAACTAATATGGATTTAAACTACATTAAGCTCCCAGGAGAGTTATCAACTGCAGCCAAAACATGAACTGCTTTTACCTTTTTTAATAGAACTTCACCTAAAAAATCCTGAACTATTCTTTTAACCCTGTTTTTCCTATTTAACCCATGGATTTGCGAGAGTATCAGAAAGAGAAATTTAACCAGGAGACCAAATACTGCAGCACTTGCTTCACTTTCCCTAGTTTTCCGTAAAAGCAAGAGTGACACATTTGAAGGATAGTTTTTACTGTCATGTTTGTATGAAACTGCGGGTAAGTGATGCAACTGTAGAACATACAGCAGATGGTGATTTCATGGCTCAGTCTGCTGCAAGCTTGTGAGAGAACTGCCTGTTGCCAATATAAATGGAACATTTCCTGCAATTGAATTCCCATACAAGACCCATACCATAATGCTTTAAGTTTGGATTGAATTTCACTGCTTTAAGTTTGGATTGAATTTCACTGCAATGCTGTTCCTAATTTAGGAAGAATGTACCACAGTGTAAAACTACTGTTGTCATCTTTTAAAATTTAGTAATTAAATTAGCTTGATCTGTTTTTTTTTTTCTTTTCTTTTTGCAGCTTCCAGACTGACAGACATTCTTTGGACTCCAACCTGCAGATTTTAAACCAATCCATAAAACATGGAGAGTCTCACAGAGCTTCAAAACCCCCTGCTGGACAAAACCAGCAGGCATGAGGTCCAAAACGACTACCAGGGCTACCAATGTGACTACTCAAACCAGCCATACCAGGACAGCCTAATCGATTACTACTACACTGGGACCAGCGGCAAGCACAAGACTCCCCAATTCTTGGACGCCACCTCTCTCCATCTGGCTGTAGAGGCGTTTTACAGGCCCAACTTCATCCTATTCAAGGATGATGTAAGCCTTCAAAGCAAGGACTCTAAAAATGAGAGCTTTGAGACCACTTTTACAGAGTGTAAAGACACTGCTTCATATGGAGTTCCCTCAGAAAATACTGTGGACATAAGCGCACAGGGAGAGAAGGACCTGAAGATCCAGACGGTGTCATACGAGGTGGAGGAGGAGCAGTGTCCTGAGTATGAGGTCTGGGATTACACCACAGAAAATCATCTTTGCATCTTTACAAAGTCTTTGCGATTTGTTTGATTTAGTTATTATTTTTTTGGGATCTATCACAATCTCACAACTAAACTGATCAAAGAGCACAAAGAAACAAAAAAAAAAGTTAAATACAACAAAGTGCATCCTAGTTCAGTCCAATTATAATGAAATGTGTTTCTGCTCAAAATCAATAATTGAGTTAATTCCAGAATAATTCTAAACATTTCATTTGAGTATGACTAATTTCTCTTGCTTATAAAATATAAAAACTAACTTGGAACAGAAAGGTAGAAGAAGCAGGACCAAATTCGAGTAGGGTAGACGTCTGCCTCAATTTATCAGGGGCAGAGAAAAGAATGTGTCTGAAAGCATTTAGATATAGAATAGCGAGAGGGAAAGAGAGGAATATCAACAAAGTTACTGGCAGCAATAATGTATATACAAATTAAAGAGAAAGATCACTGTATGAAGAAAAATTAGGAGGAAAAAGACCAAGTGGCAGCCCTGCAGTCCAGGATTAAAAGCTCGACTAAAGTGATGGACCATGCTCGCCCAGGAAAGCATTTTTCTGTAAATAAAACTGAAAGTTTTAATTCTAATTTTTTCATTTCTTCTTTAAAATCCAAACCGAACCAAGCGACCCTGGTAAACAAAACCACTGCCTACAATTCTACTTTTGGAAACTGGAGCAAAATATTTTGTTTGAAAGTGATCTCCACCAGTCATTGGGCAAGAGGTGAGGTACACTCTGGACAGGTCGCCAGTCCATCACAGGAACTCACAGGACAAACAACCATGCATGCACTAATAACTAAGGGCAATTTACAGAGACCAATTAACCTAACAACCATGTTTTTAGACTGTGGGAGTAACCTAGAGTACCCATAGAGGACCTATGCATGCATAGGAAGAAAATGCAGGAAAGATTGCAGGCTGTGGTTTGAAGCCAGGACCTTCTTGCTGCAAGACAACAGTGCGACCAACTGTCTATAAGCATACATGCACTTCAATATTTTTTTTTACAAATAAAAATCTGAAAGTATGGATTTTTATTGAACTCCCTTGAGGGAATACTTTGTGGAATTACCTTTTACTTGAGTTACACCTAGAAGTATTTGTGGTATGTCTCTACCAGCTTTGCTTGTACATACACAGAAATTCTTGCCCAATCCTTGATTATTAGCCCAAGTTCAGTCAGGTTGGATGGACATTCTCTGGCTACATTAACTGTCAAGTATTACTAGTTTCCAAATTTCAAACTGGACTTTGACTGGGCCATTCTAACATATGAGTACGCTTTGATCTAAACCACAGGTGTCAAGCCCTGGTACACGACAGCCACTTTCCTGCGACATTTAGATGTGTCTCAGCTCATTAGCAGGACAGTGTAGAACTTGACAAAATGAGGAGGTAATTCAGCCATTTTATTCACGTGTGTTGGACTTGTGACACATCCTAATGCTGCAGGAAACCAACCTTCGAGGAATGGAGTTTGACACCCCTGGTCATTTGGTCGTGGCTCTGACTGTATGCTTAGGGTCAGAGTCCTGCTAAAGGATGAACATCTGCCCCAGTATCAAGTCTTACAGCCCCAAACAGGTTTTCTTCCAGGAGTACCCTGCAGTTATCTCCATTCATCTACCCAAAACGCTAAACAAATCATATTTGATACACTAATTTCTGAGACCTCTAAACCTTTTGTGTTTTTTTCCTCTATAACCTGATGTATATAATCAGACACATGCAGTCACAAAATAACTACCAGAGATCAGTCATTTCCCCAACAAAAGACCTTCAAGAGACACCCAAATGACTGCCTTCAATCAGTGACACAAACATGTTTTTTCTTGGAAATTTTTGCAAGTTTTAAAAGGCTTAAAGTAGATTTTTTTTTATTGAAACTTCAATAAGAACATTTAATGGACTGATGCATTGTAACATTGCTCGAAACTTCAAAAAAATGCATCTCTGCTGGGAGGTTGGAGCATATGCACAACTAATTATTTGTGCATGCACAAATTTCCCCTCTATGATGGAAGAGCACAGCGACAGCACAAACACAGCCATACCATATTAACTGACATTTTATTGGAAAAGTACAGAAAGTTAGAATTAGATAACAACATGGGGATCGGGTGGGGGGTGAGTGGACCTAGCGGAGATCTGTGCTCTCTCTGAGTGCTTTTTGTAGTTTATAGTAAAACTGTGGAAATGTGTGTATCAGATTTAGTACAGCAGCTATATGGGGTCATTAATTAACATATTTCTAAATACTCATTTTATGACATTTCATGGAATATGCATCTAAAGCAGCAACATTCAGTCTTTGTCTTGTCAAAGGAAACTAATTAAAAGTGTCTTTCTGCATGGAGTTTGCATGTTCTCCCTGTACATGCTTGGGTTCATGCTTGGGTACTCCAGTTTTCTTCCCACATTCCAAGAACATGACTGTTATATTAATTGGTCTCTGTAAATTATCCTTAGGCAATAGTGTGTGTATGTGCATGGTTGTTTGTCCTGTGTGTCTCAGTGTTACCCTGTGATGGACTGGCTATCTGTCAAGGATGAAGTAGGAATAATGACCAGTAAACTGATAGTGATGTCACAGTTCAGTGTGAGTATTTATGTTTAAAGACCAAGCCTTGTATTGATGAGTTTTGGAAGTGAGGCTATGTTAGTTTTAAACTAATTGTGATTAGTTTAAAATTAATTAGCACCATTTGGTTTGTGTTCAAACAACTAATACCCAATGCAAAGCAGAAGTGAAGAAACAAAAACATTATTTGGAGGAAGTAACGTTTCATTAAATAATTTGCTCAATTAGAAATCAATAACCTTTTGGAAAATTGATTTGATTTTATAGATCTGACACAGCAGGGATGGATCTAATCTTAGTATTTTGGCATACTAAGAAGGCGGTTTCAAAATGACTTATAAGACTGTTTAAACTATCTAATTTAAAGCCGATCTGTACTTTGAATACCGTAAATAACAATCCTAATTGTTTATGAAAGCCAGCAGTTTGCTGAGGCAGGCCTCACAAATAGAAAACAATGTTTATCAGCACTAACACACTGAGCTATTTTTAGCATCTAGCACAGGGTAACGGGTCACTTTGCGTATCGCTGACCATAGACCAAAGGGTGTGGTGTGAACGCGGGATAACAGCAGCTCCGTGGGGTTGCAGGTAGCAGTGGTTATGGCTAGCAGGCGGCCTAGTGGATAAGTGGCTAGCAGCGGTTGTGGCTAGCCCACGTTAGCGCGGAACATCGGGTTGTCCTCTCAGCTCAGTAGCGTCGGTAAAGCAGCTTTCTTCTCCCACAGTAGAGTAGGGTCTCATGTCTCTCTTTGGTGGAAACTGTAATTCAAAGATTCCTTCTGTAGAGTTTTGAACAAGTCAGGTTCAAGAAATACCTAATGCAGCAAAAATGATGAAAATTAAAAAACATATATGCAAAGGGATTTTTATTTAATTTTTTTATTTGTCAAAAGGTTCAATAATCGCACTAGATTCTTCTTACAGATTGCTTCTGATATGTTTTTCATAGTTTAGGCTTTACAGGGCTAACTTCCCTGTCTCTGCTGAAGGAAAGCATCCCCACAGCATGATGCTGCAGCCACTATGTGTCACATGAACATGGTATCTTCAGGGCGATGCATTGTTAGTTTTCAACCACACATAGCTTTTTGCTGAAGGTATTGTATAGTGTTTGACTGACTAATTATGATGCTGAGTTGCTCAATGAAATTTAAGACGATCTAACATTCTGCATTGAATGACATCTTGTAAAAGAAAATGAGTCATGGTGCATAGACTGTAGTAATACCTATTCAGTTTGCTGTTCTAATAGAGTGCCAGTGTGATTTAATGTGGTTAACATTTCTCTCCAAAAGATCTACTTACTTGGGGTCCTAAAAGTTCATGCAGTGTATTAGTCTGCTTTTGTTTTATTAATTCCAAAGAAGATTGCAAATCTGACCTTATTAGTCCAGGCTTTATTTTTGTCTAAGGGGTAGCCTAAAACTCCTTAAAAAGAGAGGAGAAAAAAAGAGAAAGGAAAGAAAGTCTTTTCAGAAGTGTAGAAAATCTAATTTTAAGCACGGATGCTTATGAAATACCCAGGGCTCTGAGCTGCCAGAGGGAGAAGTATAGCACCCTAACTGAGCTGATGATCACGCCAGCTCCTGTCACTTGGAGGCCTGGCAGATGGATAGAGACACTGGAGCAAGCTCCATTAATGCTATAAGTAATGTCCTGCTTTGAGGGAATTAGGCGGGACTCGGCTGATGCATGGCCCTCATAGCATAGAGCCACGAGCTGAAGTTTTTCTATTTCAATTCAAAAAAGGCAAATAAATCTGATGAATAGATATTTGATGAAAAGCTGAATTTCCAACTGCAATACGAGCGTCTGTGTTTCTTTACTCGCCTCTCTGCTTATGCGCCTATGATTTATGTGTTTTATAAATCACGAAAGTATACAGAGCTACATTGTGTGCTGATAAATAGCAGCAATTGGGAGGAGTTTTAAAGCTTTGGGAACAGAAATAAGAAATATATTGAATAGAGGAAATGTGGTTTCATGTATTTACCTGGGGGTGACGCCATACTCTACAACACAATGGAAAACTGAACTGGCAGACGTTTGACATGCATGTGACAGGGGAGAAATAAATTACAGGTACCAACGGAGCAAAACTCCCATACCTGATGCTACTGTGACTGCCCAGCCAGCAGGGTCTCTGTGTGTTGAGGCGACTTTCCCCTCCTGAGGCTAACGAGGCCTCGGAGAGAGCTGTGACAGGGTTGTTAAAGGCACTGTGTCTCGGTGGAGCCTCCATCAGCTATACAGACAGACCAGACTGGGGAGGAGCAGCAAACCCAGCCGACAGGAGTCAGCGTCAAAGAGGCTGTCACTTGGACAGAACACACTGGTCACTCAAGACTTTTATCAGGTGTTGCCACAAAGATAGCAGGAGATTACATGTGTTTCCAGTTCATTTATGCAGTTATGACCAGCTGCTGTTCTGATGGATGCACCTGGCTATCCAGGTGGGCTGTGTCCATAAAGGATATAACAATCAATCAAACTTTATTTATTAATCGCTTTTCATATTATAACAGGAAATGTCTTTATATTTTTTGGGGCAAAGCTTGTCATATGTTAACCGCTTGTTAATCTTGTGCTTCTATCTCCTGATTTTCTCAAGCAAATAAATACAGGTGCATCTTAGGAATGAGAAATGTATGTATTAAATTAGTTTATTTCTCTTATGTTTGTTGAATATGTCTTACAGCTATAAAACAAAAAATTTAAAAATGATCCAAGAACGATAAATATTTTTAAACAGAAAAATATTTTGCCAAAGAAGCTGTCTGTTTACGGAGTGCTAGGTCCGTACATATTTCTGGAAATTTGAATGGAAAGAAAAAATGTGGTTGAAAAGAAGGTGCACAAGCCACACGGACAACTCCAGCCTTGAAAGAAATGTGGAGCAAAGGCACAGAATCCAAGTAGCTCAAGATCCAGTATTACGTTTTTAAGTATTTAGTCAGTGATTATTTGGGGGAGTCACAGCATTTGTTTGTGTTAGCCAAAAGACATAGCGGTCATCTATCATTTAAGTTAAGAGAACACGCTTTATCAAAATTCAAATATACTGTTCTAGAAGGACCTGGCACCAGCCCACATTGCCAAAAGTGCCAATACCTAGTTTAGAGATGGTATCACTATGCTTGTTGGTCTGCAAAATGACTTGAACCGAACCCGATAGATCCTTTATAGGGCATTGTCAAGAAGTATCAAGTATTGCGTCCGTATGCTATGCAGTACATGGGCATACTTTTCAGTAGGCCAACCTTTCTGTTTTTAAAATTCTTCTTTTTTATTGCTCTTATGTAAAATTTTCAGATTTTTCTATCAAACTTTTTCCCTTCCACTCAACTTTCCAGCTTGAATACAGCTAAAATCAACTTAAAAAGCAACAACTTATGGCTTGCCCTCCTTGAGCAGAGTAAGACTGGCTGTTGGACAACCTTTTAAACCAGCAGTCTTTGCAGCGATTATGTGGACCATAACATCATCATGACGTAATATTTTTATATTAAAAATCATTTTTGTACTGGTCCTTTGTGATATTCTGGAAAATTGAATTTCAGGCTGTCATTAACAAAAGCAAAAATTAACAGAAAAAAGATCAACTGAAACACTTTAAACACATCACCATGTGTAATGGATCTGCAATAGTATATGGTTTAATTTTTGAATTTCGATTATGTTCAAATTTATTGAGATAGACAAGTAGTTTTTGCCAAACTGATCATTATAATAAAATCATGCTGTTTGTTTAGATCGGAAGGAACAAGAGAAAGTGTATACAAGCTTAACTTGACATGCTTGATTGCCTCCTCACTTCTTGCTTTTCAGCTTTTAATTACCTGTAAAACGGTTGCTTGAGGTTCTGCCTCTCGCATTGATTTTTATTTTCCACTCTCCTTTTTTTCCTGTTTCGTTCAATCCCTGAAGGCAGGTAACGCGCCTAACAAATGAAACCTTATGGAGACTATATATTCAGGAAAACCTCCTCTCACTCTGCGGGACAGCAGTAAGAAGTATAGCATCTTCCTCTTAAAGGTTGGTGCTGCAGGGCCCGATGGCCCCATGTCAGTCAGAGCAGCATTTAAATCCTTTAGTCATTAGCCTGCTCAGAGCCTGTGGCTTTGAATTGGAGCATTAAGGGACAGTATCTGCAGCCTGCTGAACACACCCTGCCTTGTAAGACGTTTGGTACATTAGGGAAGGATTGTGGAGGTCTCTCAGGCTGGAGAAACAATTTAGTACATAAGTGACACTGTCTTCTCGCTGTTTCGTCTGTCACCTCATGATGATGGAACAATCTGTTAATCTCGAGTTATCTGTCACCCCGCTCATGGGTGTTGACAGAGGCACCAAATCCGTTGCAGTCGGCTGAACACATTCTGTCACGGGTGGTTTTGGGAAACAAGGGCAGAGACCCAGTCCTGAGAAAAGACAGAGGAGGAGCGGGATGTGCAGGAGTGGGAGGGTGTGTCTTGTCAAGAAGCACCACTTTGAAGAAGTTCAAAGTACATCTGACTATTTCTTGTCAGCCTAACTTATTCATACATTTTGTAGGTGTCTAAGTCAAGATCAAAGCCTAATTTTCTTTTTTCAAATTACAGTATAGTATGCACTTGAAAGCATAATAAAATCTGATTACTGTTTTTATTGATCCTTGTAAATGTGATGTTTTCCAGAGTGACAGCTCCAGCGATAGCGAAAGTGAGGACAACTTTATTGTGCTGCCCCCTCGGGACTACTTGGGCCTGGCTATCTTCTCCATGCTCTGCTGCTTCTGGCCACTGGGCATCATTGCCTTTTACTACTCTCACAAGGTAAAGGGCCCAGAGACCCCGAGCCTGTCATTAATTCTCATTGCACCACGTTCTCTTTAAGGTCAGCAAGCACAAGCACTCAGACAAGTGTCTGCTGCAACCCATTTACCACCCTGAGACCCTGTTTGCAATTGTTTTGGATGATTGAGTACATAAATTCAGAAAAGCACCAGGCAGAAAAAGCATTAACACTGAGGTTTTTTATTACCTGCCTGAGAGCTTGGTGAGAGCAGTGGGTTTCACACATATTATTTTTAAGCTGTTGTTTCACCTTTGAGACCCTTTTTTTGGTTATAACAGTACCTTAGATGGATCTAATCTTCGGTACCTTTCAGGTCCAAAAGATCCAAAGGAAACTAAGTATATCTTACGGATTCACACATATAAAAGTCTGGAATTTGGTTCCAGGTCTGGGAGTATGGAAAATATTTGTTTTTCCAGACTTCACTAGCCAATCGTCCAAAAGTAGTATCCATACATCTCTCTGTTCATCAACTTGTCCATCCATCCATCGGTCCATTTCCCAATCTGTCTCCTATCAGTCTGTAAGTATATTTGTTTTTCATTCCTTCCTCCGGAAAACTCTGGAATTTTGACAGTAAAAAAAGTAACAGTTGCTTCCATATTTAGTGGAGTTTGCAATATCTTCCAAAATTATTAAGAAAAATATATACCAGAGCTAGAGGTAATGCGTCAGAAGAACAAATAGAGGTCTTGTTTTTTTTCCTCAATGACCAAAACAACCAAACAACACATTTGTCACTGTCAGAGGCATAATGACCTAATTGCCATGGTAACTAATGGTTCCCTGAGAGCATTTCTTGTTTTTTCTCTTTTAACTGTGGCTTAACACCTACTCATACGCTCTGTGCTGATGAGTAACACAGCAGCTCATATCACTCTCTGCTTTGTTTTTTCAGACAGGCAAGGCCATCGCTAAGGGAGACTTCTCCAGAGCAGGAATGAGCTCCAGAAGAGCCCTGTTCCTGGCCGCCCTGTCCATTACGGTTGGAACAGGAATGTACGTGGGGGTGGTTGTTGCCCTCATAGCCTACCTGTCCAAGCCCGGACATGTATAGCACTGGGACCAAATGCTTGGGCAGGGCGTGAGAGGAGGATGAGGCAGCATGGAAGTAAGGGAAAAGATGGACGGATCTCTGTTGCCTCTGATAAACCTATGTGATGAAGAGAAAAAACTATACAGAGAAAGAAACCAGAGAGAGCAGAGGATGGAAACACTCCATGTGTGGATAGAGCATTACTTCAACCACATATTGATCCAAACGGAGTCTTTATTTCTGGTATGCAGCATTTCCACCAAAGGAACAAGAAAACAAAAACACAGTTGAAAAAAAAAGCAGTTTAAAAACTGAACTCAGAAAAAGTACCCTTGTTTGTCCCCTTAGACTTTCACAACAAGTTAATGTGAACTTTAGAAAAGGTGTTTCATCTGTTCATCAGTGTCTCAGCAACTCTGTAAATAGATTTATTGTTAAACGGTAAAAAAAAGTCAGATTTTATGGAAATGTTTTTTTCTTGAAGAATTAACATAAGAAGCAAAAAGAACACAGACAGAAAGGACAAAAGGTCTGAAGAGTGGAGCAACACAAAGCTGCAAAGCAGCGGACATGAAGGTTATTTTTGTCTGTTGTGTACTGTAAATTTAGTCAATAAATGCATTTGGCATGAATAATGAAACACCTTCCGTGTCTCACAGTCACTTATTTTTTCTAGAACAGCTCTGCAAGTACACAAGTCTAGAGAAAAAAAAGCATGAATAAAGAGATTTCCTAAGTGATGAAATCAGATTATATTTTTCAACAATATTTAAGCAATTCTTTTAAGAGGGTTTTCGGTGCTGGTAGACTTTGTTTTCAGAAATAAAACAGGAAATGGGCAGAGAAATAAGGTGGGAAAGTTATGCAGCAAAAGTCACTCTGAGCGGCTGCTTTGAGGACCAATGGCCTCTGCATGTGGCACCTGTTCTGCCACTACAAGTGTTGCCCAAATGTAAAAATGTTTTAGACAGTCTTAAAGGCTAGGTCTTTAATTATAGTAGCGTTTGTCAAAATACTCCTTAGCTGACAACTGTGTCATGCTAGCTAAAAAAAATGGTGATGGTGCATTAATGTGATTTTGATTTGATTTTGTGAGGAATGATCATGCAAAAAAGAAAAAAGAAAACAAACAAAACAAAAACATTATTCAATATTATATACAGTCTCAAATGTATACATAACAACAGAAAATATTTACTTTCCTTTGGCAAGTTGCACCTCCACTAAATGCTTTCTGTAGCTTTTGGCTCCTGCTGGATATTTAACCACTCTTTTTCAAAGAAACAGAGTTTATTGAAACTGGTTGGGTTTCTGGCTTCTAACCAAAGTCAACTAGTTTTCAATAGGGTTGAGGTTGGGACCATCTCAGAAGCATAAATGTTCTCCTGCTCATAAAAAAAAAACTGATTTGATGTGTGCTTGGGATAATTTCCTGGTTGGAAACCCAACTGTCTCAAAGTATTAACTGTGTCTACTGACTTTGGAGGAATTTTATAGAAAGGCCTTGTTTCTGGACCAGCACCATCTCAAACCATAATGATATCAAACTCCCCCTAACTGTGGTGAGAGACTCTGGAATGGTCTTCATCGTCCTCTAGTTTATGATATATTTTGGTCTCAGTGGTTTTTGGATTGGAACAATCCAAAACACAAAAAAGCTGGTTTTGGAATGGCTAAAGAAGGCTAATGTGCTTTCCAGAATGGCCTGACCTCAACCTAGTTCAAAATGTATAAACTGTCCTTTATGACCAGGGTCTGAGCCAGGAGAACAAACAATCAATGTGAAAAAGCCACTGTTTCTGTCAAAAAGATCTCTTCAAATATCCAGCCAGAATTATGACAGGAGCTCAGTGATGGCTACAAAAAGTGTGAATAAGGTGAAAATCATCAATGCACGACAACCTACAGTACACGTATGTATAATTTTAACACTTTGTGAATTTGCAAATATTCACCATGAAATAAAAAACTGTGCAGCCAGATTTGGATTTTAAGAACCACTGCAGTTCCTCAGATGCATCATCAAAAGCTCCAAAATGAATGACATTTATGCCCATGATGACTAGATGCAAACGTCTGACTACAATTGCATATGGGAATTCATGAACTTGAGACTCAAAAAGCAGAAACTGTAAAGATGAATTCACATATGAAAGTTAACTTAGGTTGAAAAAAATAATTCAGGCAGTAATTTATAGATGTATTAACAAGTGACAGGGGTCAGATGAGTCATCCATCATGAGCACATGTTTGGAGTATACCTACCTACGTATTGAAAGTTGAAACCTTCTCTGGAGAGGTACTATTTCTTCTTTTTGTGTTTAGGATTCTGTTCTTGTTAATAATTAAAACAAATTTTCTCTTTAGAGGAAGAAGACTCTTAAAATTCAGGCAAAGACATTCTGAGAGATCATTAACATTCTTTGATGGAGTATTTCTCTCCTGAGGGCAGTGATCTCTCCCCAAATGAAACTGCCTCCATTCACTTTTAATAGCACAATGGATCACTGAAAGGTTTGATAAATATGTTATGTCCCAGATCCCCTCCAAGTCATAATTTTTTTTAGCTTTTGGTAATGTTTGAAATTTTTCGACTTTTATAAATGGAGGAGACACCCATCTGACTTAACTAATCTTACTCCTATAAACCTAATTATAATTGAACAACTTACAGTTTTTATTAACTATCATTGTGGGTTTCCTGTCCCAAAATTTTAAGTGGAAGACAGAATGAAGTTGTTTTCATTTTCATAGTGGAGCTCCAGGTAACTGGCACATTGAACATAAAGAAGTAGTGAAACTTTGATAGTCAAAATAAAAAAAAAAACGTTAAATGGACAGCTTGTGCTTTTTTCCAATCTTGCAAAATACTTCAAATCCCATGAATTCTTTCACACATTTTGGTCATTTGAGAGTCAGCACTTTCTAAAAACACCCTTAACTGTAATTACAGCTGCAGGTATTTTGGGCTTTTGTCCATTTTTCCACAAAATAGCTCAAGTTCAATCAGATTGGATGGATACCATCTTTGAAAAGCAAATATCAAGTCTCTACACAGATTATCTGTTGAATTTAGATCTGGGCTTTCCTAACTCATTAATAAACTCCTATCTAAACCATTCTAGTGTAGCTCAGGCTGTGTGTTTAGGTAGTTTTAGGGTTGTTATCCTGCTGTGAACACGCTACACTGTCCATGCTGAATAACAGCAAACCCATAGTATAATGCTGCCATCACCATGTTTCACAATGGGGATGGTGTGTTCAAGTTGATGTAGAATTTTAGTTTTCTTCCACACAAAGTATGCTGCCTATTGGCCAAAGAGTTAAGCAATTTGTGTTACTAGGGACAGATTATCTGTGTTAAGGATCTCTGCAGTTCATAATATCTAATAATACTAATACCAATAAAAGTACCAGTTCATAGGCCTTGGTAGGTTTGCATTTATGTAGTACTCTTTCCATTTTCATAAGGATTTAAACTGGATTACCTTGCATTTATCTTCATGCACATCACATTCAACATCCATCAAGTTTCCCTATCCCTGCATGAGCCTACTAACACCATGTTTAAACAATGCAGATAGTCTATTCAGTGTGACATGTAATGTTAGTTCCCCCTATATATAGAGTTTGGCATGTACTTCTAAAAGCCTAGTTTTAGTCTCATGGTCCTGAATGTAGTTGTTTGCACCAGATTTAATTTAAGAGTATCACTCTGAAAAGGAGTGATTTTAAATTTGCACGCAATTTTGAAAACTATTCATTACGTATTTAACAGCTTACTTCCCAAAGGTTTGTGTACTCTAGAACAGGAACTGTATTAGAATGAACTACAATTAGAATGCCTATATAACACCTAGTTTATGCTTTTCAGTGGATGAAAACACATAGTGGCGGTCCTAGCTTCAAGCTTATATTCAGCTGGGAGTTTTTCAAGCTAAATAAAAGTCCGAAATTATTTATAGAATGAGTTGTTATACTGCAAGCCAAGGCTGACAAAGGTATACATTTACAATTAATTTCTGGTTGCATTAGACAGCAGATGAGGAGGGCCACTGAAGGATACAGATCATGTGGTTTAACATTTGTGTCGGAACAGCCACAAACCAATGTATTGAGTTTTTGCAGTTGCACCCACAAGCTTGTAAATGGCGTGCCACCTATTGTCTTCTGGCATCACTCATTCCTGAGCCGCGAGGTGACTTTCGCTGCCAGCAGCAGGAACAAAGCAAGCTCTCAGAACAAAATGAAAGCAGCACTTTAGGACTTCAGCAAAGGGGGAAACTGTCATGCATTTCTAGTTCTCTTGCTCTACCTGCTATCCAATGAAAGCGTTCCCCTCTGACACTAGAATATCCTAAACAACTCAGTGATCTATCAGTGTCCGCTCTAGGAAACAGTGGAGAGAAAAGAAAAACTCAGTGTGAGAAATAATGGCTCTTCTCCATCACAAAAAATAAAACTAAACTAAAGCTGAAAAATATACAACTACGTCACAGTGTTACATGAAACAGATGGATAGGTAAAGAAGAAGATGGTCTCCTAAAATTGTATACTCTTTGTTTTCTCTTTGGTAGCGTTCCTCCAAGTAAAGCTCTAGTGCACCAAATGTGGGTCGATAAGGGGGGAAACAGGGGCGAAAGTGCCACTCTCATCAATGAGAGCTGTATGGGGTGCTGGAGTGGGCTCGCTCTGCAAGAAAGTGCAGGGTTCCGTATGTGTTTTCTCTCCCTCTGTGGATAGGAAGCATCTCCCACGCTTGCTAGCACTCACAGCATCCATCGCTGGCTCAGACCACCAGAAGCAAACCGATTTTATTAGTCATCCACCCCCATGTGAACAAAAACCTTCCAAGAGGCAGCAGCAGGTTGAGTGTAAACTGTATATATTATAAATGTGTGTGCCAGTACAGCTTCAGTGTAAGTAACACAGGTATTGTCTTGAAATCAGCATTGCACTGTCCATTTTAAGTTTCTAAATGTATCACATCCTATATTAGCACGTAATCTAGTTTTAGATGTTTCACATTGAAATAGCATAAAAGACACCAGGATAAAATGTATCTGCTTTCTGAACAAGTTCATTGAGTCCAGAGAGACTTCAAGGTTGTAATGACCACGGGTCTCATTTATAAAACTTTGCGTAGAATCGCTACTAAAAGTGTACGTACGACCAAAACAAAAAGTTTGCATACGGCAAAAAGATTTCTGATTTATAAAACCATGCCTACGCACAGGTGTAAGCAATTTCCCCTTTATAAATCAGTCTTCTTGGAAGTTTGCGCACGTGAATTTGGCTCATATCCCGCCCTGAACACGCCCAAATCCGGCTATAAAAGGTCAATGCAAAGCAGGACATGAATATTGATGCATATGAAGAAGAGGGGAACTATGGCAACAATAAAAAAAAACAAGAAGAGAAACTTTACGGAGATGGAGATTGAAGTGCTAGTGGGTGAAGTGGAGGCTGGAAGAGACATTTTATTTGGTGGACACAGCAGTGGTGTCACAAATAAAAGGAAGAACTGCGAGTGGCAGCATGTGGCGTCTGCAGTGCAGACTGTCAGTGCAACTGACAGGACGGTACCCGAAATTTAAAAAAAGTGGTCGGACCTCAAAGTCGAGGCAAAAACAAAACTTGCCTCCCACCGCCAGAGTGGGTCTGCTACTGGAGGGGGTACGTGTACACCCGAGCTGACACCACTGGACAGGAAGATGGCAAGTATCATGGGAACATCAAGCCTGTATTGTGTCAGAGAAGGAGGGCAACACCGACCTGGCGGAAACGACAGAGGAACCCGGTAAAGCACCTTTTGTATATATTTTATTACGTGGTTACGTTAACAAATTTGAGCATATTTTAAGGAGACAGACTAATATGCCGTGTCTTTTCAGCTCTTCCACTTTTCTTAGGTGGCGAGGATGAGGAGGCTGAGGAAGATGAGGTTGCCCAGCGTCCGGCTGCCCCCAGCACCAGTGCTGCCGGTGCCCGTGGTGCATCCAGCAGTGGTCGGGTTCTGACTGAAGCTGTGATGCAGACACAGAGAGACACCATCAGCGCCATCAATTCTGTGACAAACGACTTAAAGGAAATAAAGTGTGCTGTGCGACATAGTGACAGCCATTGGTACCTTAAATGAAACAATAAAAAATTTAATAAATGAACCTTGTCGTTGTTATCTCAAACGCCGCATTACATCCTGGTGGATCCTTGCTCCCTGGGTGAAGGCTTCCTGTCGAGGAGGAGGCGGCTGTGGGTCGGGGTTCTCATGCTGGGGAGGGGGTAGGCCAGGAGGGAGGGGAATTCCAATTCTCAGGGCCATGTTATGAAGAATTCCACATGCCCTCACGATCTTGCAGACCTTTGTAGGGTGGTATAATAGTCTGCCACCCGAGGCATCCAATGACCGCCACCTACATTTTAACAGGCCTATGGCACGCTCCACGACTGAGCGCTCACGCGTGTGACAGGAGTTGTACTGCATTTCCTCTGCTGTCTGTGGGTCTGGGAACGGGGTCAGAAACCAGCTCCTGAGAGGGTAGCCACTATCACCTGCAAGTGATAACACGTTTAATTCAGGCGTCAACAACCAGCATTTCTAATGACGGTGAGGACTCACCGAGCAGCCAGCCATCACGCACAGCGCCTGCCTGCAGTCTGTTCCCTACACTGCTGTGTGTCAAGATAAAGGAGTCGTGTGTTGACCCAGGCCATCGTGCCACCATATTAGTGATCCTCATGTGTGAATCACATATGATTTGCACATTAATACTGTGTACATGTTTCCGATTGACGAAAACAAATTCATTCTCGGACGGGGCCCTTATAGCAATATGGGTGCAGTCAATTGCGCCGATTATGTTTGGGAAACCGGACATTGCTGCAAATTGCATCTTAATTTCGGCCTGCTCCCCCACAGTATATGGAAATGTGATGTATCGCCTGCTCATTTTAATGATCACATCCAAGACTGCAGGCATTATTGCGCTCAGGGACGGCTGTGATATCCCAGACCTAGTAAATAAATATAACATATTTGAAGGCATTATTTCCAAAAAGGGACTTTGGAAGAATCATGTCACTCAGACACATACCTGTCGGCTAATTCCCGCTGGTAACAACCAGTTGCAAGAAACCCCAGAGTGGTGAGCACCTGCAGCTGGACCGGAATGGCACGGTTCCGCCTGGACGGTCTCTCCAAAACCCGGCCCAATTCAGCACAGAGATCCAAGAGCACAGCTTGAGGGAATCTGAATCTGCTTATTGGCCAGTCATCATCATGGGCAAGGAGGTCCGCATGATCCCTGAACACACGTTCTCTCCTAATCCTTCCATTTGCAAAATCTTCTAGCAACGCCAGTGCATCCATCTCAAATATTACGCTTGAAAGTAGTTGGGGTATTTCTATTGGCAGCAATAAGACTGATTGCTTCCTTCCTTGGCACAATGAACGTGCCAATCAATGATATATGGTACAGATGATTCAATTTATTAATTGGCATACAGTCCCGGCCCTTTTATCTGAGTTTAAGGTTTTGAGATAAATTTTATGTATTTATTTTAATATTGAAAAATGTTTTTAGAAGAGCTATAGCTCACTGCAAAGCTACAATATAGATATCATTGCTAGTTATTGAATCAGGCTCTGTGTTCTTCGTCTTCATTTATGCTTAGTTACAGTTCTGGTCATTGCATGTTTTAATCAGTCATTCCCCTGTGTCATCTTAAATAGTTGTCATACATTTGTGGCATTAGTTGTTCCCTAGCAGATGTCATTTATTTTGTCAATTAACTCACCTGTGAAGCCTTCTAGCAATCATTTATCCTTAGTATTGATACACTTTGCTGTTCACCCATAGTTCCTTGTTTTTCAAAAATCTCTCTTAAATGTTTTTAAAACTTTTTTCTCCCAAGCCCATGGTTAAGTTTTAAACAAATGCTAATTGGATTTTTGCAAGAACTTCTGCATACAAGTGTCCTGTTTTTGATCCATACCTTATTGTGTGTGTTTGCATGCATTTGTGTTTATCTTGTGGATTTATTTTTGCAAATGTTATCATTTTTAAGTTAGAAACAGATGTGTGTTTTTGCATTTGTACGTTTACTTGTGTTTTTTTACTTTTGATGGAAGGCAGATTGTGTTTTGTGTATGAAATTTACTACAGACCTTTTCCAAAAAATTAGAATATCATGGAAACGTTTATTTATTTCCATTATTCCATTCAAAACGTTAAACTTCCATAGATTATAGATTCAGGGCCCACAACTTAAACGATTTCAAGTATTTAGTTGTTTATTTGTACATAATTTGGGCTTCCAGTTCATAAAACCCACGAAAACAGGTATTCAGAAAATTAGAATACTATGAAGAAATCATCATTTACTTCTCAGTTTTTGCAGAAAAAAAGAAAGAAATTAGGATCACATCAAATCAATCAAAATATGGTACTTTCAAAACGATATGTCAGTCTTCAATACTTGGTAGGGAATCCCTTTACCTTAATCACTGCCTCGATGCGCCATGTCATTGAGGCAATCAGCCTGTGGCGTTGCCTTGGAGTTATGAAAGCCCAGATTTCCTTGATGCTGGCTGTCAGCTCTTCTTTGTTTTTGGGCCCCTCATTTTCCTCTTGATAATACCCCATAGATTCTCAATGAGGTTTACGTCCGGCGAGTTGGCTGGCCAGTCAAGCACTGTGATGACATGGCCATCAAACCAGGTTTTGTGCTTCTGGTGGTATGGGCAGGGGCCAGGTCCTGCTGGAAGATGAAATCTGCATCTCCATACAGATCCTCAGCAGAAGGAATCATGAAGTCCTCTGAAACATTCTGGTAGACTGATGCGGTGACCTTGGATTTAAGAAAGCAGAGTTTACCGACACATGCACCGGACATTGCACCCCAAATCATGACTGTGGATATTTCACACTGGACCTCAAGCAGCTTGGGTTCAGTTCCTCACCCGTCTTCCTCCAAACCCTTGGACCTTGATTCCTGAATGAAAGGCACTCTTTACTTTCATCAGAAAAGAGGACCATGGACCACTGGCCAACAGTCCAGTCCTTCTCCTTGACCCGGTTGAGAGGCTTCCAACAGTGGCTCAGGCTCAGAAGTGGTTTGACTCGAGGAACCCAACAGTTGTAGCCCACCTCCCGGACATGTCTAAATGTGGTGGTTTTTGAAGCTGTGACGCCCACCTCATTCCACTCTTTCTGATTCTCTGCCAGATTCATGAATTTTCTCTCTTTGATAATCCGCTGAAGCCCACCGTCAGCTGTTCTGCTGGTGCATCTTCTCCTGCCACATTTTGCCCTTCCACTAGACTTTCCAAAGATATGCTAGGACACAGCACTCTGTTAACAGCCAGCCTCCTTAGCTATGAACTTTTGTGGTTTACTTATCCTATGGAGGATATCAATGATGGTCTTCTGGCCAGTTGTCAAGTCTGCAGTCTTCCCCATATTGAACCTAACTGAGGCATTTGGGCCAAAGTGAAGCTATTTAATGACACCTGGGAAAACCTGTACAGGTAAGTTTAGTAGATGAGTGGTGTGTAACACTCAGTTTAAAACATTCATGCCCTGTAACATTTGGGCTGTTTTCTTCATAGTATTCCAATTGTTTGAATTCCTGTTTTCATTGGTTTTATGAGCTGGAAGCCCAAATTATGCACAAATAAACAACTAAATACTTGAAATCGTTTAAGTTGTGGGCCCTGAATCTATAATCTTGTCAGGTTCTGTGGACATGTTGCTTTTTTCCTTCCACTTCATTTCCTTCCCCTCTGAACCCCAAGCTGCTCTCTTGTTTTGTCCCTCCTGTTTGTGTTTAGACTTAGTTCTTTTCCTTATCTAGTTTTTTCATGTTAGATATCTCTTTATTAGTTTATTCTGGCACTTCCTTGTTTCTGTTTCTTCTTCTTACTCTTAGATGTTTTCACCTTTTGTTCGTGTCCTCCTTTGTTTCCTTAGTTTATTCCCTCTAGATAGTTTACTAATTTATTTCTTCCTTCTGTTTTCCAGTGGTTCCTTTAGATTCTCTTCTAGACATCTTTAGTTTCTAGTTTCTTAAGAGTTTTCTGTCTCCCTAACCTTTCTACCTCTCTTACCAGTTGTTGATTGTTTCCACCTGCTCTCTCTCTCTCTCACCTGCATCGGACTCCCCTAATTGGTCATTGGTCTCCTCTCACTTCCTCATTTCCCCCCCCCAGTATATATTCTGCTTGCATTCACTCACTACTCGCTGGTCCGTCGTCATTCTTTCCGTCTGGTTCCCGATTCCTGCCCAGTTCCTGTTTCTTCCTTATCTCTGCATTTATTGGTTCTCCCAGTTCTGTAAGTTTATTATCCTTGTTTTTGTTACAATTAAATCATTTAAGTTTTATTTTTGCTGCCTTTGGGTCCTTATAATTTATACACAAACATGACAAATCTATGGAAGTTTAACGTTTTAAATGGAATTATGGAAATAAACTTTTCCATGATATTCTAATTTTTTGGAAAAAGTCTGTATATCAAACTTTGAAATGATTAGACTTGAGTTTGTGTTTCAGGTTCTTGTTTTTTTTTTCTGAATTCTGGAGTTTGTTGTTGTTTTACTGAATTGCTCCCACACCATGAGTCGGCCAAAATTAGCATCCTCTCAGCTCAAACATAACTAATAACATGATAGATTGTCAAAAGATAAAATACTCTTTTAAACGAAAGCAAAGGGAAAACATCAGAAGTGGTATAACATTGGGTTCATACAGTTAAGGGGTCTGACTAATAGAAAATGTCAAGAACTATAGTAGTATTTGAAATGGAATATTGAATAAAGTTTCTCACAAACTACTTTATAAATAAATACGGAATACATTTTTTCAGTCATTTGATATAATTTGGCCAGCAGACTGAGCAAGAGAGAAAATGTTGGCAATAACACGTTTGCAATTCACATAAGAGCCAACATAGAGAAATATTACATGTCATTAGAGAAACAAATGACCAAAAGTGTTGTTTCTGTCCAGTTGTAGAAGGTCAAATCCTCTCATCCCATTTAGTAAATATAATAAAACTAAAGAAATCTTGTAAACTAAAACTATGAAGCACAAAAGTATTTTGTAAAGAAGAACACCCTGAAACAGATAAGAGTCAGGAATAGAAAGGAAAGATGGAAACACTAAAAAGCTGAGAGCTGCATTAATAAAGAGCTTGATGCTTTTCATAGAACTGAAGCGCTCGTTTGGATTTTTATCGCCACCGCAACATACTTGTCACTGTGCTCAAGGACAACTGACACGTGAACAATATCTGTGCTGTGGCTCTGTCTTTTAAGTGGCTGCAATATTTACATTTCCTAAAAATATTTTTACTTCCCTTTTAATCAGAGTTTTAGCGAGATATTAAAACAGAAAAAAAGTGTTCTGATAATTTACATAATCTGGATTGCGAATGTTTATTTTGTAGAAGTAGATAAACCTCTCGTTGTGTGCCAGATCAAAACCTTATAATTTATTTGGCAGATTAAAGACTCTTGCATGCTGTTTGAAATTCATGCAGAGATATTTTTTCTAAGCAAGCTGATAAATTTTATGTATATTTGATTATCCCAGGGACACTTTCTAGGTCATCAGCAGCATGAGTGATGTCTCTCTGGCAATAGATGGAACAAAGCTCATGACTGCTTTACTTTGAGATTTCAGCAGCTTGTTAAACAGACACAAAAATAAAAGTAGAAAAATTCCTGAAGAACTTTTAATGGAGTTTGCTACTTTATGTATATGACCAAGCACCGTAATAAAGGTCTCGTTGCTGATGAAAGTCCAACATGTGTTGTTTAAATAAACTATGAAAAAGCAAGAATTTTATATGGAAAAGGCTGACATAAACATACTACCATTTGCATGTTGATTGCATGGTTTCAAAAATGTTTTTACATAAAAGGCATCATGTTGACTACACATGTCCAACTGATCGTTGTAATCAAACATTTCCGTTTGTTATACAAATTGGGTTAAAAATTGGTTTGAGCATACATAAAGGATGCAACTCCTAAACATGCAGGTAGAGCTACAGTAGAATGACTTAGTTCACAAGATTTTACATAGTAAAACGGCCTAGTCAAAATCAAGACCTATATACAACTGAGAATGTGTGGCAAGACTTAAACTACGATGTTCATTGCCACAGTTCATTCAATCTGTCCTTAAGCAAATTTGGAAACGATGAGGGAGAAAAGAAAAGTCTTTGGATGTCCAAAGATGGAGTCTAGAGACGTCTTTTGGATTATATCTCCAAAAGAACTGAGCCAGTGATTAATGCTTAAGGTGTTTCTGCAAAGTATTGACTCAGAGAGGGTACAACTGCATGCCACACTTTAAAGATTTTTACTTGCAAAAGGTTTTTGAAAAGTATAATTATTCTTTCACATCCAAAATGTGGAATTACTTTTTGTTGGTTCATCAAACAGCAATAAAACACACGGACGTTTGTTGCTGTAACAGGATGAAATGTAAAAAAGATTATGTATGAATACTTCTGTAATGCACTGTATTTCTGAACATGAAGCACTTCTTGATGAAGTGTTTTGACACTGCTCTTCAGCTCTGGGTTGTGGGAAATGATCTGAAAGCTTAGGCCATCCCCGCTTACATTCAGTGGGTTAAAGTTGTATTCCCACCAGGATTCCTGTGGCACTTTTAAAAGATGAAAACATTCCCCCAGCCAGCCTCACCACAACAAATACCAGCATCCATTTATGTTAACCCATGTCTCTTTATCCCTCACTCACTTTTATACTCCCTGTCATTCACATCACAGTTTAGCTCATCTTTGAAGCGTTTCACACATACATGCTTATCTGCCCCCACACCTTTGTTGCAACAACGTGACTCACTCTTCTGTGGCGCCAAGCTTTTGCCAGGATGCACTCCGCACTGATAAGGTCCTTCCAGCCTCATCTTCTGCCTTCACTTATCACTCTTCAGAAACAAGGGAGCACTGTCTGTCTGTTCATGATTCACTTCTCTTGATAAAAACCAACTGGTTCCCATTTCTTTTTACTCCTGGGCTTCCAGAGTTATTTCAAATGTAGTCTTATGCCAACAGCAGACGCCTTTAACGCAGATAAGACCCAGCAAGATGTGATGGTTTTTAATTGCAGTACCTGACACTTCCCGGGGAGAGGTGATGCAATTTTGGAAGAAATATGAAACGGGAACCAATTAAAATTGATATTATAGTGTTAATGTAAACATCCTGACACTCGTAGCTGGAGCAGAAATGTATGCCTGCAGATGGCCGGCTGAGTGGACAGCTGCTGGTGTCGTGCCACACAAATCTTTCTGGGACATGTCAGGTACAACGTTAAGCGATAACCTATGCATTATAAGCAGGCTGTGATGATAAGGACAGGTCTGAAACAGATTAGCTTCAGAGCTTCCATCACATTACTTGAATCAAGCAACTGTCCTCAGTGCTGGCAAAAAACAAATAAAAAATCTGACTACCTTCAATATCAAAGATAACTTGAGAAAATACAAACTGTTTTCAAATGATGGTAAAAATCTGTTCAAACCAACATGGCTCCATATGAAAAAGTAATCACCCCCTAGACCTGTTGACTGGAACTAACTGATCAAGCATTGGTGTCAATTGGCGCTGACTCTTTTACATCACTCTGGAGAGTTGATCCTCTCTTCTATACTGATTTTTTTTTTCTGATTCAGTCACTGTAAAAAAGGTTTTCAAGCACGTTTAAGGTCATGCTACATTATCTCTGTTGGTTTTAAGTCCAGGATTCGACTGTAAGGTTTGATGGCAAAGTCAATGGCCAGGGTGGCAAAAAATACACATACGAAAAACTAAGGCAGGCCTCAGACATCAAGTAGCATTAATGTTAAAGAAACAGATCACTGTTATCAAAAGCTCAGTGTTATAGACTGTTATAAATGTGTACAGAGATTTGGATTTTGGAAAAAGGGCACTGTAGAGTTAAAGTCTGAACATTTAGGCCCACATTAAACCTCAGCAGACATGCCAGACAGCATCATCATTAAGACCAGTAGTTGAGGGAGAACAGATTACAAATATTGATCAAGATCAGATCACCTCTGCTCGTGAGACAGCCCAATTTTCAAGTATGATGGGATCCGTGTCCAACTATAAAATGATGTTTCAGATGCATTTTCTCACAGATTACCTGATTTATGCCACATATGGGATTGAGGAACACCTATCTCACAGATACATCACATTCTCAAGGCTTTTGTCTTTAGAGGTTTAAGAACAAAAACCAACACTGCCACCATGTGGCTGTAATTATGAAGTGTGGGTTGACACAAAGCAGCAGTCAAAGCCAGTTTGTGTTTCATCCTTGAGAGGGGAAATAATTCATGGATTACATTAATTAGTTAATACTGACATCCGTCCGATATATATTGACACAATCATATATATGCACCTGTAATCTGTGCATTAAGTAACTATATTACTATACGTTCCAGCACAATAAGAAATGTGATTTACCAATCTTAGATTAGCAAATAATGCTCAAATTGTTAACCATATATGTGCAAATCCATAACAAATACCAGGCAGCTAAAAACTTATGTTGACAGTTATGGGAGGATCACTATTCTCTGGCTTTTTGGGGGCACAATTTATAGTTGATAAACACTAAAGAGAGAAAACTATTTCTTCGAGGAATGAGGACTTAACTAACAGATTAACCTGTAGGAAAAAGGGCAGATTAACCTGTAACGGATTAACCAGCTTTTCCCATCTTGAGACTGATGCTTTTGTCTATTGTTCTTTACAAAATTTACAAGTTCAGTAAGAAAGAAAGAAAGAAAGAGAAAAAGAAAGAGTCTCTGAATACCCACTTTTAACTGTTCTACGAATTCTCCAAAATACTTGATTAAAACTTGAACTGCTGGAACGTGAACCACTCCAGCTTTTAGTCTTTTACAGTTTCTCACAGGTTTTCTTTCAGGACCTGCCTATATTGAGCTCCGTCCACCTCCCCATTAACTCAACAAACGCTTTTCCACAGCACACTGCTGCACAGGGAAGGGGCTGGGGTCAGGGTGATCTGATTCTCTGATTACTGTTCTCTTTTTCCTGCCTGTTAATTTTGGTGGACATCCATGTCTTGTTAGATTTATAGCCTGCCATCCTTAATTAATGCAGGAGTATGGCACAATGTAAACCTATCAAGCCAGAGCATGGTTCTGTTATGGAACTAAAAGATTTCTTACCTAACCCTGCTTCAAACCACTCCAAAACTCTATCTTTGACCAGTCTGGTGTGTTCCTTGGTTTCAGGATGCTGCTTGTTCAAGGAAATTTTTGTTTCAGGACCCAAATGCGGGCAATAAAAAGTCCATTATTCCATTATGTGGAACAAGCCCTGAGAAGAAAACTGAGTTCTGAGACATAAAGGCGAAAACAAAAAGGAACTAGTGAGGACTGACTTAACCAGAGGGCTGTGGACATTGAGCTAACTGGAAACAGACACAGGTGTGAGACTAATGAACAAAAAGAGAACAACAGAGTGAAGAACCTGAGAACTGAGAGAGAGGGAAACAATGAGAGCGAATGACACATCACAGTACCCAGAAAACTGAGCAAAACACAACTCTAAACGAGAAAGACTCAGTTATAAAGATAAAAGTGAAAATAAACCCAGAAGCAACACACCAAAAACAGGAGGTGTCAATTTTATTTTTATAGGATATTTAAAACTACAAAATAGACCTTAAAGTTTCTCAAGATAAAACAAAGTCAAATGAAAAGGAAAAATGTGATATAAAATCAGTAAATGTCCTGACTGGACTCAAACAAACTCAAATCAAAAGCCAATTTAAAAAAGGTCAAACATAAAATAAAATAAAAACAGAGCACAAACTACCAAAATAACACATGACTACATCAAGAAACTCAGTATCTGAAAACTTTAAAAGGAACCTAAACCAAGACATGATATTTAGAGAACAGAAAAGAACAGAACAGTGGACAGAACGCAGGATCAGAACAAACTGGAATTCATTTAAGGGTAAGGGAGTACAGGAGGCCTAATAGAAATTGACTCCACATTTAAGTTGGAAAAAAGGTTGGAAAATGGAAAACGGAAGCTAACCTATTTAAAACATATGCATTAAATGTGACTATGTACAGAAATTAAGTTAAATGGAACACAAACTGGCTGAAGCACAATAAAGAAGCAAACACCACATAAGACCTAAAGATTTAAACAGTTGTACACAGATTTAATCTGTCAGCCATTGTAATATAGTTCATATTTGTGCTTACAGTTTTTCGCTTTTGAAGTTTCCTAAAATGTTTCACATCCAGAGACTGATCTGAATTCCCCTTGGGGATTAATGAAGTATTTCTCTTTCTGATTCTGATGTATGATCACAACTTGTCTCTAGCCTACTTTTGTCTTTTTTCAAATTTCAGGCACTTGGTTTTGAAAAATATCCTTCTGTTGTTCTGCTCTTTGGATACTTGTTTAGATTCTGGAATGAATTGTGTTGAAGGCCCTCTAAAATGTTTGTTCACATTTGAAGGTCCAATAGTGTTTCTACTTTCTTTAATTAAAATAAAGCTTCATTTGTATATCCAAGACTTGATGATGAAGCACCTATCTTTATGTTTAGCTGCATAACCTGTTTTCAGAAATGTTCAGTTTTGGAAGATAATCACTCTCACATGGTCAAATACCAAAAATATATTACTAGGATCCATCCATCCATCCATCCATTTTCTATACCCGTCCATCCTAATGTAGGGTTGCGGGGGGGCTGGTGCCTATCTCCAGCGGTCAAGGGGCGAGAGGCGGGGTACACCCTGGACAGTTCGCCAGTCCATTGCAGGGCAACACAGAGACATACAGGACAAACAACCATACACGCACACCTAAGGGCAATTTTAGAGAAACCAATTCACCTAACATGTTTTTGGACTGTGGGAGGAAGCTGTAGTGCCTGGAGAGAACCCACGCATGCACAGGGAGAACATGCAAACTCCATGCAGGAAGACCCCAGGCCAGGATTTGAACCCAGGACCTTCTTGCTGCAAGGCAACAGTGCTACCAACTGCGCCACTGTGCAGCCCCTATTACTAGGATCACTTAAAGTAATTAAAAGAGTTGCTCTAAACCTCTGAGATCAATTTAATATAAAGGGAACAGATGATGTTGTCTTCTATCTAAACAACATAAAATGTGGTGGGGAAATAAAAGCTAAAAACCCATTCATGTGAAATGACCTTCTGATCTCTACATGTGGTTTGAAAGCCATCAAGTCTGAACAAATAGGCTAATAAAGTGACTTTCTGTGTCTTTGTTTAGAACATATTTTGGCTTGACATATAAACTAAGAAATAAAAAATTAAAGATGAAAAACATTAGAAACTGCTCACATGTTTTATCTTAAATGGAAAAGAAGATGGCTCTTAATTTTCATTTTTTCAGTGTTTTTTTTTTGTGTGTGATTATGGGATTATGATGAACTGAACCCCCCAAATAATAATTACTCATTTCAAAAACTCAAATGGACTTATTCTTATGTATAATAGGACCTGCCCTATACACTTTCACTGATATAAAACTATAGACTGTATATTGTATAAAACAGTGTAAATGGGTACAGTGAAAAGGATTTAGTTGTAATGATGAATCTGTCCAGCAGAGGGAAGAACAAAACCACATTTCCATAACAGGGTTTTTTAGCTGATTCCAAATCATACTGGGGCTAAAAGACTTTTATCTGAATTCAGTTGATTCTATCAATGCTTCCATACTTCTCAAAATAAACTAAATATCAATAATGCATTAGACAAAATCTTTCCCTAAAGCTCCTTAGTCACTTTATATGGATTGAGATAATCTTATGGTGGTCTTGAAACTGCAGACTGCCCATCATGAGGGATATTGTGAATTACCTCATCATCATATTTAATACAAACAGCTTCATCTTCAGCAAATCTGTTCTATTATAGCATTCAATACCACTTTCAGAGGATTATATAGCTCTTTTGCACTTTTAGAAGCATTATGCTTGCTCTGCATTTGGAATGCTTGCTCGTCTTGGACAGCGGAAAAACTTCTGCACGCTGTACTGTTTGTGTCCACCTTCAGATTATTTCCTTGTAATTCTCATGAAATTCAAAACTAAAACCCCCACTGTTACAAGTTTCTCTAACTTGAATATTTAAAATAATCAAATCAATTTTAAAATAAGACAAAGTACTTTGAGGCACTCTTCTTTGCAAAATCGTTTCATTCAAACAAAGAAACTCAACTAGATTTAAGTCCAGGCTTTGACTAGAATACTTCAAAACCTATATTGTTTTTTTTTTTAAAGACTCTCAGAGATGGACCTATTTGGGTGCTTTGGATCATTGTAAGGTTGCACAGTTCAAGTGTGCTTGCTCTAAAGGTCATGAATGGAAGGTCAGACTTTGTCGTTTGATTTTTTTCTGGTTCAGAAAAGAAATCCTGGTTTCGTCAATTATGGCAATTCATCCAGGTTCTCAATCAACAAAGCTTCCCCAGAGCATCAGACTACTACCAACATGTTTTACCATGATGGGATTTTTTTTCTGAAAGGTTGTCTTAGTTTATGTTTATTTAATTAAATCATCAAATGAAAGCAGCCTTGTGGGTGTTCTTGGATTATCTTTGTTTGATGTTAAAATTGGTTTGTTGATCTGAAACATTCAATTGGGGAAAAGAGCAGAACAGTAGAAGTCTGTAATAGGGCAAAACATTTTCTTAAAGTTGAATGTACTTTCTACATTATAAGGTAATGTTTGGGCCACTTGAATCAGATCAGAGAAACAAGCAATTCATGCAAGTGTCTACTTGAGACCAGGATTAAAAAAGGCTGTCCATACCTTCTTTGCCTTCACAAAGGAAGGAGAGGAACTATTATCAGCTGTTTCCTCAGTATCAGAGAATATAGACTCAGTCCTCTTGGATCTATGTGTGTCATGTCTGTTCCCATATTTGTTTGTTGCTATGGCACCATGCACCACCCTCCATTGGAGTGCATTGGAGGGTTTCCAACCCCACTGATCTCCAACACCAACTAGCAGAGCTCTGTAGACAACATTTATCCTCACAACCTACAAGCGAAGAGATAGGATGAAATGGAGTGCAGTGAGATACAAGTAGACGAGTTAGGACAAAATGAAACTAGATTTAATGAGATGTGAAAAGGTGTAATAAGATATGTTAAAGTAGATGAGACAAAATTAGATTAACTGAAATAGGATAACTTGTACTTGATGTGAGTTGAGATGAGATGAGATGAGATGTAATGTGGTGAGGTGGATCTTGTTGAGACTAGATGCAATGACATGATACTAGGTGAGATTAACCAAGATGAGGTGTGGTGAGGTAATATGAGATAAGACTAAACAAGATGTAATGAGATGAGTGGAAGTAAGATAATTGAGGTAAGACTAGAATAAATAAGATGACACGATAAACAAAGTTAAGATAATTTGAGAAGAGATAAGATAAGATTAATTTAGGCTAGATGAGATGAGATGAAATGAGATGAAATGAGATAGAATCTAACAATTTGAGGTTAGCTGAGATGAAATTAGATTATATTAGATGCAATGAGGTGAGGTGAAATGAGTCTGGATGAGACTAAATTTAATGACATGAATCAAGCTGAGTTGATTTAGATGAGACTGAGATAGACCTAGATGAGGTGAGTTGAAGTAAAGTGAAGGTGAAGTGTGATGAGATTAGATTAGATGTGACAATAATGAATGAGATAACATGATAGAACTAGAAAAACACTTGAAGACCGCAGACCTCCTCCAAGGCAGCTCAGCCCCCCCACCCTCCAGGCTTTCTGATCACTCCCAAATTTTAATCACTTGTTCCTGGTCCCATTGCAGACATTTCCTGAAGATTTCATCAAAATCTACCAACAACTTTTTTAATTATGCTGCTAACTAACAGACAAACAAACCCTGATGAAAACATAACCTTGTTGGTGGAGGTAATAAGGTGAGAGGAATTTATTGAGATGAGAACAACTGTTATGAGATTAAATGAACCGATGGAGGAGGTGAGATGAGATTGACAGAGATCCGAGATGAGATCAACGGAGATGAGATGAGATCAGACAAAATTAACTAAGAGGTGAATTTTTGTATGGCAATCCAGTTGGGTAGCACTTTTGACTGGTAGTGAAAAAGTCCTGGGTGCAAATCCCTGGGTGTTTTTGTGTGGAGTTTGCATCTTATCTCTATGCATGTGTGGGTTCTTACAAGGTGCTCTGGCTTCCCCCACAGTCCAAAAACATGCATACTAGGTTTGTTGGCCTCTCTAAGTTTCCCCAGTGTGTCAGTGTGAGTGCATGGTGCTTTGTTCTGTGTTCCCTTCAACGAGCTGGTGATCTGTCCAGAGGTAGATAGGCACTAGCACCTTCATAACAATAAGTTGAAACCAAAGGTTAACTCCTTTGGCAACTTGATGTTTTCTTTTTATAAAGGAACACTATAATAACATCTCTCCCTTGCCCTTTTCAGTTGTTTAATTAGAATAAAAATCCGTTTCAAGTTATTAAAGTGCCCTATTAGCTATTATTATGAATTGCATATGTCCTAGAAGCCCCTCTTCAAAATGTTATCGACACCCGGAAGACTGTCAACAAATAAAGCTCTTTGGGCTAAGTACTATGATAAGAGGATAAACAGCTTGTGCTTCAGCATCTGTAAAAGTAATTCGAATTTAGGCAGATGTTGACCCTGCTTTTGAGGCTTTTATTCTCTTTCCCATCTCCCAAAAGTGCTGCTCCCCTTCATTTAATCTGAAATCGAGGGCTTTCAACTGCGACAGATTATAGGAGGCTAACCCAAGCATGCAGCCGTGAACTGTCTCCTAACGACTCAAGCCAGCAGAGCATCAAGCACCAAATAGCTACTCCACGTTCATGATGACTTTATGTCAGTGAAGAGCTACACCATGACTATCATTTGTACCGAATTATACAATCTTTTGAAAGGAAAGTAAAACAGACATCAGAAGGAGATTTAATAAAGCAATTTCTATTTCATGTTTTGAATTTTGACTTATACATAATGAAATGGAAAACACTGACATTTAAAGACTACACGAAATATATTTTAAAGATTTATATATTAGTTATATACAGCATGATATAGGATGACAACTTTCTCCATCTGCCGATGGGATGCTTCCTCTAAAATGCTTCAATTTAATAATTGTATAAGCACAGTCAGAATAAAAGACAGGAAATAAATTATAGGTCACTGGTTGCAATTCATGTACTTTTACATGTTGAGAAGCCTTTGCTCACCTGGCTGTTTGTAACTTTAAGATATATTTACATTATTGTCTATTGCTGCTATTCTGTCAAATCCTCTAGTATTTGAAGAAACAGGAGTGAGTTTGAAAATACATCAGAAAAAAAGTGCATTTGAATCTTCTTGGTAGCAACCAACAAGTTATTTCCTCAAGCTATAGAAGTCCAGATGAGGGCTAGTTTGGTGAAGTCGGAGAAGGACAGAAATCCAAGTCAGTTAATCCAGATTTAAACTAAAATCAACTAGTCCCCTGCAGTCACTTTTGACAACAACAGTCTCCAGGTTCTGGATTGGTTCTAAGGACTTCTCTGCTCCTCTTCTGGACTGGTGGGACCACTGGCCTTCTCTTCAGCCACCTGGATCTCCTGTTTGCCCTCCAGCAGTCTGTCATGAGAAACTGTCCCCAGCACTTTGGCACTGTGCTCCTGAGCTTTGGCCCTGAGAGCAGCAATGCTGTTCTCTCTCAGTTCCTCTTTAGAAATGACGGGCTTGCCCTCTGACCTCTTCTCCTCCACTTCAGTGTCCTCTGGGATCTGAGCGTTCGGCTGCTGCGGGGCATCACACTTTCCTGTCGGTGGGGGGGATGATCCCTCTATGGACTTTTTGTGCATCCCTGTAAAGAGTTGCGGGTATTCAGATTTAGAATAACGTCTGCTCACTGGTAAGCCATCTTGGACTGAAAATAGCAAGCAAAAATAGTTCTGGTTTAGAATATAATAACAGCAATGAATTACTGGAGTGCTGGAATTAGTTTCATGCTCATGTAATGTGAAAACAACAAACAGGTGCATGAAATGTGCTTGAAACTGCCACAAGCTGCAGTTCTCATGACAGAATGAAGGTTGTTAAGGTGCAACAGAATGAGGGTGCTGAAAAGGATTTCAGAAACCTTGAGAGCCAATTCTTACCCAGCAACCAGGGGGCACAGGACTCCATGATACCATCCTTGGCAGACTTGAGGATGGACTCTGGCAAAGGGATGGAATGCCTCACCATGGCTCCGTACAGTCCATACTCAGCCATCACCGTGCTGCGGCCCCAACATTTCTCCCTCTTCCTCCACTTGGCTCTGCGGTTCTGAAACCATACCTAGGACAGAAAAGGTAGCCACTGGATTAATATCAACCTTTCCCATTTTCTATCAGCTTTGTACATCTGAAAGACTAAATGTTTTGCCTGCCATATTTAGCTGGCATACAGTATTTGTTTTGCCACCATGCACAGTGAGCAGGACTGAAAAGGAGATTCATTTAAAAAAATCTCAAAAGGTCATTGTTAGAGAACGGCAGCAAAGAGTGGCATCATAGGACCATAGGTCATCCATAAGAACCATTAGACACCATCCATTTGCCAATCAGTTGTTTTGTATGCATGCCAGAATTAAGCTTTTCCTATCCTAACATCACAAAACATGTGGAGTGTACCAAACACATCGGGGACTTCAGCTGAAGCCGTGTGCTTTTCTGAGATGGGTCTGAGATTGAACTTTGTGGAATACGTGGAGAAGCACCCAATGCCCATTGTTAAGAAAGGTGGTCAATCTGTGATTCTGTGGGACAGTTTCTCTCCCAAAGACTCTGGAAAGGTTGTTAAAATGTATAGACCGTGAACTTTTTGAAATAGAAGATTTTTTATCTAACAAAATGTGCTTTTTCAGAGTCACAATGATCCAAGACATATTGTCAAACCAACTCCTAAATGATTCACAAGTATTCTATCTAAGTCATCTTTCTGTTCAAATCCCAATTTTAAAGAAAGCTTGTGAGGTTGAACTGAAGATGAACCAGGATTCTGGACAATCTAAAGAGACTGAAAAAAAGGACAACGACGTCTAACCTTTTGAAATATCAAACAAATGTGTCTGTCCCTATAAATATTTTTTTAGTGATGTAATATCTATTCTTCTCAAAGAGAAAATACTTTTTTTTAATCAATTTCCTTTTATCAATATTTTATGTGCATTAAAGGTTACTTTCGCTGTTTATTTAAAACTTTGTCATTGCAGTGATTCAGCTTTTACAATTCAGTAAATTGACATTTCGTTTTTGGTGACATGTGTTTCAGTTATCATGTCAGGGAGTCAGATTATTTATTTATTTATTTGTTTGTTTGTTTTTTGTTTAATTGCCAGAGTTAATTTTTGTCCAACATTGCAGGCTTCACACTCTCAGCCCCAGAACACATATTTAATGACAGCAACTAATTAAGTAAGTCAGTGTCAGTCAGTCAGTGAAGCTTATCTCTACAGCACTTTTCAAAGCATCACAATTGCAAGGTGCTTGCATCCCTCTGCAACATAAAGCAAAGATGAAATACAATGAATAGTTATACAATCGACCCTTGCAGCTGGGTTTCAGATCATGTCCAAACATGATTTAAAAAAGCATGAACTTGTGTTTTTAGCAGCTGAAAAGAACCCAAGTGAATTTGTTTTATAATATCTCACAGATGAAAATAGCTACACAGACAACAAATGTAATTGCTTTGTTAAATTTTGGTTGTTTGCCAAAGTTTTAGTTGTTATTTTTGATAGACTGTTTTATTCTAATGCCTAAGATACCAAGGGACAGGACAAATGTAAGATCATCAGTCCTCAGAGATATGTCAATCTATGCAGGATCAGTGTAGCATTTATGTCAGGGTGGCCCTCTCTAGGTGCTATGCGCATAATATTTTTTATTTGTGGATTTAATTAGGTCAAGGGCAAGCTTTGATGAGTTGCAGCAATTATTTATTTAAGCTCACACCTAGAAACAATGTCAAATGATACCAGGGTCACATATTCAGGTCAAAATCATAAGTATTTTAAAATAATGGACACTTAATTTTTAGGATGGTTTTGTAAATCAGCTTAAGGTGGATCAAGATTTTCTGATCAAATATGAACACAAATTTGAACAACATACTGCACTTAAAGGGGCCATATGCAATTTTCTGAAATTTAAACTCGCGACTGACACCTGTGGCCAAAAAACGGAACTGCTCTTCCTTCCTGCTCGCTCTCGCAGCGCGCGCTCGTACGCCGGTCGCTCTCAATCTTCTATCTTTTTCGGGCACTTGTCAGGGGTTTAACTTTTTTAGTCTTATGTGGAGTTACTGTTGGTGTCAGAGTTTTCCTTGGTCTCTTCTGTGTATTCACACAATCCACTGAACTGCTTGTGAGTGCTAACTAGCAGTGGTGGCAGAGTGATCTGAAGCGTTTAACATAAACGCGCTTGACGTCACATGCGCAGACAGAGCGGGAAAATCCGACCTGACAGAAAATAGAAAAAGTTGTATACAGGCTTATAGGTGCACCCACTGTGAGCTGACAAGGTGTCAGTGTGTTCATCAGGAGATGTTTGAGTAATAAATGGTCAAAAAAAAGGCTATTGTTACGTTTATTTTGGGGAAAAAGTTGCATATAGCCTCTTTAAATGAAACTTCTGAAATTCTGTTATTACTTTTGGTTTGGTTTTGAGCCACTTCAAGATCTCTAGTGGGCCATATCTGGCTGTGTCTTAAAAAACTTTTTGGATGCATGCCTCAAAAAGGAGAGGTCCAAGTATTGACCCCTTGCGGCACACCAAATGTCTCACACCACAAGATACTAGAGAGAAGTCATTCTCACTAGTTGTCACATAAAGCCTTTAGGTCAATAGATAGATGAGTCACTAAAAAAGCAACAAAAATGATCAACCTCCACGGCAAAAATGATCAGTGAACCCCATCTAGCTGCCCATTCCAAACTTTCTGGTGGCACACCTGCTTAGACACTCTCTAGCCAACATGTGGTGAAGGCCCAGCAGGCTCTGTGTCAGCTAACAAAGACGCTTAGTGAACTGTGTGACACAACACAAAGATGTTAAACACTGATACACTTTTGATGGTTCTTGTGAAAAGAGTAGGCCTAAGGAGGCAAAAAGAAGCAGTGAGGGGGGCATGTATTTAATATTAAACTGCAAAAAGATCAAACCGTCTCTAAGCTTTTTCTCCCCAGGTAGCTCTGATGATAACCCTTATTCCATACAAGATACGGTTTTTTTTTTCCTCCGAGAAATTGCTTCTCCGTCCCTCAAAAGAAGCCAGTGTGTGGAAGCGTCGAGGAGCGACCCAGGGGCGCGCCGAAGCTGATTGAAAAATAAGTTAATTTCAGGCCCAATCGATGGCGGGCAGGCGGGCAAATATCACGGGAAATTAAACTACCGGGACTCCGGGGAGCAGCGCTATTGACCCGCGCTAATAAATTCAATGTAGTTATTTCATTTGAACTCCCTGCGCCTCTCAATCGACAGCAGCAGAAGCAGAGCCAGCCTCCCGAGCTCGTCTGATTTAACTAATTACACTCAATGAGGAAAATTGGGTGTTAATTTTATCCAGGAGAGAAGCAGGCCCAGGCTTATTTATTTATTTCCTTTTTATTATTTATTCGCGGCCATACTGTTGCAGCCCCCTAATGAGAATGAGATTAAAAAAGGCGCTCCGGCAGATGGATGGGTCCAGGTCACACCGCAATCTTCTTCCGCCTTGATAGCTTGATTAGGTCGTTAGCGGCTCCTTCTCCGAGAACAAATTGTTTCACATCCAACTGCGCCTGATGAGAGATTATCTGTCCTGGCGAAGATGCTGCTGCTGCTGCAGGAGGAGGAGGAAGAGAAGGAGAGCCTTCTTTGTTCAGGCAGGAAGGGGGCGAAAGTGATCGATTTGTGCGGGTAACCATTTTCCCTTAAACAACCCATTTCATGCTGATGAGGTGTGCAGTGTATGCACACACACAATAATAATATCAAATAATATAGCCTAGGTCTGTTAGGTTGAATCCCATTTCCTATGGGTCTGCTTTTGCCCGATATGGCTCACCACTCAGGGCAGCAAGGCCTGAGGGTTGCTTTGTACACTCACAAAGCAAACACAAGCAAAAGTTTGTGAGCTGCATCCTAAACAGTTTCCTGTCCAGTCAGAGGGGAATGTGGGCCTGCACTGTGTTGATTGCAGTGTAAGCGCATTAAGAAAGTTTTGCAGAAGGGACTTTGTCAGGGGGAGTGCATGGTGGAGTGTTTGCCCCCTCTGCAAATCCCTTGGCACCTATGGTTAACATATCCTGTTGAGGTAAGGAACGTTTCTTTAAAAGCTGAAACATGATCTGATCTTACATGTACATAAACACAGTAGTAATTCGTGACTGGATGGAGCCAGGCGCAAGCATCTCCTTCTGCAACCCCCACCCACAAAACAAAGATTCACATTATACACAAATAAATCTACTCTAATGTATTTAACATATAGGCTATTAAGATTCAGAGAATGTTTTGCAAATTTGATAAAATGTATATTAAATTATATATTTGTTCCAAAATAGACAACTTTATGTATATTAATCTTTAATTACAGTTAAAATTACTCCCCACTATGAAAATGCATCAAAATACATCAAACTAGACATTATAGCGGTGGTTTTTGTTCTTGTGACAATTTAAAGAGACACATTTTTACATTATTTGTTTTTGCTTCTTGATAAAGAAAGAAATTTCTGCAATAAAGTACACATTATTCTAAAGGTTTTTCTTATTGTGAGATAGTTTTAATTAAATTTTTTTTTGATGTTTTACAATTTTTCTGCTGCAAGAACTAACAGTGACAGCAAATATAGTGGAACATTAAAATATGCTAACTGAGGAAATAATTCACACTTTGACTGTGTCACTTATAAATCAATATTTTTATTTTTGTTTTTTGTTTTTTACTGCAACAGAGCCATTGCCCTTTGTCCTCCCCTTATTCCACAGAAGCGTTTGGAACGTCCCCTAGAAACATAGGGCTTTGGGCTTTAAATGAGATTTTATTAATAGATAATGAAGTGGACTTACATGCTTTGCAATGCGACTGTCTAAACCTACAAAGAGCCTTCTCTAAATATGACGACATTACATGACATAAACTAATATAGCCAATTATATGATATAACTAGAACAAATGTAGCATCATACTTGATACCTTTTAACAGCATATATGGTCAAAATACAAAGTAATTTCATTTTCATGGGCACATTTTTTATATAATTTTAAAGAAATACATTCTCTAGAATTAAAAGATAAAATTATGATATGATGTGTTTATAAATTGAAGCAGGTATTTACCAATACACTGTAGAAAAAAAAAGAAAAAAAAAGAAGAAAAAAAGCCATCATATTAACAGGATACCAATGTTGTACTTTAGAAATTTTACAGTAATTACTGTATTTTATTTTTATTGACTGCGATTTAGTTAAAGTTTTTACTGTAATTACAAAGCATGTGCAATACAATATTCTAAAGATTCTACAGCACATTTTTTGCTACCTACTGGTTACTCCTTTACTGTAACAATTTACCTGACCCGAAAAAGTTGTTACATTTTTTTCTGATTTACAAAATAACATTACACCTCTTGGCACTTTAAAGCTGGATTTTAAATATACAAATCAACGCACTTACACATTAGCAATCAATGTCAAAGTTTTTTGGGGGTTATTATTTTCTTTCAGTGAAAAAAAAAATAAAAACCAGCCCACTATAATAAAACATTTCAAATAGCAAGTAGAAAGATGGTTGTGGATTAAAGGCGTTCATAAACACTATGAAATATCAAAAATTATTACCTGTATTCTGTCTTCAGGCAGCTCTGTTTTCATGGCCAACATCTCTCGGGCATAAACATCCGGGTAGTGCGCTTCGTTAAAGGCCTTTTCCAGCTCCTCCAGCTGATAAGACGTGAATATGGTTCTGTGGAAAGCGTAATGCTTGTGAATATACGCTGCATGTGCATGAGAGTCCTACAAAATCCAATATTTCGTTGAGCTACGTATTAAAAATAGGCTACCACTTGCAGTTTTCTGTTATTAATATTTCTTGGAAATTACATCCTTGGTAGAAAACAAAAACAGACATAAAAACAGGAATAGTTTAGATATTGGTGCCTTCAGAAATTGTTAAGAAGCAGATTATTGAACTGTAGTCTACAGTAAATGTGCTATAATAAAACGAAACAGACAACCAGAATACAATTTCTTTTTAATAAGTAAAAACTACACAATAAAACTGATAATCGAATAATCAGCCAGGAGTCCGTCTTGTATGCCTTACATATATCCATTAGACAAGATAAAGAAATAGATAGAAAATGACACCAACCGGTGGCGTCTTTTCTTGCGTTTCTTGTTCTGACTTATAGATGATTTTGTATGTCTTCGTTCATTTGAAGATAAATCCTCGGAGTCTGGATGGAAAACAGTGGGATGTGTTTTTAAAGAGAGCTTTGAGGATTGATGCAATAAATTGTATCACCACATTTTCACAAAAAGATGCAATACATCTTTTATATAATAATAATAATAATAATACTAATAATACTAATAATAATAATAATAATAATAATAATAATAATAATAATAATTTGTAGTATTTCTGATTAATGCATATGTCATTCGTGTCGTAGCATTATTGCAGGATTTCTCGAGTGTCCGTGGATCACCTGAGCTGGCAGATTGGCTGGGGTCCAGCGGCCTCAAGCTCCTGCTGTGGTGCTGCAGGTGGGCGTCCTGTCCGTCTGACAGCACCGTCTCCAGGAAAGCGGGTTGGCTGTAAAACGACGGAATTCCACCTGTGCCAATTAATCCCATCCCGACACCCACGCCGACTGCTGCGGGGCCCAGCACCGACCTGGCGGCAATTAGGTGCGCCCCGGCAGGCAGCGAGCTCAGCGGGACCCTCGGTGTAGTGGGCGGCTCTTTATTCAGCCCCAGGATCTCCTGGATGCCGAAGCCGGTGCACCTGGTCGGTGGGTGGTTGGTGGTGTTTTTCGGCTGGTGGCTGTTGCTCCCTCCATTTGTTCTCAGAGAGGTTTTCTCTGAGTGATTTAAACTTTCCGACAGCACTGCGCCCTGCTTCCCCGTCATGGTGCTTTGAATGGCCCTTGAAAAAAATATTTCTTTATTATGTCGTCTCACAGGAGGGTTTCTCGTACATGATCCTCTGCGTCCCACACGGTCGTTTAGAAAATGGTCCTTTTATCCAACAGGTCCATCCCAACAAGAGGCTGCACCTTGCAGCCAATCAGCTGCCAGGATTCAGGATTCCAGTGGATCATGGATGTACTACGCCCTCTGCAACACATCTCTGCCTTTTTCTGGGGAATGTGTGGTGGAACTATAGGTGCTTCAGCTAAAAAAATGTTTTAAATATATCTAAATGAACTAAAACACTTTTTTAAAATTATGTATAAGTCCAAAATCATTTAAGGAAACCCTTCTTATTTCCAAAAGATTAAACAAACAATCAGATGCAGATTAGATAGATTATAGAAGCTGTCTTTGAATACTCAGTGAATAAGAGCAAATCAAACCTATTTCACCCTATCTCCTGATACCCCGTGTCTTTGAAATGGTGCAGGTTTATAGAAAATTACCCCAATCTCTAAATCTGCCTTTTGCGGAATGCATTACGCACACATGTAAACACACAGACAGAGCCAGCTATGATCTACGTGCCCAACCACCGGCTCACTACATGGATGGATAATTGATCTCCAGATGCTCTGGGAAACTCATCACAAGCGAATCAAAGGCCCACCCAAAAAAAAAAAAAAAAACGACAGCTGGAGGAGATGGACGCAGTCCTGCACCGTGCTAATCCCACAGCAGCAGCTGCAGGAGTAATAATAATGATAATAATAATAATAATAATAGTTATTATTCTCACAAATATAAAATATGGAAAACTAAAACACAACAATATTTGTAAATAAACGACTACGATACCACCAAAATAATAATAATAATATGAACCTTTATAATGAAGATAATGATAAATTCATATCAAATACATATCAATAGAATATTGAACAACAAATAAAAACAAGAGCCTTCTACCACTAATAATAATAATAATAATAATAGGAACAAAATCAACAACAATAATAAATAAATCTGAAATAAAATATGAAGCAATAAAAACTAATAAAAACAGCAGAATACTAATCTATAGCTTAGGCTACTGATATTGATAGGCAAATAATAATAATAATAAACATCATCATCAGTGCAATATAGTAGGCTAGTATCTATAGTTTATTTTTATTTATTGATTTAAAAAAATGAAATAACCTGGCAAATTAAACGGTTCTTTATTTTAGAAACAAAAGTTTACTGCATTTTTGCACTCACGCTGACTTAGGTTATAATGCCCACAAGTTCAGTGTACAGTCAACACTGGTGTTGTATAATAATGCCAGGAGGCAAAGGATAAACAAACACTTACACATCATGCAAATAATTGCCATACGCCCTCACACCAGCCAATATCACAATTTGAGCACAGTTAATCCACTAAAATGGCCTTTAAAAGATGTTTTTTTGCACACACGCGGGCCTGCACCCTGATTCACCTTGCAAAGTCATATTTTCTATCAGCGAGAAAGAAGCAGCTGATTAACAAGAAGAAAAAATATTGCTGCTCCAATTAGTGCTTGGCCAGTTGAAAGTAATTAGGGCCTATTTAGTGGAAATTCTATTAATGAAGAAATCAATGTTATTAGGGTATGCTAATGACACACCAGCCTGCTGGGATAAAGTCATTTATTAACATGGAAGGGTGTGCAAGAGAAGGCCTCTCACTCCATCATCACTCTTCCTGCAATCCATACGGCTTATTTGTTTGTTTGTTTTGTTTGTTTATGGCGGAAGGCTTTCTCGTCTGTTTTCTTCTCGATTAATCCGTCTTCTGTGAAATGGATGCAGTCTGATTTACATGCAGAAAAGAGGCTTCCTAATAAGGCTCTAGATTAAGGGGAGATTTAGTTCAGTCATTCGTGTAGATTGGGTTGCCCATCAAAGATCTGTAAGATCTGATGGACGGCTGCAGATTAAAAAGCAAACATCTGCTGATTTTGTTTTTTTTACTCTCAATGAACCAAAACCACTTCCCCTTTAAAACGGCATCTTCTTTTTTTTCTTCCCTGCTCCATCCTGCTTTTGCTGTCCTATCATGATGGAAAACTAAGAGGGAAATGGTCCTGAAAACTTTTTAATATATTTTAAAAAAAAGCTATCATCTACATAGGGTGAAACCACCCGCTTCAATACATATAGAGTATTTTAGTGTGCTGAATGTTGGTGCATCACTGTAAATAAACTTAATATAAAGGGGGAAGGTCACACGTTAAAGCTGGAGACATTTGCACACCACTTTGAGCAGATCCCAATAGGCTACTAATGCTGTGGCAGAAGTAACAATAGAAAACTCTTCTATATGCAGTGGATGCTGAGTTAAACCCCTTGGTGTTTATACAGGGTCCAGGGAACTTGATGACAGCCAACATGTAGTGTCGAGTCAGGCGGAAAAAAACCTAAGCATGGGCTGCACTTGCAGGCAGTGATGTGATGCGACCCCATCCCCTTCTCTCGTCTCTCCTCTCTCCACAATTTACAGAGTTTGCAAATCCTGCAGCTTTCCCATGGACCTCCGACAACCGCATGTTTGGTAGCTGCCCGTTGGCATTGCTTAATTAGGCGAGGAGTTGATTAATTTGCACTAATTGACAGCTAATTTAAGGGCCCGGGGCACATCGGATTGACGTTTGTCGGGGCACAGTGGCATGTGAGGTCAGGCCAGACGCTCTGCATATGGATGGATGGACTAATTCCCCACCCGCCCCACCTTCTCTCTCCAGTATGGATGACCAGCTCTGCGGGGGCTGACCCGTTTTCCTGAAGAGGGCCGCTTGGCTGCGGGTGACAGGCAGCCACCAGTGCTTCCACCCTATTGAGGATGTCAGAGAACAGATTGATCAATGCGCCTCAGTCAGTGCCAACAAGTGTCAACATGCAACCAGTTTCCAGCGACAACAGGCCACATTTGTGCCTAATATGTTCATAATTTACTTGCAAATAGTAAATTTAAACTATAAACCTCTACAGATTTCACTTAAATTAACTGGATTGTTTGTAGCTATAGTGGATTATGTAGAAAAGTTCAAGTTTTTCATGGATTTGTCAGTGTTGTAGAGCCACCTCCGCTGCAATTAAAGTCTAGTGGAATAGGGCCTATCACACCAACCTTGGTCAAGTAGATAAATCATTGCCTAGTCTTTCTTCTACATAACATTTTAGATGGGGAGGTTTTCTAAACATCCGTTTTCAAGTCCTAAAATAAATTATCAATTGAATTTAGGTTTGAACTTTGACTGGGCCGTTCTAACATGAATATACTTTGATCTGAACTGCCCCACAGCTCTGGATGGTAAACCTCCACCTCAATCTAAGGTCTTTTCCAGCATATTCCTCAATTTTTCTGTATTTAGCTCCAACCATCTCCCAATCAGTTTCCCCTATTCCAGCTGAAGAAAAGGACCTGCCACCACAGCATAATACTACCACCACCACCAGTTAAACATACCAACGGGGGTACAACCTGGTGTAAAGTGTTATAGTCTTATTCCACACTGCCTTTCATGTGTTTAGTAATATTTCCAAAGCCTGGAATACAAAACTAAAAGCTTTGTTGGGGGTGTTCAGGCTGAAGTGCAGTTAGTTTTTCTCCAGGCAGGCTTCAAATGTAGGCCAAAAAGTTCTGTTTTAGTCTTATCTGACTAAACATCTTCTATTTGCTGTGTCTCCTATACCCCTGGTGGCAAACTTTAAATGCTGTGGTTTTCTTTTAACAATGGCTTTCATCTTGCTACTCGTTCATAAACCCCAGATTTGTGGAATACACAGCTACTGCCTTGTCAACAGATTCTCCCACTTGAGCTGTGGATCTTGGCAGCTCCTAGTCACCATGCTTTCCTAGCCGGGCTCTTAAGCTGGGTGATCAAGTCTTGCACTACTTAGTTTATCACAAAAGATCTTAAATAAATACAATAGCTGGCAGGTAAAGAAAAAAATAAATATCTATAAAGATTATTGCAAGGCACTGTTTGTTTATCCAAAGAAGTGGGTCCGTGTGAGAGGGAGGGGGTGAAGCTGCAGAGGACGCAGCAGCTTCTGTCCATGTGAATCGGAAGGACGATTAGGGGCTTATTAGCAGCCCAGAGAGAAGTGTAAGTTGTTGGGGAGTAAGCGGGCAGAGCCCCGGCGACATCTCCAGCCGAGAACAATCCGAGCCATTGTCTCACCTAATTATAGCGGATGGACTTCTTTTTCTTTCCCATTCGGCATGCCTGTCTGGTTCCCTTTTTTTGCCCGTCGGCAGGCTCAAGCAACGCTGAAGTGTGCTAATTAGAAAAGAAATGGTCCTCGTAGTTATGTCAACTCTTATTAACCACGGCCACAATGAGTAATATTATTTTTACGCAATGTTTTGTGTAGAGGACCCAGCTTCCAATGCTCATTAAACAGAAAGCATGCCCTTGCAGACCGGGGAGAACTCAAATATCTGGGTCTCTTCAACGAGCACAGAAAAAAGGTGCTGCACTTTGACGTATCCTGTTATTGCTCTAATTAAAACCCTGAAAACTCTGCTTTTATTCAACTTAGCTGCTTTGGTTGGAAAATAGGAAGCTCAACATATATACTGTTTTCATTTTAAAACTTTATTTTACAAGTTCAGGAATTACAAAAAGGCAATTCGTGTTTAAAAGAGAAGAATAAATAATGAGTATTTAATTTAATCAAACTTTGTAAGACAGAGAAAAGCTTAGTGAAAGGGAAAGAAAAAGCAAAGGCATTTAGAGGGCAAAAGGTATGAGGGTTTACCAGTTAAACCGAATGCAGTAAAATATTTCAAAGACTGCTTTCAAAGATCTTTATACACATATATCTCTGAAGAGTTTTGCAATCTTAAATGTCAGTGCTCTTGCTTTAAAAAAATGCATGGTCACTTCTTGGGTCTTTCCAATATGTTCAGGAATTTGCCTCTGGTCATTTCCCTGGCTGGAGAAGAAGACAGATCAATTATTAGGGATTTATAACAGAATTACCACTAAACAGTAAGTTTAATATAACCACCATCTTCTAACTATCTGGTATATAAATAATCAAGCTAACAAATTTGGTTGCAATTCCAACAACATCAGTAAAGCTGCTTAGTAATACAAAGCATGTACTTCATGTCTTCACTCACACAGGAATGCAATTAATACAAACATCTGTTCATTCAGGTATAGAAAGCATAAAATTGGGTGTAGTTAGATATTGTCATTGCAGTTTGAGTTTAGTGCTAGAGGAGATCCCTATGGAAACATCATCATTATAAATAAGAAAAGAGAGACTGACTGGGAAAACAAAAGGTCTCCATGAATGATTATGAAATCTGACTAAAATGCATCACAAAATAAAGTTTGGGTGAAACAGCCAACCTTTACTATATTTATGCAACAAAACCTAAGCAGTAAATGAAAGTCAGTCTGAGGACTGATGGTCAGTATGACACATGAAGGAAACTCCAAACATGACTAAAATAATTTTCTGTTTAAACTTAATTAAATATTAAAGGCAGACAATAAGAGACAGAATATAGTCTATATGTAATAATACATTAACACTTATGTCATCTGTTAGGATTTTAGCCTTTACTGTACTGACGTACATAGTCATATTGAATAAAGTAGAATGTGTTCTGATGAGGCTCGTTTGTCAGATTAAAAGTACCTTTTGAAAATAACCACTAAGCAGGTATTAAACATACTTTTTGCTAACCCCACATTTATGTTTAAAAATGTCTTTTATTGGTCTTATGTAATATTCTAATCTTAAATGTTGTCTTTTCATTAACTGTAAGAGGAAATATCATTAACAGAAACAAAGTTACTGAAAAAAATGAACTTTTCACCAATAGTCTAATTTATTAAATAGGTCTGTATATACAACTATAGTCCAACAGGGCAACATCTCAGTTTGCTGTTATGTCAAAGGTGAAAAATATCAACTAGCCCTGTATGATTGATTGAAGAATATGGTTCAATTAAGTGTTCAGTTTCTAATCAGAAGTTGAAATTGACAAGCTTGAAGTTGGAAAAACAACAAAATGAAGAGTTGTAAAGTCAACATTCGGTCTTAAAAGCTATTAAAAACTCTCAGCTGTGGCTCACTTGAAACAATCTGAGTGAGCCAAAATTCCTCATCAGCGATGTAGAAGACTCATTGCTACTTTAGGAGACAAACACTTTATTTCACTGTAGAGACTATAGAATGTCTATAATGTAATTTTATATATATATATATATATATATATATATATATATATATATATATATATATATATATATATATATATATATATATATATATATATATATATAGTCCTTATATAATTCTATAATGTGATTGTAGAAGGAGCTTAAAAATATTTGATTTTCCTAAATGCTGAAATCTAACAAGAAAACTAGTTCTGTAAATTGTACTTACAAACTTAAATAACGCAAGACAATCCTTCATTTTAAAGTGGTAAAAAAAGTTGTGGAATCTAGAAATTTAGGTTTAATACTAGTGAGTTGGGTTTGTGTTGCAAATAAAAGGACGATAAAATCGTCCTTCATGAGTTTCGTTTTTTAAGTGCTATCGATGTCTTTCTGGCAAAGACAAATCTGTTTGTGTCTACAAGGACTTAGAATGCATCTGCATCATAAACTTCCAAGAACCATCATCCAGGTAAAGCGTATTTTCTTAAAAAGTAACCGGAGGAAATGTGTCTAAACACTTTCATAGTTTTTTGGGCTGCAAAACATGACTTTCCTTAACTTTATTTGCCAGCAACTCTTGTACAACACAAAAATGTTAAACTTGAGTTTTTCTTTTAAGCAGGAGCACCGTTCACCTTTATAAAACTTGTAAGGATTGTGATTAGATCTCCACTGCCAGCCTGCTGATGAAAAAAGTCGAAGCTTTTACTAATTTAGATGAGTCGGTCAAGGTGGAATGGTAATGGTGCATCTGGGCGTTTGGGTTTTGTCACCGAGGTGTCCATCATGAGGTTAAAGATGATGCTAATTGGAATGGAATGAATTCATTTTGCTCTTTGCTGTCTCTTCAAATCACCCTAAACAAACTCATTACCAACTTCTAGACATCCAGGGGGTGGCTTAGATTGAAATGAAGTTATTAAAAATAGGTGAGGGAAAGCAATTACACTGGGATGACCCTAAAACTGTCAGCGTGATGGTGTCACTTAGCTTTTTTTTTTGCGCCAAAACCAGAAAAAGTAAACATTAGCAGGGGGATTTTTTTTTATTTTCAGGAGGTCAGGACTTCTCTTTTGTTGGTGCTTTCTCCATCTAATGATGGGCTCAAACTATAAAATAGATCAAAGCTGTACCACACCTCCTAAGATACATCACCCAACTGAGCTGCTTATTAACGATGGTTCGGGTTATCTTCTGACGAGTCAAAAAGAAACTTCGAACTGACGCACTCTAATGTGACTTTATTTGAGCAAAACCTCATTAAGAGAGTTGCAATTGTTAAAAGCCAACTCTGCCCTCTTGACAAAGTATTCACATCTGTTTCAACTTTCCCACATCAAATTACAATCAAACTGTGATGCATTTTGTAGGGATTTTATGTGATAGACCTATAAGTAGTGTATATTTGTGAAATAAAAATTACATATGGCTTTTTAATTGTTTTGAATAAATAAAATCTGAAAAGTGTGGAGTACAATCAATATGTTGGAGAACCACCTTTAGCTCAAAGTCCAATTCTTCATAAGATTTCTCAAGTTTAGGTAAACTGTAAAGATGACAATTTTCAATTCACTGATTTAAAAAAGCAGAACCAGCGTATAAAAAAGGCTGGCTCCGTTGCAGGGACTGCTCTGGAGCCAAATAACGTGCAAAACGGGATCCTTCATCTAACGAAGAACATAATTGACAACTCTGATCATGTAAAGCACTTTGAATTGCCTTGTTGCTGATATGTGCTATGCTCGGCTCTTCTTAAGACTGTAACAGAACTTCAGTCAGTGGCTTCCTCAGGAGATCCTTCCTGCTGCAGGTTGTTAAACATTTGGGATATTGTTTTCTAGTCTATCTCTGCTTTAAACCTCTCCAAAACTTTCTCCCTGACATGTCTGTGGTCTATCTTGGTCTTCATAATACAGTTTTGTTGTTGCTTTTTGTTCTTCAACAAACTTCTGAGGCCTTCAAAGAACAACTGGGTGCACAGGTGGATTCTTTTTACAAGTTAGGTCACCTTTGAAGGCAAACAGTTGCAGTAGATTTTTTGTAGGTGTATCTGAGCAAGGGGAACTGATACATCTGAGTATATGTGCCAAACTATTCTGATTTTTATTTGCAAAAAAACACATTCATGGGCTATACATCCTTTTGTAAGAAAATTGACCAGAGATTTCAGTGTTTAAAAATCATATTCAGCAGTCATTTTATAGATCCAAAGAATCAAGCACAACACTAATGAGTGACTGAAAGGTCACAGGTTTTGCACATTTGGCAAACCCCAAACTTCTGTTGGGGAATATTGATGCAATTAGGTTTTATTATTTATTCCCCGTCTAAGTAAATGCATCCATGACAATAGGTCATGTAGAGAAAACAACAGCGTTCTGTATGTAATTTTCTGATAAGTAATGCATCAGAATGGTACAAATCTGGCCCCCCTTCATAGGTATTTGGTACGGTTAGAGAGTACCAACATTTTATATGTTCTTAAAAAGGAAATTGCTAGAATTGCTAGGTACAAAACAAAGGCTTTGGCTTTTATTAGCCAGTTTTTTTTGTGCTTTGTTTAATTTAGGTGGGACCCCAAGAATCTTTTATTGAAGAACAGACTTGGGCATATCTATTCATTAAACCTGCCAAAATACAGCAAGCTTTAAAAAAAAAAGACTAACTCAAATTAGGATAGTTGAGAAAACAATAAAAACATAGACCACCAAAATAGAAAATAAAATCATACTTTAAAAAAATGAAGAACAGCATGCTTCTGTTTTGAACAGACAAATGTTTGACGCCCTTTTTAGGTTTCAGATATACAATGATTTAAAGAGCATATTGCAGGTTAAATATTTTCAAAAACCCATATAAAATGCTGTCCAAAACTATTATTTGAAACATTTATTGAGGATATTTTTTGTTTTTACAGTACGTAAAGCCATAAATTTGAATTAAAAAGTTTCATAATCTGGACGTGTGACATTAGTAAAGGGAGTCATATGCTATGCGCTGCATCAGTTTAGTGTAACAAGTAGGTAGTTATCAGGTAGAGCAGTGGTGTTATCCAGAGTCAGTGTGTTCACTAGTTATTTATTGGGTGCATTTGTCTTAAACATGGAAAATTATTGTGTTTGTGGAGGCTGTACAAACTGGACATAGAGTCCACCAATGTCTAAATAAAAACAAAAACCACTGATTGTCCTGACACCACACCTCTATCTCTCTTCTTTAGCCATTAATCCTTCCCCTGGTCTCTCTCTGCTCTCTAGGGAGCGCAGCAGGCTCAAAGCTGTATGGTTGTGCTCCATCATATGTGTAATTGTAAACATTTAAGGTTTCTTCAGTGTCGGATTCAGCATTAAAATCCATTGTTTTCTATTGATGGAGCCGACGGGTCTCCCTTCGCCAACGTCACTTCCGGTCTGGCGGAGGATACATTTTCTCACAAAAACAACTCCAGAAGTCTAAACAATTTATTTACGAGTAATTTTTAATTTAGAACCAGTTCCCAATATATTTCTCTAAACTGTGGTTTAAGGTGGGGTTTAACCTGCAATATGCTCTTTAAAGACACATTTTCTCCAAAAATATAACTATTTCATTAAAATACTGAATGTTTAACCTATTGCTAAGCAGCTTTTAAAAAAGTTTGGACCCATAGGGCATATTTCCCAACACGACTCCAGTGCAGGTTAAATAATGCAAATAAGAATTGTTTGCTTTTATGAGTTATGCGTTCATGAAAAAATAATTTTCATTTAAATTCAACTAGCGTTTGCCCTATTTTTGATAATGCATAATTTTTTTTGCTTTCTGCAAAAACACAGGCCTTGATGTCCCAACTAAGCAACTAATTCTTGCAGGTAATTTTTATTCTTTTGTTATGGGTCAGTGTTGCTATTTCTAGGGACAATGAAAACAAACAAACAAAAAAAAAGGTTCTTTGTTTCCTAATGTAACAAAATCTAACAAAAACTCACTGTTCAAGTATTGTTAGAGTTTATTTTCTTTAAGTGACTTACATAAAAGACTTACATGAAGAGGTTAAAAAAAAAAGGTTAAAATTGGACACCCACAGTGATCCGCATACACAAACACATGCGCTACAATTCTGTCATACACTCAGAGAGATCAATACTGATTAGGGGGACTTAGAGATTTGTTTAGTTGATTAGAAAGGTCAATTAGTAATTTTGCACTAAGTTAATCAGCATCTTGTTACGACTACCATCTATACTAAATTATACTGCATGGATTCTGCCGGCCATCGCCTTGCCCTGTTGATTTGTTGCCATCTAATTATCATTTAGCTCTAACTGGTTAAATTTCCAGAAACAACACAAAGTATGTCTTCTAATCACTCAAGATAATTCCTAATTTCCCACAGAACCGTACCTCCATGGCAGAGGATTTCAGGCGCTGCTTGGTGCAGAGCAACAATAAAGATTAACCTATATTTGCAGCAGCTAAATGGTGCCAGGAGGATGTTCCGAATGTTGCCCGTTTCCCCTAATCTGAACAGAAAACACCAGAAGCAGCATGCTGCAGCTCAAATGTTTCTGCACTGTTCTTCTCCTCGCTGTTAAATAATTTTCATTTAGCAAATCCCAGGTGGATCAAATGCAAATGCAGAGGGAACACAGTTGTGTAACATCTTACTTTCCCCTCTTTTATGCCGAGTGATCCGGGTGTCACTCTCACAGCCCCCACCGCTGCTCCCCTGTGTATAAAATGAGAGTAATCATCACGGTCTCCAAAAACCTCCCCACCCTGTCGCTCTGGCACGCTCCTGCTGAGCTGCCGGACCCCCCTTACCGTCAGCTGCTCAGACAGATGACCAGCCGGGTTAAGTGGAGTCCTGGACCCGGCCCCGACTGCTCCAATTCACTTTCATTAAGCGTAAAGAGGACATATCTGACCCCCACTGCCCATCTCTGAGTGCTGCTCTGCTATTATGGGATGTAAGCTTTATTTAATGGATTTAACATCCTCTTTCACCACCCTCCTCCCCGGGGACACAGAGGAGATGACACGCACAAACACTCAAGCATGGAAGCACTTGAAGGCACACATATTCATCCGACACACCCGCCCCGACGCCCCCGCCTCGCAACACATACACCTGACGCTCATGTTTGTGTTCAAAATTCAATTACCCACTTATTGATACTTCACGGGGATATTTAAGATGCAGACACGAGCTGTGATTTCCCAGGGGAGCCACTGGTTCCTCTTTATGTCCCAACCGAGAAGGCCCACCCCTCCTCCTCCTCCGATGCGTTTTCGCCTGGCTGACACGCTCACACACACATCCACACACCAAAACAAACTCATCTGCACCACCCAACCCCTGCCCAAGCCTGTTCAAGAGGTGTCCTTATTAATAGGCAATCAGTCAAAAATCATTCATTAAAAAGCCTAAAAGGTTTTACACCCGCACTATGATTAGCTAGGAAAGAAAATCCAATGAATTCCTAATGCCTTTATGGAAATGAGATGTCATTTCCGATCTGCTAAGGGAGGCGGCAGGCAGGCGGGACTGAGAAGAAGTGTGTGAGAGTGTGTGTGCGCGTCAGCGTAACTCCTCCAATCTGGCTGCAGATATCCACTCCAGAAAGTCTGTGGAGCTGTTTTGAGATTATCCAACGTGATTGAGACGACAAATAGAAACCACAATCTATAGTTTTAAAACAATGACAATAGTACAACCAGTTCAGTGCCAGGTTTAGCCCAGGGAGACACGACGGAGATGAGCGTGTGGGAAAGCAGAGAGGAGCAGGGACAAGAGCAGTGGCATCGTTGGCAGGGAGGCAACACCCTGTTTCTCATTCAGCGGCTGTCAGCTCAGGCACTTCATAACCGGCCGGCCTGCAGTCACAGCCCGCCCTGATGGATTGATGGAGGCACATTAGCACGTGTAGGCCCCTGTGAATGCAATCATATTCAGCACCGGCATGCCTCCTAATAGGTTGGAGATTGATCCTGAGGGTGAGGAGGAGGTGATAGAGAACGCGGGCCCATTAGGAGCTGTCATGGCAGGGTGCCCTTCAGCCTCCCCTTCACACAGGAAGACGCAACAGGGGTCACACTGGATGTGTGCTGGGTGGCATCAGAGCAGGGGAGAGGCAAGCTAGAGTCTGAAAAAGCCCCAACAAGTGGTCTCTGGATGCACTGAATAATTTCACAATAGGAAAATGGGTTTCTCCGACTTGTATCACATTTGGTGCTGCTCATAGAGCCAAAAGATCTCTGATAACTGGATCAACTAATCCAACCAATTGAATAGAAATGAATTAACTTTAATAAGATAACTACAGTATCTTTCAAAAGTATTCATATCCACTGAAATTCTTCATGTGCTGTAGCTACAAACGTCGCTGCATTTTATTGGTGGAAGAAGAGGATCTGGTTAGATGAGACCAAAACAGAAGATTCAAATGTCATGTGGGCCCAAGAACTGTCATTTTTCATCATCCTGAACACACCATCACAAGGATGAAACAAGGTGGTGGCGGCATCATGTTGTGGGCACGCTTCTCCTTATTAGGAACAGGGAAGCTAAAGCAGGGGTGCCCAAAGTCAGTCCTCAAGGGCCAGTATTTTGCATGTTTTGAGTTATTTCTCTGGTTCAACACACCTGAATCAAATGATGGATAATCAGCAGGCCTCAGCAGAACTTTAACATGCTGAAGAGGTAGTTGTACCATTTCAATCAGCTGTGCTGGAGCACAGACACTCTAAAACTTGAAGGACATCAGCCCTTGAGGCCAGGAGTCGGAAACCCTGTGATAGAGGCTGTGTAAAACTTAAAACTGAGATGGATGTTCACCTACCCAGCAGGGCAACAACAATACACATACAGCCAGAGCTACAATGGCCTAGTCAAAGTCAATTAATTAAATTAATTAAAATCTGTTGTTAAGATGGAAGAGCAACAAACACAGTCCCCAGATCTGCAAAGGTAGCAGAGACATATCCCTAAAGACTTGCAGCTGTGATTACAGTAACAGGATGTCCTATAATGTGTTGACTCAAAGGGGTTAATAAACTCAGCAAAAAAATAAATATCGCTTTTTCAGGACTGTGTATTTCAACAATAATGTTGTAAAAATCCAAATAACTTTACAGATCTTCATTGTAAAGGGTTTAAACAATGTTTTCCATGCATGTTTAATCAATTAATTAACATGCACCTGTGGAATGGTCATTAAGACCTTAACAGCTTACAGAAAGTAGGCATTTATGGTCACAGTTCTAAAAACGCAGGACACTAAAGAGACTTGTCTACCGACTGTGAAAAACACCCAAAGAAAGATGCCCAGGGTCCCTGCTCATCTGCGTGAATGTGCATTAGGCATGCTGCAGGGAGGCATGAGGACTGCTGATGTGGCTAGGGCAATAAATTGCCATGTCCGCACTGTGAGACACCTAAGACAGCGCTACAGGGAGACAGGAAGGACAGCTGATCATACTCGCAGTGGAAGACCACGTGTGACAACACCTGCACAGAATCGGTACATCTGAATATTACACCTGCGTGACAGGTACAGGATGGCCACAACAACTGCCTGTTGTAAGGCAGGTCCTTACCAGACATCACCAGCATCAACGCCGCCTATGGGCACAAACCCACCTTCGCTGGACCAGACAGGAGTGGCAAAAAGTGCTCTTCACTGATGAGTCACGGTTTTGTCTCACCAGGGGTGATGGACGGATCTCAATCCCATTGAGCACGTCTGGGACCTGTTGGATCACAAGGTGAGGGCTAGGGCCATTCCCCCCAGAAATGTCCAGGAACTTGCAAGTGCCTTGGTGGAAGAGTGGGGTAACATCTCACAGCAAGAACTGACAAATCTGGTCCAGTCCATGAGGAGGAGATGCACTGCAGTACTTCAAGCAGCTGGTGGCCACACCAGATACTGACTGGTACTTTTGATTTTGAGCCTCCCTTCATTCAAGGACACATTATTCTATTTCTGTTAGTCACATGTCTGTGAAACATTTTTAGTTTATGTCTTATGGTGTTGACTCTTTTAGTGTTCATACAAATATTTACACACATTAAGTTTACTGAAAGTAAAAACTGTTGAAAGTCAGAGGACGTTTTTTTTTTTTTGCTGAGTTTACAAGTTAAAGCCACAGTTTCCAAAACTTTATTTTTTATTTTTCTTTTGTAAAGCCATTTATCCATTTTCTTAATTTTTACAGCTGCACACTTCTTGGCTTTGGTCTATCCCATCAAATCCCAAAATAATACACGACAGTTTGTGGTTGCTACAGGACAACATGGGAAAAGGTTCAGGGTGTTGCGAAGGATTCAACTGAAGATTTAGGCTTTTGTTTGGAAAAAAAAGTAGATCCTCTTCTTCTTTACAATTACGCATTAATTATCGTGAAAAAGTTCAACGATACTGTGTTGACACAAGTTTTAGATTTTGTTACCGGTTCTTTAAAAATCCCTTAATAAGCAGAAATATTGTCAGTATAAAACAATACACATCTGCATGTTCTCTTGCTTTCCCATTTCGAAAAGCAGCTAAGAGAAATTAGCCTCTGTGACGCATGTTATTTAAACCCAAAAGAAGCAAAGAGTCATATATTGCTAATTTAAAGCCAGAAGATTTTTGATCAACCTAAAACAATGGACATTTCTGAAATGCTTCACTTAGGTGTTTGTATAGGTATAGTTTTGTCTGTCAACAGAAACAACTGTTACTTTATAGAGGATTTATTTTTCTTCACCGAGTTGACGTATTTAGATTAAATGTTGGATTTCTGGAATGCTTTTAGACTAAAATTATGTTGCCATAATAAAATATTTTTAATTTTAAGGTTTCTCACACATCCTGTTAAAGTGTGGAGGTCAGCCTGAAATGACATTTGCACCAACTTTGACAGAAATATTCAGGTTTTCTTCTTTGGAAAAAAAAGTTAAACTTTCAAACCAAAGCTTCTCCAAACTGAAAAAATATCAAAACCAGAATTTGGGATCCGGTACATTTTCATTCATTGTCGCCAATCTTGTCCAGACTTACATTAGAGGAATTATCAGTCTCTAATCTGTTTTTAAAGGAAAAATAAACAAGTTCACTATGACTTTAGCGCAGTAATTTCTTTTGAATTTTGGCCTAAAACACAAAACTGCATAGATAGACAGACAGATTTGACAGAAAATACACCCTGGAAATATAAATATTTCTCCACAAACTATTCATTTCAATAATCACCCAGATCTGGAAAATACAATATAGTATCCAAATGGCACAGAAGCCCTAAAATGTATTAAAAAAATTAAATTAATGAAGGAATTTTAAATTTTGTTTATGAAATCCATTACCCCAAAAACAAACTAAATGTAAATAATTATGCATTTACTGCAGTTTTTGATAAATGTTATTTCCCAACTTTTTGGGGGGCATAAAATAGTAGCACATGAAACAAGTATTAAATGCTAGTCAATGGCCTTGAGCAGACAAGTGTGCAAATGCCAAAACCCAATAACTCAGCAGGCACCTAACCAGCCGGCTCAGTGGCTCAGGCCCTTCTCCACATCCCAGAGGAACAGTCAGCTTTCAATTACCTCCAGTAGCGGCACTTATCAGGATGCTACGCTTTCCCCAGAGACACAGGGGCTTGATGCCCACGCTCAGCAGCCCACGACTGGGGCATTCATCATGGGGTGGAGTAACAGCTGGGGCCTGAGGACAAGGCACGCGCCAGGCCCCTCAGGGACAAACTGGGCCGGCGTCCATCCGCCACATTTTGGAAGTGCTTGTGAAAGGACGGATATGTGCTACCTCTTCCGTTCATTTATGGTTTTACTACACAAATACAACTGACAGCAAGCAAAAGGGAAACCAGAAACCTGAACAGCTCAGGACTATTTCACATCTGCAGTGGGGTGGATGAGTTTTTCCTGCTTGATTGAGTTCTGCCCATTAACCAGCTTCCTCTTTAATGATCCACATGTTGAAAGGGGGGAGGGGCAGTAAATCCCGTCCTCTACCCTCCCTCTGCTGTGCCTCGGCGGAGCGAGCGTGTTTACGGGCAGTGAGGAGTGCACAAACATGATGAAAAAGTAGCTGAGATTTACAGGGCCTCCCCTGACAGCCAGGAAAAGGAGAAAATTAAACCAGAGAGCATTAAACAGGCACCGATTACAGGGCTGCTCTGACACCAATAATAACCATCATTGTGTCCCGTCGTCCTGAGGTACATGACATGATTGCAGAGCCTGCAGTCCTGCGCCCATGACAGCTAACATCTTTATACCAGAAAGATTACAAGCTGCTTCTGGTTGAGGGAAGTCAAAGAGATTAAATAATTTTTCAACTAAATGAATTCGCAAATTAGGATCCATGCAGCTACGACATGTTCAACATAAATGATAGACTTAACCGATCCTTTGCTATTGCCGCAGACCTTTTAAATTTTAAGCTTTTTGAATTACAATCAGATACACATTTTCCTCTAAACCAGTTTGAACCACTTTATAAAGCCTCTCTGGACTGATTAGTTTAATTTAGGTACTTATGGATTTCACAAAAGACTACAAATATATACGACAAAAGGCCTGAAAGCTTTATCTAGTATCTATAATCCTTTTTAAACTCTCATCACTTTGCAAGAATGATCGCTCCTACTGCAACGTCATCTGTCACTGAAGGACAAACATTTGCATTTGCTTCCAGTGCCACCTTGCAATAGTTTTAACCTCTCTGGACCCTTTTCATATTAAAACCACAAAGCTGAACATGTTTCAGTGTTTCTTTACATAAATAAAAAGCGATGACCATTTGAGAAGCGAAAGAGAAATAATTTACAAAAATTATTGTCAGAAAAGTGTGCTTTGTATTTGGACTTTCTGAGTCAATACTTTGTAGAACCACATTTTTTCGCTTTTCGCTGCAGTTACTGCTGTCTTTTGGTGAATGTCTCTACCAACCGTGCAGATCTAGACACTGAGATTTTCGCACTTCCCTCTTCTGTAAAAAAGCTTGACCCCAGAAAGACTGAATGAAGAGCAGCATCAACACCAATTTTGAATGTCTTGCCTAGGCCTGTCACGATAAAAATGTTTGCCGATGATAAATTGCCCCCGAAATTATGGAGATAAACAATAATATTGTCGTTTTAAGGCAAATCTCACCTAATGTAATAATATATTTAAACCCTCTGAAAAATCCATAAACTTTGATTTCTAAAGAACATTTACTACTGCAACTAGTGGAAATTTTTAATATCCAATATAAATTAAAACAACCAAGACATGAAAAAAATGGATGAACTCTGTAAACAAATTTGCCTTTCATAAAAATAAAATTGGCTCAGACAAGAAAAACAGGCAAAACTACCAGTTAGGAAGTTTGTAAACATAAAATGCAAACTAACAACAAAAACACTCAGTTTGAATAAAAAATTTAAAAAGACATTCCATTTTACTCTGCCACTACGGATATTTGGACCATATATGTCTTTTTTCATTAGATCTCTTTGGTAGAAAGAGGGAACATGTGCGGGAAAAAGAAAGAAGCATACAAATGGAAATTATCGTGGCTGGAAAAAATTTAGCTCATTTAAATTTATACAATTGATTTGTTTATTATGACTAGGTCTAGTCTTGCCACAGACTCCCATTTGGATTAAGCTCAGGACTTTAACTGGGCTGTTCTAGCACACGAATGCCATCTGATCTAAACCGCTCTACTGTGGATCTGGCTGAATATTTCGGGCCATCCCTCTGCTGGAAGGTGAACCCTTGCCCCGGGTCTTATTACCTTCTGCAGCCTATAACAGATTTTTTTTTCCAGGAATGCCCTGTATTTAGCCCGATTTATATTCCCCATCAACTCTGACCAGCTCTCCTGTCCCAGCTAAAGAAAAGCCTCCCCATAGCATGTTGCACCCACCTCTGTGTTTCATGGTGGGGCGCTAAGATTAGTGTGATGTGCAGTATTCCATGCTCTTTCCATTTTCAGATAATGGGTTGAACAGTCCCAAGTGATATATTTAGAGCTTACGGTATTTGTTTTCACAACCTAACCATGCTTTAAACTTCCAACTTTATCCCTAATAAATGCACAGCACTTTCAGGATTTTAATGTGGAAAACATTTGGAAAATCCTGCGTTCCTTCGACTTCACACTTTTGTGTAGCTCTATAAATAAAGTCTGATTAAATCAATCAAAAGTTTTTAATTGGAATGTGAAAAGGGTTATTATTAATGTCCTGTATACTTCATCGAAGGAAGGGTGAAGAGCAATACAATTTTCTGCAAGTGCTCTTTCACAGAAAAAAACACAGATTTTTTTCCTCTTGGGATCATCAGATGAGCACTTAGCTACATCTCTCTAATCCATGCTCCATACGGATTATGGCAATAGAGGTGGGAGGGACTGGATTAAATAGATTTTGCATCTATCAAATTCTTCAAAAGAATTTTTGTATCAGCATTTCCATTCTTTTTGCTTCTAACAAGACTGACCTACATCCACCGTTTTAAAGTAATATAGTTGACTTTTTTCAGTCATTTGACACAAATGCGGATTCTGAATTGCAAAGCTACAGTCTGAACAACAACTATTGTGTTTTTGGATTGTGTGGACTCAACCTCCTTTAAATGTAAAAGGAGTTCAGAGTACAATTAAAGACGTCAACACAGAGAGTGTGAAAGCTTTTAGCACCATCTAGTGGTGATATTGCACAAAAAGAGAGCCAATCAAACCCATTCTAACTGTTTACATCGACTTCGCATATTTAAACCAACTGATCATGAATTTCCCCAAAAATTGAAACCAATTTTTTACATTTATATTAAGACTCATGTTTTTTCTAGTTATTCTTGCACTTACACTCCTCTAAACCCAGCTGATAAGCAAGATTCTGAAGACCTTTGACCTTTTCCATCAGGTTGGCTGTGGTCAGACTGCCCAGCTCTGCAGATGGATGGCAGCACATACATTAGAAGCTCTTAGCAACCTGTAACTAAATCAGATTCTGCTTGATGGGATTAGACACATATGCTACCTTTTAACATTTCAATGTCCTCACTCTCCAGTTCAGCCATCCACTTTGGGGGTGAGTTTGTGATGGGCTACAATGAAAGGATGAAACAGAGACTTAACCAGAAAACTAAATCATGCAACTTACAGCATGTTTTATGCAACATTTAACATCTCAAAACACCATCAAAAGATGGAAAAGTAACTCACATTTTTATAAGATGCAGCAAATTCTCCAACCCCAGGCACTATGTGACAAAGTTATGAGACGGTTTATAATAATGTAGTAATTCTGACCAAATAACGGAAAGAAAAAAAAGAAAAGAAAAAAAACTTACACTGCTCTGGCCACAAGTCTGGTGATGCTCGGTCCAAGTTCTCAAAGCTTAGCAAAGAGGATTCAAAGTCTTCTCCTGAGAAGACACAAAAACGTTTTTCACATCACAAATCCATATCAGACAATCTTAAAATACCCTTACTGTGCCTTGAAAAAGTGCTTACACCTCTCAAATGTGTAATATTTTGTTGTTATAACAATCCCAGACTGAAATGCATTTTATTGAGATTTTATGGGAAAGACCAGGGGTCTGCAACCTGTGGCTCTTTAGGCCCTCCACACTGGCTCTTCCTAACTTTGGCACACAAAAAAAAGATAAAGACCTGAGAAATATTTTTAAACATAAAATGTAAAATAAAGCTAGTTATATCATTTTTTTAATGCTATATTTGTATAACATTTCTACAACAGAATGAGAATGATACAAAAAATTATTTTTGGTTTAGTTACTTTCCTTTACTTTCTTCTCATGAAAGGTTGATTTTTTTCATTTTTCTAAAACCTAAAAATAGGTATACATTTCTTTATTCTAACTAAAAACAATTTATACAGTTGGTGTTCATAAAACTCAAGCTTGCTTCTTTCAAGGGGCTGCATAGGTTTTACAGCTCTAGACAGATTTCATTCATTAAAAGTGAGGGCAAAAATGGCTCCCTGGACTGGAAAGGTTGATGACCGCTGTGATGGATGGAGACAAAGTATAATTGTAAAGAGAAAGGGATGCATAGCTTTATTTACATTTTTACAAATATAAATCAGGAAAGTGAAATGGTGGATAAAATGTTTTATACTTTTTTTTACAAATGAAAATCATAAAAAAAATGAAGTGGACCTTTCATCTACTAGCTTTAGACATACAGGTCCTTCTCAAAAAATTAGCATATTGTGATAAAGTTAATTCTTTTCCATAATGTAATGATAAAAATTAAACTTTCATATATTTTAGATTCATTGCACACCAACTGAAATATTTCAGGTCTTTTATTGTTTTAAAACTGATGATTTTGGCATACAGCTCATGAAAACCCAAAATTCCTATCTCAAAAAATTTGCATATTTCAGCCGACCAATAAAAGAAAAGTGTTTTTAATATAAAAAAAGTCAACCTTCAAATAATTATGTTCGGTTATGCACTCAATACTTGGTCGGGAATCCTTTTGCAGAAATGACTGCTTCAATGCGGCGTGGCATGGAGGCAATCAGCCTGTGGCACTACTGAGGTGTTATGGAGGCCCAGGATGCTTCGATAGCGGCCTTAAGCTCATCCAGAGTGTTGGGTCTTGCGTCTCTCAACTTCCTCTTCACAATATCCCACAGATTCTCTATGGGGTTCAGGTCAGGAGAGTTGGCAGGCCAATTGAGCACAGTAATACCATGGTCAGTAAACCATTTACCAGTGGTTTTGGCACTGTGAGCAGGTGCCAGTTCGTGCTGAAAAATGAAATCTTCATCTCCATAAAGCTTTTCAGCAGATGGAAGCATGAAGTGCTCCAAAATCTCCTGATAGCTAGCTGCATTGACCCTGCCCTTGATAAAACACAGTGGACCAACACCAGCAGCTGACATGGCATCCCAGACCATCACTGACTGTGGGTACTTGACACTGGACTTCAGGCATTTTGGCATTTCCTTCTCCCCAGTCTTCCTCCAGACTCTGGCACCTTGATTTCCGAATGACATGCAAAATTTGCTTTCATCCGAAAAAAGTACTTTGGACCACTGAGCAACAGTCCAGTGCTGCTTTTCTGTAGCCCAGGTCAGGCGCTTCTGCCGCTGTTTCTGGTTCAAAAGTGCCTTGTAGCCCATTTCCTGCACACGCCTGTGCACGGTGGCTCTGGATGTTTCTACTCCAGACTCAGTCCACTGCTTCCTCAGGTCCCCCAAGGTCTGGAATCGGTCCTTCTCCACAATCTTCCTCAGGGTCCGGTCACCTCTTCTCGCTGTGCAGCGTTTTCTGCCACACTTTTTCCTTCCCACAGACTTCCCACTGAGGTGCCTTGATGCAGCACTCTGGGAACAGCCTATTCGTTCAGAAATTTCTTTCTGTGTCTTACCCTCTTGCTTGAGGGTGTCAATGATGGCCTTCTGAGCAGCAGTCAGGTCGGCAGTCTTACCCATGATTGCGGTTTTGAGTAATGAACCAGGCTGGGAGTTTTTAAAAGCCTCAGGAATCTTTTGCAGGTGTTTAGAGTTAATTAGTTGATTCAGATGATTAGGTTAATAGCTCGTTTAGAGAACCTTTTCATGATATGCTAATTTTTTGAGATAGGAATTTTGGGTTTTCATGAGCTGTATGCCAAAATCATCAGTTTTAAAACAATAAAAGACCTGAAATATTTCAGTTGGTGTGCAATGAATCTAAAATATATGAAAGTTTATTTTTTATCATTAAATTATGGAAAAGAATGAACTTTATCACAATATGCTAATTTTTTGACAAGGACCTGTATATAGAAAACAAAATTCAAGCCCATGCTTCTTTTCAAAATAAACAAATTTTCTTCAGAGTATTGTTTTCCCTTTCAACATTTTATTTTTCAGCATGATGCTGCCACCATGTTTTCCGGTGAGGATGATGTGCTCAGTATGATGAGCAGTACCGGTTCCCCCCAGAGCACATTCTACCACATTGTTTCCTTTCCCCCTGCGGCACAGTGAAAATTGGACTTTGCTTTCTTTCTGCCACTCTTCCACAAAGGCCAGATTTGTGGAGAGTACAGAAAATTGTTTTCTCACAACAGAGCTGTGGCTCTCTTTAGCTCCTCCTGAGTTACCAAAGGTACCATGCCTTGTCTGATCAGTTTAGGTGGATGGCAATGTCTTGTAAGGTTTGAACTAAATAGGTGACACTACGAACCCCTACTTGGCGGTGGCAATAGGGAACTCATTGAGTCTGATTCTGCTCAAAGTGGAAGAAACTGAAGTTTCTTCCAGTGAAAAGGCAGTTGTTCCTTTCTACTGTGGCCACTTACTTGCTCAGGAGGAAAGATAGGTAATGACTTGAAATTGTCTGGGCTTCGTTAGCTTTTGACCAATTCGCATTTTAATCTATATTAGACTGTCCTGTAATAAATTTAGGATCAGATTGAACTGTTATTGAATTTAATCTGTCAATATGACTGGAATGTAACTGTATACATTTCAATTGTGTATTTTAGTAAAAGTAGGTAAATAATTAGACTTGTTTTCTTTTAGTGCCTTGTGATAACATTTATTATGAATTGTAGCGATACAAACTGAATTACAGTTTTAGCTGGCTAAATCTAGAGGTTTACAGATTTTCCCCACTAAAAAGGTATGATATATCGTACAGATAAAAAAAAAACATTTTTATAATTAAGTACATTATACTAGTCTCATTTGTTTGATTAGATTGTGATAAGTGTATTTAGACTGTGTGACGCATGTTTAAAAACAAAAAACCCCGAAAGTTTAAGGCATTTAAAGCCGTTAACGTTTGACCAATAAGATGTAGTGAAAGATCAATGAATTGATCAATTATGAGCCGAGATGTTATTTTTCTTCGGCAGGTTTAAACCAGCTATGAGCTTCCTTAAAACTAGACACAAACACCTCTGGGGTTAGTGGAGCCTTTGATCAACGGAATAACCCCTCCAAACAGAAAGAATATCCCGCTAATACCCGTACGTTCCAGTCTCTGAGCGTCGAACTGAAACACAAGTATATTCATTAATCTCTTAGTGGGCCTATACGAGCTAAATTTATGAATTATTCGCAACGGAACTGTGTAAGGAATTAGAATTTACCTCCATTCGGAGACGCCATCTTCAGGATAACCACGTGACGAACTACAACCAATGAGAGTAGCTGGGTTCAGTCTGGAAGCAAAGAACTTCACAAACACACCACAAGAAGCCGCACTTTCGCTCCTAAAGCACATTGACGCATTCAAGCGTTTTCAAAGCAAGTGAAAGTTTACATAAATTTTAAGATAAATAAATAAAACTGTTTTTTTTTTCATGAGACTCCGAACTCTATTACCTTTATTATAACTGCCTTGCGAAACTATACCCCCTGAACGTTTTCAAAAATTGTCATGTTACAACAAAAACCTCAAATGAATTTTATTGAGATATTCTGCAATGGACTTGGTTGCTCTCCTGCAACCTTTGGATAGAGCAAACCTTTTGTTTAAAAAATGGCTCAATTCCCTAATTTTGTTTCAACATTTTGGTTTGCCATGGCAGATTACGAGAGCGTAAAGAAACTACAGGATAAAAGAATACAACTGTTTATTTGTCAAATTAAAAATGTAAAACCAGAGCGAGTAGTTGTTCTTGACAGCAATTACCAAACTTCCAACACAAAGATGAAGAAAACTGACAAAAATCCTTTTTGTGCAATTACATCTGGAAGTTTAAACCAAAAATCAGGAAAATGTAGAGTTAAGCTACTTAGTTTTTCAGTCATCAGTTAATTGGTGTTACCTTTGCTTATTAAAGATGGAAGCTGTAGTGTGAGATAGGGCATCTTGATGATGAATGGCATCTAGTTTTTATCCTCACACACAACAACACTCGGTCCTTTATCTACAAACAGTCTGCAGTACAGAAAATGCTGTGACACAAATACTTGGACAAATAGGTTTTCAGTCAGTACTGTGAGAAAATATTTCTGTTAACACGTTAGAGAGCAGCAAATATACAGTGCAGATGAGATAAAAAAAAAAGTTTACATACACTCATGATGGGCCTGTTTATCATATTAAT